>CP139504.1:292157262-292630426 GCA_021014915.2 Artemisia tridentata subsp. tridentata | reverse complement strand
AAATAAAAAGGACAAAAGTTTTTGATGAAAGTATCAAAGCTGTTTTGAAAGTGGCACAGAAGAAAATTTTCCGGGATATTGATATGGTAAAATAGAATTATAATTTTGAATTTCAGTGATAATGTATCTGTATTCTAATAAAATTTTCATCTACAGGTTTTCTTTCCAATGATAAAAATGGAAAAATCATCACAACATTACTATTTGCTTTGTTTTAATCTGAGGACAGCTGAAATCGACATCATGGACAACATATATGATGAAATTGATGATATATCTGTTAGATATGGAAATGTGCCAAATGCTATTGTAAGTAAAAATTAAATTGATGATATATAATCAAATTGATGATATATGAGGCTTTATTAGGTCACACGTAAGTAGTTTTAGTTGTGGAAATCAGCTTGTATGAGTTTTAAATTACTGCATAATTGGTTTTAAATTTATTAGATTAATAATCTTTTTACTGCATCACAGCGTATGATGTTTAAATGTATGATTTTTTTTCATAGGTTGATTCATTTGTTGACTACCTTAGAAGAGTAAAACACCCAAAATGCACTGAGCTTTTAACGTCCAAACCTAAACATGTGAAGTTGCCTTCGATCACAAAATGTATTGGTAAAGACAGTGGTGTGCTTGTTATGTGGTATATGCAAACATATTTGGGACAAGGTAGTTTTTGTCGTGATTTGAAGAATGAAGAAGAAGGTCTAAAAAGACAACTTAAGATGTTGCGCGTGAAGTTCTTAACAAAGATGATTCTTTTGGAGATTAATGATCAAAGGGAAGTAATCTTGAAAGAAGCTAATGCATTTGTGAAGAAGCAAAAAGAATCTTCTAAACTTGTCACAGATGACAATGTTAATGATAATCAAGATTTGCTAGAACAAATTACTGAACGAGTTAAGATGATAACTCAATGATCCCTGTTGATTTTCTGAACATTAAGTGTTATCGTCTAGGATGTTTAAAACTTTTACTTCTATGTCTTTTGATCATCGAATGATTAATGATGAATAATCAATGAATGATTAGTATTGATTAGGGTTATCTGGCATTGTGTTTTTGTTTGTTCAAACTGTATTCTTGTTATTATGTTTAGTGTATTATTCCTTGTGATGCAGTATATTATACGTTGTGATGCAGTAGATGAGAAACCTTCCTTAAGTTCTTCGATATTGTTAGTGGCAGACACTGATGAGAAAGCTTATAGAAACGATATGGAATGGGTATCTAATGTATCAATGGAAGGTGTGCAACGAAACTTAAATAGTAGCCAATTTTACATAAAATTCAAAAAAAGGCATAAGATGTTCAAAACAATTTTATATAAAATTCAAAAAAAAGCATAAGATTTTCAAAAAAAGGAAAAAAGAAAAAAAAAACTTCCTTTTAAATGTAGATAATAACAAAAACCTTATATTAGATTTAGAATACCTTTATATTATTTTACATTGTGATGCAGTAGGATTTACATTGTGATGCAATAACGAATAGGCTGGACTATAGAATAACGAATGGGCTAGACTATATAATAACGAATGGGCTGGACTATTCAATAAGAATGGGCAATAATTAATGGTTTGACTATAGAAATAATAAATGGTCCAATCATTAAAGCTACTGGGTCACAACGTAAAATTTACTGCATCACATTAAAAATAATATACACATAATTTTTATCTCATTTACACCCAAAATTTCACACATTAAATTTCACGAACTAACACACAAACCCTAATGCACTAAATTCTATGATGAAGAAGACTAACAAAAAGTTTAAATCTCCTCGTAAGTTCATCTGCAATCCCTAAATCTTTTTATTAAATCAATTAGTTAATTTTATTTTACTGAAATCATTTTTTATTTTTTTGATTTAGAAACTAGACAAAGTAATAGGCTAATTGCCGCCGGTGGTTCTAAAAGTAAAAATCAAACAATTCCAGAAAAATCTATTACTATATCGCAAAGTAAGTTCACTATTTAAATAATTTTTTATTTGCAGCATTAGTTAATTATAGCGATGATGCAGTAGCTTTTGATTTGCAGCATATGAAGATTGAATATGTCTAGCGTAGTGTTTTTAGTTGTCGAAATGCACTTGTTCATGTGTTTTGAAGTGTATGATGGTTGTAAAGAAGTAATGCAATAGCTTATGATTTGCAGTGTATGATGGTTGATTTCATGGGTGGAGCTATTAAGGGACCGGGAAGGGTACTGACCCCCTAGGCCTAAGTCTGTTAGGGTATTTTTTCGCGATTTTATGTGTTAAAATTTTATTTTTTCCATCTCGGCCCTCCCATCTAATGTTCTTCCTGAAAAAAATTGTTTCGGCCCTCCCAAGAAATTTTTTCTAGCTCCGCCATTGGTTGATTTGGTCTAGCGTAGGGTTTTTAGTCATCGAAATGTGCTTGTATGAGTTTTTGAATGCTTAATGCAGTAGGTTATGATTTGCAGCATATGATGATTGAATAGGTCTAGCGTAGAGTTTTTGAATGCTTAATGCCACTGGTTGAAAAGAAGAGATGCAGTTGGTTATGATTTGCAGTGTATGATGATTGAATAGGACTAGCGTAGTTGTCGAAATGTACTTGTAATGAGTGATTGTAAAGAAGAGATGCAGTATGTTATGATTTGCAGTATATAATGATTGAATAGTTCTAGTGTAGTGTTTTCATCATTTGAAAGTGTTTAAGTGTATATTAGGTTAGGCGCGTAGTGTTCTCATCATTAGATAGAATTTGTGTGTGATTTTGATTGTGAAATGCAGTTGTTATTAAAATGATGTAGTAGTTTGTTGACAATGGCAAATAATTGTTGATTAGATTAGGTGCATAATGTTCTCGTAATCAGATAGTGTATGTGTGTGATTTCGATGAAGTGATGTTGTATATGTTCCAGTGATGCAGTAATTTTAATGAAGTGATGCAGTAGACATTCAGAAATTTTATTGTTTTTTCTTAACAATGTTACAGGTCAGACTAATGAAGAAGAAATGGATGTAGAAAAAGAAGTTAATAGTAAAACTCCAAAAAAACAAAAAAATTAGAAACAGGGAAAAGAAAGATGAATTCTGAAACAGATGAGGAATCAAGCAAAACAAAAAAGAAGGTGGAGAGAAAACTTGTGGATACTGATCAAACTGAAGAGGAAGAAAGGGAAAGCAGGCCAAAAAAGAAACCAAAGAAACTTATAATCACAAATAAAAAGGTGTCTGACAAAAAAGTTGAGGTAAAAATTGTGAAGGGAAAAATGGTGGTTTCAGTTGTTAAAAATAAGGAAGAAACCAGAAAATCAGAAAAGAAGAGTAATGAACCGGTAAATCTTCAAACAAGAATTTCGCCGAGTAATTTGCAGAATGTTATTAGTAATTGTACCCCTGGACAGTTTAAGCTTTTAGAAGAAATGGGGTTTGGCCTCTATTGTGGTGAATTCAAGTTTGATTCTACACCCACAGCTTTAGGATTATGGTTGTGTAAGAATTTTGATGCTGAAAGTAGCACATTGGTTTTAAGTGAGAATAGAAAGATTAAGGTCACACGGGAAATCATTCATGATATTCTTGGAATCCCGATGGGGAATATTAAAGTTGTTGCTCTTCAAGAAACCACAACTGCAGATGCAACAACAACAAAATGGAGAGCAACACTTCCTTTAACTGTATATGATCCTAATGGACCGCCAAGTCAAAGGAAAATTCCAATAAGCAGACTAGAAGGATATTTGAGTTATAGTTCAGATGAAGGTTGGGCTTTTAAAGTAGGATTCTTGGTTGTTTTTTTCTCAATTTTTGCCCATGCGAACAAGGATGGTTCGGTAAATCAAAGATTTCTTCCATCAATTGAAAATATCGACAATGTTCCAAATTTGGATTGGTGCAGTTATTGTTTAGAGTGTATGAAAAAAGAATTAATAAATTTTAAAGCAAAAACATTCTTCGCCGGACCAGTACTTCTTTTGGCGGTAAGATATAATTTTTTTTCTTCTACTGCATCTCCCTTTAGTTGTTACTGCATCAAGCATTGTTCCATCTTTATTTTATATCTTTATTTTCTTTTTTTTATTATATCTTTATATAATTTTTTTTTGAAGCTTATCTACGTCAATTCAACAGTTTCCGAAACTACAATCGTGAATAGAACAGTACCAGCTTTTAAAGCTTGGAGTACAAAATTGTTGAAACAGAGGGAAAATGAAGAATTTGCTGGTGGCTTTGGTCAACTTCCAATCTTGGAAGGTATGCAATTATTTGAAACACCGAAGAAAACACCAAAGAAGAATTTGAAAAAAAAGAAAAACAAGATGCAACAAACAGGTATAATTATAAAGATAAATTTGTAAATATTATTGTTAAATAAGGTGCGTAAAAATGTAAAATAATTTATTACTAATTGTTGTTTCTTTTTTCAAATACTAACAGAGGAGGTCGTTGCAAACACAATACTTCAACTTTATACTCCCCAACTAGATCTAACTCATGGACTGTATGGAACAATGAACCGAGATGAGGAACTTCAACAGTTCTAGTCAAAATCAATAAAGGTATGTAAACATTATGATGCAGTACATATAAAACTATGATCCAATAGATATATTAGTAGTGATGCAGTAAATTTATACACATGCAGGAAATGAGAGATTGTTTAAAAGATATATTGGCAAAGAGTAAGGAGTTGATGATTGGAACCGATGACAAGCTGAAGATAGCATTGTCAACATACCCAGATGATGAAGAGATCAACAAAATGCTGGAAGAAAGAAATACACTCTATAAAGAGTTGTATAGTGAAGGAGATAAGGGATATAAGTCAGTTGAAGATTCATTTGGAGGTTATGATAATGACCACTTTTCAGATGCAGGAAATAATGGAGATGATAACGGAGGTGATGATGAAGATACTGATAAAGGTGAAAAATGTTATCATAGATATTTATAATAAATGTCTAGTTGTATAATAATCAATTTTCACATTTACAGTTGACGGAAAAGATGAATCTCAGAAAGATAAAGATGGTCAATATGAAGATGGTGAGAATAATGAACAACCAAAAAAAAATGGTGACAGATTCGGAGCTTTTAAGACACCTCCAAAATGTCCTGAAAACATCCAACCTAGACACGGCAACAACCATCACTGTGCGCCGTACATTAGAGGAACAGTTGGATATTGATTTGTCGGATAAGAAAGCTTTTATTTGGAAACAAATTGATTTGTATCTTCACTCTCTTTATACCCATGGAGATAGTGATGATGAAATTGATAAAATGGGTGGGCCAGATAATGAACTGGAGGGTGTTAATGAAGATGTTGATAAAAGTGATAACGGAAATGAAGATGTTGAAAATGAAGATCCAATTATATAATTTTAGTTATGTGTAATGACAATTATATAATTTTAGTTATGTGTAATAACTTAACATATAATAACTTAACTATTTGTATATGTGTAATAACTTAACTAATATTAATATAACTATTTGAATTCTGCTATAAAAACCAGAATTCTAATTTTGTATATCTGAAAATTTTTTTGGATGCATAAATTGTAAATCTGCATCACAGATACTTGTTTACTGCATAACATTTAGTTTTATTCTGAATAGTAATTTAATGCATCTTTTTTTACTTCAAATGACCTTGGTTACTGGGGGTTTTCGGGGAAGACCTATGTGGGGCACCTTTTGGGTGTGGGATGATCGATTAACCTTTGTATTTTCAGAAGCTTCCTATCGAACCGACTCCTATTTCTAGGAAGGATTGTGGGTACATCAATACATGTTCTTATATTCTAATAACAAATTGCCAATGTTAAAACCTACTGCATCACAATCTAAAATCTGTTAACTAGTACTTAACACGTACATTTACACACTCTGTGTAAACTAGTTATCAACGGTAGTCATAACAACGGTTAACTCGAAAACTTTACGGATGATTATTACAACGGTAGTCAACAAGTAGCTATTGTCAATGCTAAAAACCAAAAAGTCATCGACTGCCAAAAATTTTACATTGTTTTTATAGACTGCCAAAAATTTGTTGGTAAAGACAGTGGGGTCTTTGTTTCTACATTAGAATGGGCTGGACTATATGAATAACAAATGCCACAATGTTAAAATCTACTGCATTATAATGTAAAATATACTGCATCACAATGAAATACAAAATATAAACATAATTTTTTTGTTTCTTATCTTCAAATACTTACAAACATTTAATCTATTTATTTTCTTATCATAATTAAATCTATCAACCTCTTTAAATTGTGATGCAGTAATTTTTATTTTTTATTTGTAGGTTTTACATTGTGATTCAGTTGGTTTTACATTGGGATGCAGTATTTTTATCCCTTCAACACTTAATAAAAACAATAAGACAAACACACAACCAAATCTGTAATCATTTTCCAATATATAACCGGACTAACAATTAAATGACAATCGAAACAAGGTGATTAAAATTAGCACACCCCTTGTGCTTGAGTTA
Source organism: Artemisia tridentata subsp. tridentata (assembly GCA_021014915.2). Taxonomy (NCBI): domain Eukaryota; kingdom Viridiplantae; phylum Streptophyta; class Magnoliopsida; order Asterales; family Asteraceae; genus Artemisia; species Artemisia tridentata. The sequence continues at coordinate 292,623,935 of CP139504.1, read as the reverse complement.
AACCAAACAAACAACACCTCTTGGTGTCATTATAGTACCAAGGACGAACCGAAATAATCTCCCTCTCGGGTTTGGTTTAACCAAACCGAGAGTCAACAACACAACCACAAATAATCATGTTGATACAAAATCATTTCCAGGCAAATCAAATGAAAGACCAAAACGCAAGGCAACATATACTCAAATCAGACTCGTGACTCTACACGGGTCGCGACTTTCACCCTAGTCGGGTTTAACATCAAATCGAGACCAACACGTATCAACAAGGATTTAACCAATATGAATCCGGGTTGACCCGACCCGAATACGAAACAACATCATAATCCAAACACCATTTTTCAGATTCTTAACCACACGAAACGATTAAAAGTTATCACTTTTGTAATCCATTTTAATCCACCACTTTACTAATTCGTTTATATCCCTTTTAATATCCACGAAAACATGACAACAATATCTATAATCAATAATAAAATAAACAACACGAGGAGCGGTTTTACCATACCACTCGGACGACGAGAGAAGAGGGAGATGGAAGACGAGATGGAAGTAAGAGGCGGCGATGGTGACAACTGCGGCGGAGGTGGCGACGGCGGTGGCGTCTTCACGCATCACGGACAACACCAAAACAACTAAGCAAAACCCTAACGCGACCTTTGTATCATCTTGATCTCCTTGTAATATTGATGGTGGTGGTGGTGGCGGCACACGGCGGTGACTGCCGTAATGGGTGGCCGGAGATGAGATGTTGGCGCCGAAAAGTGGGAGGAGGGGAGGCTAGGGTTTTATAAAAATGACAGGGTGGGTGTTATAAGAGGTCTTATATAGTGGAACCCTAGGGACCACAAGGACCAGTATTGTAAACCCTAGTATCTTTAGGGGTGGCGGGTGAAACTAGACCACAGGGACCAAAACTGTAATTTATGATATCTTTCACAAAATGAGGTCCGGGGCTCATTTCGACTAGTAAATGGTAGATTCAGGGCACGGGAATTTCGCCATCGCGTTCAGAATATTATTTCCGTTAAAAATGACTATATATACGCCTAGTTTTCTCGAAATTATAACCAAAACTTGAAATAAATCGTCGTTTCTCCGAATAGAACGTGTCAGGAAAATTACGGGTTGTCACAGTTAAGCGGGGGAGGGATGCCATGAAAGTGACAAAATTCTCTTTTAGTGTAATTGTTAATCAACAATTGGGCAACTAAGCATAATGTGCACTAAATATGCTTATCTAACTCAACCAAAAGAGAGAAGAACTTAACAATTACTTGCCACTAAGATGCGGATCACCAAACTCATTCGAGTGATAACTATAAGACATACGATAATAATAATATAATACCCCGCCCCGGTGGGATTGTGCATGTTGTTGATAATAATATGATAGAAAATAATTTTTGATAGCATGGACTGAATTTGGAACCACCAAGTGAAAAGAACAGTTTTCAAATAAGTTAATCCAAACATTTCCCTAAAGTATATCTAACTCAGCACCAGCTTGAAAAATCCCAACAACCAAACTCTAAAAACTATCAATAAGATGTAAGCTTACTTAAATATTAGCCAAAATCTCGCGTATTAATGGAGGTTCTGTTATGTGCCATAAATTGTATGCAAAACAAATTCATTATGGAGGAATTTGGACCCGTTTTACCAAAATGTCCCATTTCTTTTGACTAACCTGTAGCAGCAACCACCGGTTGGTACGTCAGGCCCATGCTACCCTGTGAAGTCATATAATACACTTGTCTACCCGTGGAATCAACCCCAAATGGCCCAAATTGCCTAACATGGCCATACCCAAACTCAGCTTGTTGCCTAACCATCCCAATCGTCTCTTCATACACTCCAACTTTCGGTTGCGGAATTCGCAGTTTCCAGATACACATGAACCCGTAAGCCGGTAAAAGAACCTAATCCAAACATCCAGTAAACCTTGGTCTCGTAGCAGTTCGCAAATATAGACTTGATATGTGTTATATATCTTTTACCTATATCAGATAATACACAAAAGATCTCCCACGCCTCATTGAAAAAATCTCACGTTAACTTATATTTACCGTAGAATATATAGGCAGGATTTAGACAATAATATGCAAGCATGAGCTGCATTGAATTCATAGAAAAAAGAAAGTTTACCCCCTAGAGTTCATCTGGTTAACTTCTACACCTCCAACCCTGGTTGTTCCAAGGCCACAACCAAGTCTACGGGGTCACCAATTAGGGACAGTTCTACCACGTTCAACATCCACAAGCACCATTCTGTTATCAACCTTCCTCATCAGTTTGTTTACATGTATCTGCTCATTGATATGTGTAAATTCATTTAATTTTTTGTATGTGTTTCAGTTTTTGTTCAATCTTTTTTGGCTAAAGAAGAGGGGATTTGATGCCAAGATTGACTTTCTCAAATGAACTCATATCTAGAGATGAGGGTCTACATTGTGACTTCGCTTGTCTCATTTATGGGTGAGTGTCCACATTTATAGAATATGCCGGTTTAAATCTTTTTGATTGGATGGAGTTCATATCATTTCATTAAGTAGTTCATAAATAAACCACTCTGTGGTTTTCTGAAACCTAATTTTTTGTTTGACATAGGAAAAACAAACTTCTTTGAGAGAAGTGGGAGATTATCAAAATGCGTAGGTAATGTCAAACCTTCAAGATTGTTCAATTTTCTCTTAAAAATGGGTACAAATTTCGCATAGTTTGGTCAGGGTCTCCTAATCTGCATTTGCACTCAAGTTCAAAAAAGGTATGTGGTTCGTAATTTTAGAATAATAGAATTATAATGTGTAATTACCTGAGATATAATGTCGCCAAACGATTATGAGCCCTTTCATAGGAGGGTTCTATTCATAAAGAAGTTTTTCTTAAAAAATGAAGAAAATAACATAATAGCATGATCATATGAAAGGTATCAAATATAGGTTCCATTAATGGTGAAGAGTAGGAGGATGAGCCTTTACGAACATTGCATATACCTTGACTAACCCAAATAGAAAAGTTCAATAATATATTTCTAAAAAAATAATAGTGCAATAATTTTCAAATTTGAGTCTTCTTAAGTGTGTGCATTCATACACTTATAATACGTCCCTTTGAAAATAAATAAATAAAAAATAATAATAAATAAAAAAATAAAAAATAAAATAAACATGGTTCAGTAAAAGATATCCATGAACTATAACTCAACCTTAAAAACCAAAACATGTGTTGACATAAAGGAAGAGTTGTGCACTTTTCCAATCACTTACATTCATTGGTTTCCTGCTGCAAATTTACAACGATTTTTTGGGATCGCTTATACAACCGCTTACTTCAAAATGCTTATTCAAAAGCGTTTAGTTATAACTGATTACTTTAAAACATATATAAGCTAGCTGCTGAATTCAGAATGCCTAAATGCTGGTAACAAAATGCTTAACTGCAAGTAAAACTCACATATCATTAGTTGGACCACCAGTAGATAAATTTTGGTTGCCATTTTCATTTCTTCCTGCATAGTCCCCTGGTCCAACACCTACATTAGATGCATTTACTCTAAAACTCTTCCCTGCTGTATGTGGTTTCGGTAGGTCTCTGTAGTACTATATCAAGAAAATACATCATAGCATTTTCTATCGACAATAAATATTCATATAAAGCTAATAACACAGTAATGTCAGTAGATCAGTGGGCATTTAAAACAACACCAAATCACTCACCAAATTCACATGAACTGATTAAATTATCAGATAGTAATATATGCAATATATCTTTGATACTTCTTTTTTGGTTCTTAGGATTCTCTCTGCCCCAAAGGCTCGCACTATTTTGATAAATGGTGCTGTGCTGAAAGGTGAACATTTGATGCCACCATCAGCACTTGACCTTCTGTTGAGAGTAACTTAAAATTATTTTTTCAACCTACATAATGTGGTTTTCCTGATTGATTCCGGAAGCCAAATAATATTAAAAGGGTAGAAAATGGAGAGTTTTGGGTGCCGATAAACAATCAAGCTCAAGGGATAAGGGTTAACAGGTCTGCAATGGTTCTCCTAGCTGTTGTACCCCTTACACAAATCTCAAGCAAGAATGTTACTATGGTTCTGGAATCATACCTTTTTCTCCATCAGAGAAACTTAAAACTGTCAACACTTTGAAAACCTGGCATTCAAGTTTTACAAAAATCTTTTAACATATGCTCCATGATTGTCTTTGATGCAGCATTCTCAATGGTAAATGCACTCATCTCATCACTTAGACCTGAAAAGAAAATTAGTTTCACATTAGATAAGTACCTCCAGAAGGTGAGTTTGCTATTGCAATTCCTTATTATCGTCTTTTTATCAGGACCTTAAAAGCAAAACAGAATATGGAAAATAGTGCAATCTTGTTTATCAACATGTCATGTTTATTTATTTTCTATTATTTTTATTGTGAAAAAGAGTGTTCATAGATTAGGCTCATATACTATGAGAATTACCTTTTTTTAAATATGTGAGCCTGCAAAATAAATAGATTAATAAAAAAAATATATGTCACATATATAACCATCTATTAAATACATGATAATTGAAAGAAAAGATTGAGATTAAACAAACCTGGTTAAAGACTCAATCACATCATAATACTTTGAGTCAGAAACTGAAGAACATTAAACATTAAACAAATAAAATCTTACTTGGTTTTATGCAACGATCAATATTACTTCTACCTAAATATCTAACATAGAAAGAAGAAGTTGAACCCTAATGATAAACCTGTAAAAAACACACATATACAAAGTTTCATTATGGAGGGAGAAGAGGGCGTACCTTTTCTCCTGTGTGAAACAAAAACCCTAATAAATGTCATGCATGTTTTATAGTTATTAGGAAATATATATATTTAAGGAAAAGATATGATCATTTGGTAAACACTATATATTTAGTTTTGCAGGATTTAATTCAAAAATTAACTTGGTCTAGTGGTAAAAATACATGATAACCAATCAAGAGGTCCATAGTTCGAATCCCACAATGGTATTTTTTTTAATAAATCCGGATTTATTTACAATTGAGATGTGATGACATGACTAACACTACTGATTACATGGCACTCAAAAGGTGATGACTAGGCATTGACCATGCTTATTTGGCATTAAATGGTCAAACGCCTCCTGTTATATATATATATATATATATATATATTATATATATATATATAATATATATATATATATATATATATATAGTGTTGTATTCTATGCAGTACCACTATTAGATACAGTACTTTACAGTACCACTTTAAACCAATCAGAACCATTGGATTATTTGATCAATGGCTATTATTAATTTTGATTTTAATATAATTAATTCAAAAATTAAACCATCATCTATAAAGCTAAAAGGGTAATTTTGGTATTTCATATTTCACCTAAAATAGTGCCACCACCAACGATCTATCCTCACAAAACCAATTAACTGCCTCCCAAAATCTCATATGTCGCCTCTTTCTCTCTCACCTCTCAAACCCTAATTCACCTTTATTATTCACTACAACAATCTCCGTCAATTAAAAAAAAAACATTATACATCCAAAGATCAGACCATAATGATCTTCATCACCAACCCAAAGATTATACCACAATGACTACATCTTCACCTTATCAAACACCCATCATATCTTCTTCACCCCAAAAAAATCTTAAAGGTTATTGAATTGTTTATTTTTCTCGTTTAATTCTCATGGACGACACTTCTAGATCTGAAAACTACCACGAACCCAGAAACCGATTTGAGGTTTTATAGTGTTGCTCGTAGTAACCAAAAACCCAAAAACCGCCCTTCTCACGGCCGACACGTCGGAATAAACAAGTATAACCGTTGGTGATGGGGCGCTCGTGGTGGCCGCATGAGATGGTCGTCGGATTGTGATTTGTCTTTCTGACTTGGTGCGCCTCCTGTCATGGTGGATCTATATCAGATATTTAAAGAGTATGTTTGTTAATTTTTATAATTATTTGGAATGGGTTTGATATTGTCCTTTACATTATAAGGAAAATTGGTGCCATTTACATTATAAGGATTAAAGACCAGGTTTGTTAACTTGTTTTTTTTATTATTTATGTTTTGAAAGTGATTTAAGGAAAATTAAATGATTGAAATTTTTAGTAATAGAACAGAGTGTATGGAGATAGAGTTTGAAACTTAGAGATACTTTAGTTATTCAAAGTTCGTATCACCAGATAATCATTTTGAGGGTTTGATTATTTACGAAGCTTTAAAAAGGTACATATTTCATGATAGGAGTACAGGTAAACAAGGTTTCATATTTCACGATTGATAGTTTAAAGTACTAATTGATTTTATGTTATTGGTAGTTTGATATTTTAGTTTTGATAGTAGTATTCATGTATTAGTAATTGTTTTTGTTCTTGTTATTGTCTACTTTCATTAGTTAATTCTTGCCAACAGTTAAGTGTGCATATGTGTTATGCTATTTGTTAGGTTTACAGTTGGTATAAAAATTCAATTAAAATGTTGTGCATATAAAAGTGTGCATATGTGTTATGCAAATTGTTATACGTACTATGATATGAGTAAAGACCATGCACATGTGTTATAATATTTGTTTGGTTTGGTTCGTATAAAAAATCAATAAAATGGAGTGCATATGTAGCTCAAAGTTAATATAAAATTAACGGAAGAGTGCATATATGTTTTATGACGGATATAAAATTAATATAAGAGGGGTGCATATGTGTTTTAACCTTGATATAAAATCAAGGAAATAAGTTTGCATATATGTTTGCGTTGTGCATATGCGTTTTCTAGTTACTCAAAATAAAAAAATAATAATTGTTTGTAAATTTCAGGTATCGAAAAGACACAAGTGTTGATCATGATAAAGATGTAAAGACACAAGTGTAGAATGAGATACAAGTACATTGACGAACGCGAATACACGCACTTACAAAAGTCATGAGAGTGTTTCATGAGGAGAAATACATGTACATATACGGAAACCACCAAATCCAATTAGTGCACACATGTGTAATTAATAAATTGTATTTTTTTTCCTTTTAAACATTTGTATCTGAATTGTATATCATATGATTATTGATTTGTGCATAATATTTATGATCTTGGTTTTAAATTTTGGATTTTAAAGAATTTTATGCTACAAACATATGTGCAATTATCTTCTTTAGCAAAAACACATTAGTAACAATTGTACACTATAAAAATAACTAAATTATTATTTTTTTTGGAAAAGCATGTATGCACATGATATTTTTTTTGAAAACACGTATGCTGAAAATAATAGAAAAAAAAAATCTCCTAAATATAAGGGTTAAAAAAACGTTTTTAACAAAAAAAAAAAATCAAAAAAGAAAGTATAAATGTGTTTTACTAATATACCCTTTTCAATTAAATAGTTTTTTTAATATTACTAAATTTTGATTGGTCTAGAATGGTACTGTAAAGTACTGTATCTAATATTGGTACTGCATAGAACGCACCCCTATATATTATATATATATATAATATATATATAAATATATATATATATATATATATATATATATATATATATATATATATAGTGTGACTTTATTTTCAGAACCCTGTTAAGTGCGAGAACTGCGAGAACTCCCCTTGTCCAATCATAATTTAGTAAACTCATTTTCTTTTATTTTATTATGTTCAATTTGCAGGGGCATTAAAGGAATTTGACATATACAACATTTAATCTGATAATTCAAATTTTTGCTAAAATTGTGGAAGATACGGTTTTCATATTCTTTTACTTTTACTAGATATAATGCCCGCGCACGCGCGGGGTTTTTTCTAATCATTTAAATAAATTATTATTTTTAATTTCGGGTTTTAATTATTATAACAGGACCTTCAAAACCATTGTACTTTGATTGAGGTATTGAATTAGGGTTATTTACGAATGTAGTGGGTTTTAATATTAATTAGATTTGGAGGAGATGTTCTTGCGTCAATGATTGTGCGTGAATGAATGATAAGAGATCGAGTTTGATTGATGGAGGAGGAATTTGGGAATGTTGGGACTTCAAATATTTAGTGGGAATGATACTAAATTTTAAGTTTCAGCCCAAATCTTTGAAAAACTTGCTCCACCGTTTTCAAGTTTTAATTTTTTATATTTTGACACATATATTTTTGTAAGTTTTTATTGAATGATTACAAATCACATTCTTTTTTTTTGTAGAATATGGATAAATTTAGAAGTATTTAGGCTTTTCTTATTTAATATTTAAGAAAATAATAATAATAATAATTTGATTATTACTTAATAAGGTATGATTTGATTTTTTTGAAATGTAAAAGTCCCCACTAGGGGTTTTGTTTTATTATATAAAAGATTTTACGGATCTTCTTCTCCAATCTAAAAAATTCATAATCAAACCTTTATTCAGTTTTAAGAATTCGATTCATCACTTAATTATTTTGTGATTCAGTAGAAAAAATATGGTTGATATTGTTGATATGGTTTTAGACCAAAATACATATATTGTTACTTATCTAGATGACAACGATGTTCACGAACCGAATATAATCAAACACTTTTGGTATCGGAACATGATATTGATACGGAGAATGCGCAACATGATCAAGAGGGAAACAATGGTTTTTTTTTTTTTTTTTTTTTTTTTTTTTTTTTTTTTTTAATCTTTTCATATGTATACTTTACTATGCAAATAAATCACGTCCTAGGGTTATGTTATTATAGTTTTGCATAGTTTCCATTCATCCAGATAGTAGCTTATTCGAAACAAGTTATATACGGAGTATTCGTTTTAAGTGCATATATGTTTGTTTACTTATAGATGATTGAAGTTGAATAAACTGTGACCTGTTATATAGGTATACGAATCTTTTTTATTAATCATATACATGCATGTTATTTCTTTATGATAGTGTAAACTGAGATTTTATGTTCTTTTTATATTGTTAAACTGATATTTTTTTCACGTGCATGTATGTTTGTCCATTATAGCTGAATGGTGATACAGGGTATATATTAACTTTATTATAGAATGCATTTGCTAAAATGAATTCATGTGTTATAATTAAACATTTATGTTTTTTTTCTTCACGCGCATGTATGTTGATGTCTTTAATATTGACCCCGAGTTAATTCCCACACACTCATGTTATAAACACATATGTGTTATTAAAACATATATGCAATTAAAAACATATATGTTTTACCAACACATGTATGTTTTTATAAAAAAAATATGTCATTTAGAAACATATATGTTTTACCAACACATATATGTTTTTATAAAAAAAAATATGTCATTTAGAAACATATATGTTTTAAACACATGTGTACAAACACATATGTGTTACAAGCATATATATTTTTACAAAACCATTGTTTCACCGATTCCAATATATCTTGTGCTTTCACATGCTTTGCCGATTCCATGTATTTGCCAAAATTCTGTTGCTGAAATCATTAACGTTTACAATTCAAATTAACACAAAACAGCAAAGAACGGGGGATTACATTATTCGTATGAAAACAGGAAATAACGAGATGTCAATAAGTAACTCGTATTAATATGAAAATAAAACCAAAAACACATATGTGCAATACAGACAAGAGGCCAGAACTTAAATTTCTAAAGGCCCACATTCTGACATCATTTTTGTATTGGCTTGAGTGTAACGATAGCATTGAATACAGCTTTCGTCTTGTCCTTGTTTGGAACACATATGATCTTCGCCCTTCACCTTTTAACCACTTTGCTAGGCTAGACTTTGAAGTTTCTCCTTTCGTCCGTTTCACTTTACGAACCTTATTCTTGTCATCACCTGTCATTAAGAATTACAATTTTAATAAACTTACTACGCAAAAATTTCACTTATCCGCATTCTATAATATTGTACTTGATGCTTACCAACCGTATCAACTTCCTTTCTTTTGTTATCTTGCAACCATATCAATTTTAATAACCTGACTCATTCCTTAAAAAAAAGAAAAAGAAAAAAGAAATCAAATTTCTTAAAAAATCAAATTCTTACTCCTAATCTAACATTCATGTTTACCATATCAACTAAAAAACATAATTTTGTATTAAGAAATCAATCAGATTAATTATCATCACAAAATAAAATGTAGTTTTGATTATTTAATCGTGTTTATCAGTTTACCATTAAAAAAAAATATACACCGAACACACATGCATTACCATATAATAGATGCACCATTAACCATGAAAAAAAAAAAAAAAAAAAAAAAAAAAAAAAAAAAAAACATATGGATCATACCTTTCTCGAATTAGTGGTTTGTGGAAAAAAAAAACCACGGAATTGAAACTATTTTTCATATTGCCGCCGTTTACCGATTTGGGGGTTTAGGTTACTATGGGTGGATTGCGGTGTGTTTTTGTACAATAAAATGAAATCAGTAATGTTTTTTAATTGATTTTGGTAGAATGTGATCATTGATATGAGAAAGTATAGATGTAATCCCGAATTTTAAGCAATCAGTTATTGAAAATGTATAAAAGTTGAATACCTTTTTTACCCTTTCATACATGTTTCCAGTAAATCAACTTTCAATTATTTACAAAAATGCCATGGTGCAATATTAACCATTGATCTACATAATCCAAGGGTTATATATGAGTTCTCGCACTTAACAGGGTTCTGAAAATAAAGTCCCCCTATATATATATATATATATATATATATAATAGGCCATGTTCTGTTGTTCTTCTCAATTTGCTACTTGAACCTGCAACTATAAAAGGAATAGTTTTATAAAGCTATTGGGGTGACATTATCTCAAAATGATAATGCAAACGCTATTTTGGGGGATCAACGGTTGGTGTTTTGACTTAAAACAACAAAAAAGGAGATGTTGAACAGCTTGTTCCAATTCAACTGTTAACCTAGATATATTCCGTTATACCTTAATTTTCCCCTAAAAATTAATAAGCCCAACCCTTTTATATTATCTCTTTCATGGTTAATATCTGGTCATGAAAACGAAGTGCTAAAGAAGAACATAAAATTGTAGGTTCATGCATAAGGACTGTGTGGTCATTGTGTAACACATGCAGGTGATGATCAATATGTAAAAATATGATTAGTCTATGGTTAGCCTACACTCCGCTATATACCTAAGTAACCAAGTCCTAACATGTTCTCTTGTTGAGAAGGTGTCATGTCATAATAAGTAAATCGATAACAATAAATTTATGCATAATTCAGTAAGTCACTAAATATAATTGAAAATTATACGTCCCAACACCATGTGTAACTGCCAATTAAACACATAAGACTAAAAGAGTAAAGCCAATTAAGCGTAATCCAGTTTAGTACTTACACATCTCCAACCAAGTTATGCTACTTCTCATGACCCATAGACATTAGGTGAAGCCATTCCATGTTTAAATATTTGTTGATACAAATGAAAGTAACCTCTTAGAGATTAGATAGTTAAAGGGTTAAACATAGTGGTTTTAAGTTTACATCGAATATATTACGTACGTTACTTTTTCATGTTACAAATATTTGTGCATCAATTGAAAAGAATATGGTGTTCACCCTGCTATGAAAGTAACTCATTCCAGCTACAAAAGGGTAGTCCTCTAATAAATTCCCGCTAATCCTGAAGTTAATAAGGTCAAGTACCGCATGTGCCGCATTAAAAGTTGACATTGAGTATGGATCAAAATTGATAATAGCTTACTGAGCGAGCTGAAAAATGGATAATCGCATGTAACTTTGAGTATGGGTCAAAAGAAGTTAAGTTTTTATATTGGTAAGAATACTTTTCAGTATAGTGTTTAGGATTTCTTACACTTAAATAAGCAATTCAAACACCCCCTTACAGAAATAACCAGTTTCATTCGAGCATTAAAAAAATTCTCATTTGTATGAAATAAGTGACTGTTTGAAATTGTTTGCTTTAGTTGCCTATTGCTTAAATGAATGCATCCCTTTTGAATACGCAATCTCAACTTATACACATAAAATCCTACTTGTGAATTTTTTTATAGAATTTGGATATAATTGGACTGCTTTAGAATTGCTTTACTGAAACTACATGTTATAAAAGGACTGTTTGGGAGAGATTATTGAAGTGTAGCTACTGTTTAACATTAAAGCTTAATGAAAGTTTGACATACCTTTGTTAGTTTTGTGTATAATGAAATTAATATTTGTATGTCCGGTTTCGAACCCGAGACTCGGGATTGCACACAATACGTGAGAGTTCCATTGGTTTGAATAATTAAATATACATTTTATATTTATATTTATTTATTCATTTCACTAATAACACTTAACGACGGTTAGTACTTAACGGTGTTAAAGATAACGACCGTTAAAGGACTAAAAGTGAAAAGAAGGATCTAGAAACCCACAAGGGATTGTTTGGGCTGCCGATTGACCCATTGTATGGGTGGGTCGGTTTGGGTAGTAGCTTAGGGAACAAGTTTGTGTTTTTAGGGTTTGCCTATAAATACAAATTCACTTGTTATTGATTTTCACCTAATCAAGTATCCCTAACTCTTGCCAAACTTCTCTTCTTTTCTCCTTCTTGCTATACCTTGATCGACCCATTTTTAAGTTCACTAGAACTTGGCGATTCAAGTGTTGCAACAAAGTGTTTGGTTTGTTAGTGATCTTGAACCTAGCTTTCCCATTGGAACGCTACTATCGCGTGTGTACAAGAACGAGTGACAAGCTTATTTTAGCTTGTGATTCTTGGTGGTTTTACCTTGTTTTGTTCGACATTTACATAACCCATATTAGGGTTCTTGTTGTTCTTGATTGATTACGCGATTAAGGTACGTATTTATTTAAGTTAATTAATTACATGTTCTTTAGATCTTTCCGCTGCGTGCTTTGTGATGTTTTATGTGTTTATGATTTTAATAGTTCACATATTCCAACAGTGGCATCATGAGCCTCGTTTAGAACTTGTAAATTAATTACTAAAACCTAAAAATTGGATCTTTATTAGATACATGCATTTAATTTTCTAGGGTTTTTATTATGAAACCCTAATTTTATTTATGTGGATCGATCCACTTTAATGTATTAGGGTTTATGTTAGTTTTCATTAAAACTTGTTAGAAACCCTAGATTATGCATGGAAAAAATTTTTAGGGATTAATTTGTGAATACTATGTGATGTCACCAATTAATTAAATACGTACTAAATATTAACATATTAATATGGATTGCATGATTATGTGTTAATATGGTATCCATGACAAAATCTTGCATGTTTTGTCATGGTTTGATGTATGGGACGATTTGTATGAATTTATTTGCTACATGTTTTAAATAAATCTAAAATTGGGGAAGACCTCAATATATTAATTAAAAGGTTATGTGCAATGTGGTATCTAACTAACTAAAACTTACGCGGCCAAATTTATTTGGTGCTGTGGTCCATTGGGTACAATGAGCTCGAAAACCAATGGGAGTTTTGTTAGTTACATACATTTAAAATTACACATAGAATTAATAATAGGATTTATTGAAAAAGGTTTGCATGTGGCTATATGATATCGTGGATGATCATATACTTGTTATTATGTGTTTATTTATTTTGTGAATTACTTGATCTTTTGTGTTTTATATTATGATGGATTGTAAACTACAAAAGAGGGTAATTTTTCATAATAAAAATAAATAAGACTAATAACTATGAAACCTTTGTAGTAATTTTAATTATTGCCAAGTCTTATGTGCCGACAGTGGTTCGCTTCGCACGGTAATTTGCTCCCAGGCGAGACTAGCAATAATAAATTTACTACATTAATTGTTTTAGCAAGAAAATTATATTCTTTTAGTTGATTGATTGCGACTGTATTAAGTGGTCGAAGCGGCGGACCTAAAATTGACAAACTAAAAAGTGGGTTCTAGTTGGTTCGCATTAAATTGTGACCTTAGAGGGGCACGGTTTTAACCAGCTTCGGCGGCTGTCGTCCCTACGCCCGCCTGTGCGTCAATTTTAGACTTACCAAGTACACCACAACTAATACGAAGCATCTTAAGGCAATGTTGTAATTTATTCAACGCCTCAATTAAAAGATTTGATAATTTGAGCTACGAATTAGTAAATGGTTTTGTTTTTGAAAACATATATGCTACAAAGATGAATGCATGACATCTTTGTACATATTTTTGATTTAACACATCAAAAATTTTATTACCCTATAAATTTAAGTTATATGTCACCCAACTACAAAAAGAAACACCTAAGGTTTCATCCTACATCACTAGCAGCCAAAGCTGAATGTTGATGTTCAAAGGGTGGTCATCTAAGGGTAAAATTGAGTACTTTATTGCTAGCAGCCAAAGCTGAATGCAATAAACTGACGTCAATTTACAGTTTCTTAAGTTGGTTAACTTAATTGGGCACTTTCATTACTAGCAGCCAAAGCTGATGTAATGGAACGGCGCCAAGGCATAAAGAATTGGGGATGAAACATGCTTACATTTTGCAACTGATGTTGGCAACATAAATGTAAGTCCCAAGATTTCTAGGAATTGCAATTTGACATTGGCAATTGGGTGATCCCGTACCTTTTTGAGCACTTTTATTACTAGCAGCCAAAGCTGATGTAATGAAACGGCGTCAATTAGGATCCTAGTTTTCATAGAAAATTAAATGGTTTTTAAACCAATGGGTGCTTAATTTTCTTGAAATGTTTATTATCGAAAGTACTAACTTTTGAACTTTTTCTGTAGAAATGGCCCAACCCGGAAACTCGTCAAACATGACTTCCTGTTTCAAGATGATGCTTGAAAAGGAAAAACTGACTGGGACTAAGAATTTTAACGCTTGGTATCGCAATCTAAGGCTTGTTCTTAGGATTGCCAAACGTTATGAATGTCTTACTGAGGTTCTTCAAGAAGCTCCTCCTGCTACCTCTTCTAATGAAATACTTAGAAAGTACACTGAAACCTATGACAGGCACAATGATGCGGCCTGTCTCATGCTATCGGGGATGGATGATCAACTGGTCAAACAGTTTGAAAATTATAGCCCGAAAAACATGATTGATGAACTGACACGTATGTTTCAGAAATCACCAATGGCTGAGTTGTATGATATACTTGACAACTTGGGCAAGTGTAAGCAGGATGCCACAACACCCGTAAGTGATCATGCACTTAAAGTAAAAGGTTATCTTGACCAACTAGATGAACTTGGTTGTGGGTTTGTGGAAGACGTTAAAGTTGGCCTCATCAACCGATCCCTCAATGAGGAATTATATGGTGATTTTGTGCGCAACTTTAACATGCATTGCAAGGGGAAGACATTTTCTGAATTGCATGCAATGCTTATTGAGCATGAGAAGTCCCTCACTAAGAAAGCTCCTACACCTGCTGTTATGGCAATAAGAGGTGGTAGAGTAGCTAAGCCCGGTAAACCGAAACATGTGAACAAGAAAGGAAAAGGCAAAGCTGACAAGGGCAAGCAGATTGTGACCTATCAGCAAAAGCCGAAGAAGCAGAATCCTCCTCCCAAGAAGGATTATCCCAAGAAGGATGCGGCTGCTTGTCACCACTGTAACACTCCTGGACACTGGAAGCGTGACTGTCCATTGTTGCTAGAGGAGTGTCGCAAGAATAAGAATGCCAAGGCTGGGCAGGGCGCCAGCACTTCAGGTATTTTTATGGTTGAATTATTTTCTTTTCCTCGTAAGCAAAATGCCTGGATATATGATACAGGATGTGGTACTCACATTTGTAATACATCGCAGGGGCTTAGAGGAGCAAAGAAGCTGAACTATGGGGAATGCTACTTGTACGTGGGAAATGGAATACGTGCAGCAGTAGAAGCCATAGGGACTTTTGAGCTAGTTTTACCATCTGGTTTAATTTTGGTTTTAGACAATTGTCATTACGCACCTTCTATTGTTAGAGGTGTCGTTTCAGTTTCTTTGTTATTGGATTTGGGTTTTAAGCATACTTTTAATGATAATGGAATTTCTGTTTCTCTAAATTCTGTTTTTTATTTTAATGCTATTTCATTAAATGGTGTGTTTGAAATTGACATGGATAACCATGTATCCAATAGAAATAATTCTATGTATAGCATCGGGAATAAGAGAGTCAAGTCTAACTTGGACTCGTCTTATTTATGGCACTGCCGTCTTGCCCACATAGGCAAGAATCGCATGGAAAAGCTGCAACACGATGGGCTTTTACCTAATATCAATGATGATTCAATTGATAAATGCGAATCTTGCATATCTGGAAAGATGACAAAGAAACCTTTCCATAGCAATATGGAGAAGGCTTCAGATCTACTTGGATTAATACACACGGATGTGTGTGGTCCACTTAGACATGTGTCTAAACGTGGTGCTGTCTACTTCTTGACCTTCACGGATGACTATAGTCGTTATGGTTATGTTTATTTACTTAAACATAAACATGAAGTCTTTGAGACATTCAAGGTTTTTAAAAATGAAGTAGAATTACAACTCGGAAAGAAGATTAAGGCAATTCGATCCGATCGTGGTGGTGAGTATTTAAGCCAAGAGTTTAAGGATTATCTGGGTGAGTGTGGCATTGTGCAACAACTCACTTCTCCTTATACGCCACAACAAAATGGTGTATCTGAAAGGAGAAATCGTACTTTGTTAGATATGGTACGATCCATGTTTAATCTTACAACTCTTCCCTTATCCTTTTGGGATTATGCTCTTGAAACGGCTGTTCACGTGTTGAATAGGATTCCAACTAAGAAGGTTGATAAGACTCCATATGAAGTATGGACTGGAAAAGCTCCCAACTTTTCTTACTTAAAGGTCTGGGGTTGTGAGGCGTTTGTTAAACGTGACTCACCTGATAAACTCCAACAAAGATCTGTTAAGTGTATCTTCGTAGGATACCCTAAGGAAACAAAGGGTTACTACTTTTACTTCCCACCTGAAAATAAGGTCATCGTGGCTAGGTACGGTGATTTTCTTGAAGATAATTTAATATCTCAAGAAATCAGTGGGAGGGCATATGATCTTGAAAATGATCATGAAGATACTTCACCTTCTGAATGCACTAACAGACTTCCTGTGGAACCAGAAAGTTTAGGTCCTCCACCTGAAGTTGAAGTGGTACCCGTCCGTAGATCTTCAAGATCTGCAAAGGCTCCTGAGCGTCTATGTTTGAACATAGATGATGAGGAAACTATACTATTGGATCAAACTGATGAGCCAACTAGCTATAGAGCTGCCATTATTAGTCCTGAAAAGGAAAAATGGCAGACTGCCATGGATGGGGAAATGCAATCCATGAAAGATAATCAAGTCTGGACTGAAGTAGACCTTCCACCCAATGCTAAGGTAGTTGGGTGTAAGTGGCTATTTAAGAAAAAGACTGACATGGATGGCAATGTACACACCTATAAGGCTCGTTTGGTAGCTAAAGGCTTTACCCAAACATACGGTGTTGACTATGAGGAGACCTTTTCTCCTGTGGCCGACATTAGAGCTATTAGGATTCTTATAGCCATAGCTGCCTACTATGACTATGAGATTTGGCAAATGGATGTCAAAACCGCCTTTCTGAATGGTCGCCTAGATGAAGACATCTACATGGCGCAACCTGAGGGGTTTGTGAATCCAGAATTTCCTGAGCGTGTATGCAAACTTCAAAGATCCATCTATGGATTGAAGCAAGCATCCAGGCAATGGAATAAGAAATTTGATGAGGAAATCAAGAAATTTGGATTTACTCAGAATTTCGATGAGCCATGTGTATACCACAAAGTTAGTGGGAGTAACACTGTTTTCCTTATTCTATATGTCGATGACATATTAATCATGGGAAGTGACATACCAAGCCTTAATGAAGTTAAGGAATATCTTGGTAGTTGTTTTTCCATGAAGGATTTAGGGGAAGCAGCGTATATCCTTGGAATCAAGATCTATAGAGACAGATCTAAACGGTTAATCGGTTTAAGTCAAAGTGCTTACATGGATAAAATATTGAAGAGATTCAATATGCAGAATTCCAAGAAAGGATATCTGCCCATGCAAGTGAAACATGAATTGAGCAGTGAAATGTGTGCTTCTACACCTGGAGAGGAAGCATACATGAAGAATGTTCCATATGCTTCTGCAGTTGGTTCTATCATGTATGCTGTTAGATGCACAAGGCCAGATGTGGCATTTGCTCAAAACATGACCAGTCGATATCAGCAGAATCCAGGAGTAAAACACTGGAAAGCTGTAAAGGACATTCTTAAGTATCTAAGGAATACTAAAGATATGTTTCTTGTTTTCGGGGGAAATCCAGACGCAGAACTGAATGTTACAGGTTTCTGCGATGCGTCCTTTCAGACTGATAAAGATGATACGAAGTCTCAGACGGGTTACGTTTTTGTCATAAATGGAGGAGCTGTGGACTGGAAGAGTAAGAAGCAGAGCATAACGGCCATGTCTGCTACAGAAGCTGAGTACATTGCTGCATCGGAAGCGGCACAAGAAGCTGTTTGGATAAGGAAATTCATTAAGGATCTTGGAGTGATGCCTTCAATAGAATTACCTATAAATGTATATTGCGATAACTCTGCTGCAATTACATTCGCCAATGAACCTGGAGTTATGAAAGGCGCCAGACACTTTAAAAGGAAACTTCACTATGTTCGAGAACAAGTCGATGATGGTGAAATAAGAGTACTCAAAGTTCACACAGATAACAATCTGGCTGATCCTTTCACGAAGGCATTACCTAAGGAGACATTTAATCGTCATGCTCAGGGTATTGGTCTTCGTTTAGCAGATAGTTTCATGTAAATCTGTTGGATTAGTATTTCGATAGGGACGTGTAAACAATTATTATTTTAATGAAATAAAGTGCGGATAACGTTTATTATCATTATTAATATTTGTGTCCTATATTTGCATGTTTAAATCCATGAGTAATTTAATTATTCTAAATAGTCCGTTGTCAATTAATAATATGGGAATATTATTGAACTAAGACAAATGTGAGGATTGGTAGAATGTACTGTAAGGTTAAGACACCAATGTCACATGATATTCAATATTGGATAAATTGAATATAGGACTTATCCCAACAACATGATTATACTTTATGGATCATAGTCATTAAGTATATCATGAATATTTATCCTCTGACTTGAGATGACAGATAATTGCCGAGGATGTAGCTCATTTTCTGTAAGATAGTCTAACGCTATCCGTAAAAGGTAGTTATAAGGGCTATTTTCAGAAATGATGCGAAGTTCAAGGGTTATGCTCGCAGTCAATAAGGGATTTGTTCCTTCAACTTTGTGTTGAAGTTTAATACTGCTTGGCCACTCGTATGATTAACAAGATGTTTGCGTGCGCACGCCCAAAGTCTATCTGGAAGACGTTCAGATGTTTTGGTAATCTTGTTCAATTATGTATAAACGAGAAACTACAGTTAATTATGGAATGACAAGATCCATATCCAAATTAACGCGGTATTAGTAACAAAAGGATAAGTATGATGATTATATCATCAAGTGGTTTTTTCCAGGAGAACCACAACTCGGATCGAGCTGGGGGCATTGGGATCTGTTAAAGCTAGACTAGCCCATGTCATTACAATATTAATCATTATCCAAGTGGGAGCTGTTAGTTTTGTGTATAATGAAATTAATATTTGTATGTCCGGTTTCGAACCCGAGACTCGGGATTGCACACAATACGTGAGAGTTCCATTGGTTTGAATAATTAAATATACATTTTATATTTATATTTATTTATTCATTTCACTAATAACACTTAACGACGGTTAGTACTTAACGGTGTTAAAGATAACGACCGTTAAAGGACTAAAAGTGAAAAGAAGGATCTAGAAACCCACAAGGGATTGTTTGGGCTGCCGATTGACCCATTGTATGGGTGGGTCGGTTTGGGTAGTAGCTTAGGGAACAAGTTTGTGTTTTTAGGGTTTGCCTATAAATACAAATTCACTTGTTATTGATTTTCACCTAATCAAGTATCCCTAACTCTTGCCAAACTTCTCTTCTTTTCTCCTTCTTGCTATACCTTGATCGACCCATTTTTAAGTTCACTAGAACTTGGCGATTCAAGTGTTGCAACAAAGTGTTTGGTTTGTTAGTGATCTTGAACCTAGCTTTCCCATTGGAACGCTACTATCGCGTGTGTACAAGAACGAGTGACAAGCTTATTTTAGCTTGTGATTCTTGGTGGTTTTACCTTGTTTTGTTCGACATTTACATAACCCATATTAGGGTTCTTGTTGTTCTTGATTGATTACGCGATTAAGGTACGTATTTATTTAAGTTAATTAATTACATGTTCTTTAGATCTTTCCGCTGCGTGCTTTGTGATGTTTTATGTGTTTATGATTTTAATAGTTCACATATTCCAACAACCTTGTGACTGTGTCTATGGCTCTACAGAAAAAGTAGTTCAAGCAACCATTGTTCTAACAGTGGTTTTGTTGGTACAACCTTTTCGTTGGGATTCATATCAACCGCACCATCTCCATGATTACTTGGCAAAAACTAAGCTCTACATGTTTACTTACAAGAAGATCACTTACGCCAAAACTACATTAAGAGACATCAAATAGTCATTTATTTATAGCCATCATAGGGGAATTTAGCAATGTTCTCATTATGCATAGACTTCAAAATCTAGAAAAGTTTTTTAAGAATAAAAGTAGATCGGATTACAATGTTCTCATTTTTCGTGAATGGTATTTTGCACCCTTCTCGTTTGTAACCTCTCTAGCTAGGGAATGGGATGCGGACCTCAAAGACGTCATTATCGGGTGAATAGATTTGTATGTCGAAGCCTAGACGGTCGACCCACACCATCTTTGCATCTGAGACCGTACATCAGTTTTTCAGGCAGAATGGATGGATTCTGAGGTTCTAAGAAACGAACCTTCAGATGAAAAGTTGGTTTTCTTTACTCTCTTCCGTAGTTCTGTAAATAAATTGTATATTTGAGTGCATAACATATATTTGTTCATATATTTTGATGAATGCAATGCAGGTGTGATGTTATCAGCTTTGGAGTAATTTTATGGGAGCTATGTACATTGCAACAAACCTGAGCTGTAATGAACCCGATGCAGGTTTTTGGTGCTGTTGATTTTCAGCATCGCCGTCTTCATTTTCCGGAATACGTGGACCCTACCATATGTGACATTGTTAGAAGACGTTAACAACCGTGAGTAGCAAAGTGTAATATGTTAAACTCCCACTTGAATAGCAATTTAAGTATGCTTCTGTTGATTGTTTCTTAGCATTCTTCTAAAAAGCCCGCCCGATGGGCGGGCATGTCTTATAATTTTACTTCTGATGGTGTTACTTAACGGAAATTTGTTTTTAAGTACAGTGTTTTTTTTATTTTTGATGTGCATATCCAACTATCTGAACGGGAACCATTACTTTTGGTACTTGTTGCGTCTGCATCCCTTTGTTCTTCTTGTCCAAGCTTTAGTGTGATGTTTCTACTTTGTGCATCCAGACACATTTGTTTTGTTATTACAGAGTAATAAATTAAAAAAAAAAAAAAAATTATCACGTTAGGTCAGACTTTTGGATTACCCGCTTTCCTTTCCCTACCATGACATATCAATGATCGTGCAAAATTCAAAAAGTAGGCAATAAAAGTGGTACCTTTCTGAATTTAACGACTTTATTTTACAATTATGTCGAAGCCCTCGACCGTCTTCACTCGAAATGCCATGATATTATTTAGCATAGATAAAAGCATGTTCCTCTTCCATTATTGAACCTACCAATTATCAAAGCGATTTACAACCTATTTTAAAGGTATCCATGTTCCTAAAATGCTTTGGAGAATCTGAAATATATAAATGTATGACCAATCTAAATTAAATAAATGTGAGCAAAAATAAAGTCAATGTCAACATAGTTGATACACGTGGCTTTTTAGAAGATCACTTGAGTCAAGAATATTTAGGGAATCGGATAATGAACCACTCAAAAAGATTGGCACACTCAAAATGTGAGTGTGTTGACATTTATACCTTTACATGATAAGAATAAATCCAAACAATGTCAGGGTATAAATGTCAACACACTCAAAATTTGAGTGTGTCAATCATTTTTTGGAGTGTGCAAATCACTTCTCTTCTTTGAATGTTTTTAATCCATTTGTTTCTCAAGATATGAATGCTTACGAATGTCCCATGAGATCATCATCATTTCCCGGATATTGAACTTTGTTCCAAGCATCTTAAAACCAAACCTTCTAATGTGCAGTCTAGTCATTTAAACTGGAGACCTACATCAAAATAAAAATAAAACACCATAAGACAAATTAAACAATCTATAAATTACTATAACTCACAAACCAAAGATTATACATAGAAGCTTACAAAGCATCATAAAGATGCAATGTTAATACAAAATATAAACATGAAATTGGAAGTTGATGGTCATATACACCTACAATAGTTTAGGCATGACTTGTTTATATTCTTTGAATGTATTAGTTCGTAAGTAGCAAGACATATATATACAGTTTTGTATTTTTGTATTAAGATATGCATATTTTTTTTAAACAGTTTTAAGGTATAACTATATTCACAATAGGAATTTATAAGGGTATTTTGCATTTTTATATTAAGAATTGCATACAATTGCTCATATGCTTTATTAAATTGTTAGGCGTTAGAATTATATTCATAATATTCATAATTGGATAATATAAGGTTTTTTTTTGTTGTAAATTTTGTGAGTTTAATAAGGTGATGCATTTTCCAATGGGCAGGCATGATTTATCGTTAACATATTTTCCTTTAGCATAAGAAGGGTGTTAAAAGTTTTTGGTGTTATTTGTAAGTGAATGATACATTTAGTCTTTGTCGTTTTAGACCTTTAGAACGTTTTTCCCCTCTAATATTGTAAAAATAGTAGCAACGATGCGACAGTTATTATCTTAGCTTCAGTTATTCATTATCTAATCGAGTAACCATAGATGGAACACCGAAGTTTGTCCTTCAGAAATGTTTACATTATTAGAACATCAAACGCTCATTTTTTTAAACACTTTGAAAATAATATTTGTATAAATGAACTATTAATTATGCATCTCGTAAGCGATAAATGAAATGTTATAAGGTCACTCAACCACTTAGTAAACAAACATAATACATGAAAATATTGTAGTATATCTAATAGAGTAACCATAGATGGAACACCGAAGTTTGTCCTTTAGAAATGTTTACATTATTAGAACATCAAACGCTCATTTTTTAAACACTTTGAAAATAATATTTGTATAAATGAACTGTTAATTATGCATCTCGTAAGCGATAAATGAAATGTTATAAGGCCACTCAACCACTTAGTAAACAAACATAATAAATTTCAAACATAATACATGAAAATATTGTAGTATGGCCATTGATCTGGAGTATACAAACAGTAATAAATTTCTGAATTTAAAGTCATTCCCCTCCTAATAGCATCCAAATGGAATGTTCCATTAATTTGTCATTTTAGTTGTTCAATATGGATCTCAACTACATGTAGCAAGGAAACATTAGAATGTCTTCAATTCACTTTTAATACACCTCAGTTGGTATATCACCAATATAATGCCAAGGATCATATATGTTTGTATTCTCATACGCGTAGGTTAACTACAATAAATCATCTATGTGCAAGACCTTTTTATGTTGGTGTCTCTTGTGGCTAATTCCTGGAACCCTGTTTTATTCATACTCATTTAGCTACCGCTGCAAAAGAAGCAGTTCATTGCTACAACTAACACCCTACAACACATCTTATCACCTTGTCTTATGACTATTTCTTCTCCGGTAGATGCATACACACCCTGAACAGTCCAGCAAATTTTAGGTCGTGATAGTAAGTATCCTCTTTGCTTCTTCTTTCTTGCAGTGTCTCAACCTTTTGCATTGTTAGTTCTTTTTCATGGTCATATGACATTTATCTTGACCCTTCCCATAATTTTAACATAAGAATACACTGGGAACATACCTGTAACCTTGCCCTCCTTGTCTTCCTTGCGTTGTGCAAGTGCGATGCAGAGAGGTTTGCTACCAACCATCTTCCCATTCATCTCAAATACCTATAATAACAGAAAAGAAGTTAGCGTTTTATACTTCAGATTTTTAAAAAAGAGATAAAAAAAGAATGATTAAAAATAGCTTATTGAG
Source organism: Artemisia tridentata subsp. tridentata (assembly GCA_021014915.2). Taxonomy (NCBI): domain Eukaryota; kingdom Viridiplantae; phylum Streptophyta; class Magnoliopsida; order Asterales; family Asteraceae; genus Artemisia; species Artemisia tridentata. The sequence continues at coordinate 292,599,759 of CP139504.1, read as the reverse complement.
CTCATAAGCATAAGTTCTAAATGCAACTGGAAGCAAATTAACTCTCAAGTTCTAATCCGATACGGCGATGCCAGGTAAATAGTAAACTTAAAATATGATTTTTGAACTCCTATAGACTATAGCCTTATGTATCATACTATAATACTGGATAAAAAAGTAAACTACATCATCAATTCAAAAATTAAGTATGCTATACATGTATTAACATCATCAATTCAAATAAAAAAAGCTTGTGAGTACTAACCAATTGCTGACACTTTATTGCAAATAGAAACACTTCACAGAATCACAGTACAGGACATGCACACTATCTAGTGTCGTAGTGTATATTTGTAAATGTTTTTGCCTCTTTGATTGTCAATAGCAGCTAACTGCAGCAGCAAGCTGTATCAGCAATAATAAACTGTGGTTGCAGCAATAGCAGGTCGCGTCAATACCAATAAACGCATCAGCAGCTGTAGTTAGAAGTATAGACAAAGCACATGTATCTGACCCATTGTGAGGCGCACATTGATTTGCCCATTACCCAAATCCGGACAATTTTAGTTGAATGTAATAAGAGAAAGCTAAACCCCCATACCTGGCCTTGCGCAAGAACACCTTTTCGACCTCCAAATAGTTAACCGATCCCTTTTGTCTCTGCACAGCAGCACAAACCATGACAATCAACCAAGAATAGTAAAAAATAAAATAAAAAATAAAAATGAAAAAAAGGGGATGTTTGAAAATGCATTTGAATTGGCCATTGGGATTTATATTATGAGAAAATAGCTAGCAGAATAGTACAGTAATTAGTTTGAAACTCTCTTTTCCAACACCATGTCATTATGCTTCGCTTCTTGCTCTGCTACTATCACAATGCTTGGGTTTGTGCTCCTAATAAACCCGAAAGAAACTCTTAGGGCCTCACCAGTACCATCATACAACATCTTGTGAAGCTGCAATAAACAGTTAACAGCCATTGTTTCCCCTTCTTTAGCATGAATCATCCATAGTATGACATCTTCCAATCTATCGACAACCGGATGAAATTCAAGTTCAAGATTCATGGCCTCAGCAAATCCCGACAGCCGAGCACCTGCCTCGAAGAGATCTTGTTTTGATTCACCAACACCAGTAATTCGAATGTGACTTGGTGGGCTGTTTCTTGAAGCTAAACTTTGGAAAAAGCTAGGCCATTGAAGCCCTTGTTTGATATCGAAATCTATGATGTGAACTTTATCTTTTCCTTCAAATGCTCTTAACAGAATCTCGTTTGATGTGAAATGAATAAATTTCAGAGTTGGAGTTGATTGGTTCAGGAGACGTAAAGCTGTCCCGTTTTGTTCTTCCATCTGATTAACCTCTCTAGGAATCGAAATCTGAAAAATATTAGGCCAAATTCTCGAAACCCTTAAAGCTAAAGCTTCTATGTAATAAGAAGAAAGACGAGATATTGAAGACTCGCCTCAAGGAGAAGCTAATTCGCCCAACTTTGAAATGAAGTGATTAACAGCATGAATGTTATTCATCCCAATCGCTTCCAAACACGCCAAAGCAGGCTTATAAGCTCAAACCCAACTTCTTCATCATGAGATTCATTCCCAACTGCTAAAAGATCCAAACTTTGATTCGGGTTTGGCCCCTCAACCCCATTCAAACCTCCCTCGAGATCCAATACTATCTGTTGAATTGCTTCTTGAACCTGAACCTGATGACGTTTCCTTCACGACCCGGTCCCTATGACTACTTGAAGCAACACCCTTGTCGCCTAAATCCGCTAATTCATTTACAAAGCTCCATGGACTCGAAAACGGAAGTGAAGTAACCGGATGCCAAAAGTTCCCACAACCCAACTGACCTAAACTTAAATTATCCTCATTTTCACCAAACTCTTTGACTTTACTGCAACCCCTTTTCCTCTTAGCTCGAAGGACTCGTCTTGATCATCTTCATATAGCCTTTTTAACCCCTTGTTACTACTGTTATCCCAAATAGCGCTTTGTTTCTCCATCACATTGTGCTTAAGTGAACAGCTGCAATAGGGTTGTTGTCAACTGATAAACTTCCTACTGGTCTAACGGGCTGTGATCGTGTCGAATCTTTTTGTAGGAAGTTAGTAGTATTATTACATGGTAAATCCAATCTCTGTGTGCTCATTGAAGGGAAATGACAAGCTTGAAACTGTGCAGATGGTTTAGTATATCCAGCCGGCATTCTTTAAACACTTCCAAACTTGTTAAATTTTAATATAATGCACGATTCAATCAGTTACAAATGTTTACAAAGGATACATCCGTATGTTGTGTTGCGAGCTGTTTATTGCCTATGTAGGAACGGCAAATGAGCCATTGGCTTCTTGTATGTTGCTGATATATGATAAAATTATCGTGTGGTCACCATCTTTGTTTTCTAGCTTGTTTGTCGCATTGCCACAGAAATATTTGGTTTTCAAATCCAGCAAGAGGAAGAAAAAGCAATGGAAGTTAATCACATATTTCAGTTGATAAATATTACGATCATTCATTTAGAAATGACCTTGGGCCTTGTGGCGTCTGCAAGAAACTGTATACTGATTCAGTGTCATCAATACTGATTCGGGAAACTGTATTTTGGACCATAGATGGATAGAAAACTGCAAGAAGCTATATGACGTTACTGCATATATCATACCTGCACGTGCAGCAGGCGTCCTGGAAGTTGACACCGTCCCTCTCTGAGAAGCTGCAGTCTGTGGTTTAGCTGGCCTGTCCGCATGTGTTTCTCTTGAACGTGTGGTGCACGCTTCTGATATGCCTGGAATGACAATAAAAATTTAGTAACACCAAATTAATTAAGATATCTATAGTAACTATGAAAACAGGTATCCACTAACTGTCACGCAAAGGCTTTTACAAAATTGATTAGATACCATTTGAAAGACAGGAAATCTAATTAGAAAACGCATACATTCCATAACATATGTGGACAGACAGCAGAGATGAAATACCAATCTGCAACCTTTTTTTCGTAGGGCTCAGTATTTTGACCCAAAAAATTGGGAAATTTCAAATCACATATACAGGCATTATAAAAAGATAAAGGGAGGTGACTCACGCCTGCGCGACGCTGATGGTGGTGCTGATGTTTGTGGATCAGTTGTTGTATGCCATCCTTCTGAACAATGTCCACCTACAATGATGAGAACATAAAGAATTTAATAAGGAGTCACTGAAATTTACTTAACCTTTTACGACGAATTTGACGGTACTGAAAAATACCTGTGGACATCTTGGTGAGCCTCCTTTTTCTAGCACCATACCGAGCCCTGTTCGGGACTGCATTGTCAAATACATTTGGAGCTGAGGTTGTATCAACTGTGGTTGCAACTGTAACGGATAAGAGAAACAAATCTGATAAGTGGGCGGTCACATGTACTAACATCTAAAACTGACTAAAAATCTAAAAAGAACTGGACCTTCAAAATTATAAAAATCAGCGGTGGCTGAGCAAGAAAGGGCCAAGGATGCTGCAGGGTTGCAAGAATCTGTAATAAGGCATTTATATGACCCGTGTGAATTGAAGAGTAAAAAGAAAGACATCAAGATAAGCGTTCATACAGTGAAGTTTAAAAACTTCTATTCAACCCAACACAACTCATTTCACCCTTAGACGAACTATGTTATTCTATACATATGCATCCGATTTTTCACCTTTAACCTACTTATTTGTATAAATCCTACTGAAATAAATACCATGAAATTAGCTTCATGATCATACTATGTAATTGAAACTGATGCGATAGATGCATTAAAGATTTTGTCGTACGAAAGTGTTGAGAAGTAGAGAGTTTACATACCTCAGTAGAGAACAGTAGTTTGGTACTTGGGTCCAAGTTGCCGTGAACTCAACCTGCAAATATATATACCAAGATAAGGACTGACATTACCTACCTTTGATTGTTTATTCGGTCAAAAACTGCACTAAAAATGACTGAGTAGTACTCTTACTTATTTCACGAAATCTGCAATAAACAAAGTAGAATAACAATCATCGGATGATAGGTATTATGAGATGGAATAAAAGTAACTCACCCATCTGCCACCGGAAACACCCAAAAACAGGTTTCATGAGTTTTATCGTCGCCAGGATGTGCTCCTGTGGTCCCGTCTTCTTCTATTAACCTTCATCCCTCGTCACCATACAGCTGCAAATTAGTAATTTAAATTTTACACAAAGTGATCACCAGATTTGATCCTATGTCTCACATATCAAACACATTGCATAATAACTCACCCGTCTGCCACCGGACAACCACCCAAAAACAGGTTTCATGAGTTTTATCGTCACCGGGATGTGCTCCTGTGGTCCCGTCTTCTTCTATTAACCTCCATCCCTCGTCACCATACAGCTGCAAATTAGTATGCAATAGCAAAACACAATTTAAATTTTACACAAATTGATCACCAGATTTGATCCTATGTCTCACATATCAAACACATTGCATAATAATCATGAGCTTCACGTAGTTACTTTTTAGACGAAACAGAAGCAGAAAAGCAATCCCAATCCCTTGAATACGCACATCATAATAAGAAGATATCAGAAATAGTTATTGAAAACTGCTTAAGGTACAACGTTACTTGATCCCACATACCGATGAACGGCTTTCGAAGTTTCTTTGTTCTTCTTGATAGAAACGCTATAAGATTTATAAGTGCTGAATTCCCATTAAATTATGCTTTTGATTTCTGCATTCGGGTTCAAACAAAATACTAACATGTTAGAAACTGGACCAATTGGAGTGATTATATCTTTTGCAATAATGACTGTATCGAGACCCTCAATTTTACCATATTTCACATTATGTGGACCTGCATATGTAATACATACATGAGGAATCAAGATTTCAACTGATGCACCATTCCACATTTAATTCAATATTGCAAGTAATTCGAAAGATTGATCTATATGCCAGCAATAGAAGATATACTACAACAGCATGAACCGCTATATGTATGTCCACCCCAATATCGTCATCGTCTTCATATATTAGTAAGATTAATTCCAGTTTTGGCAGACCTTCGGTATCATGAGACACCCCTTCTTACCCGGAAGCTGCAACCTGCAATTTTTAATACATATGAATCATTAACTAACATTTAAAAATATCTTCTCCCATTGTTAATTTATTCGAAGATAATTATAGTTGTGTAGAAAAAAACCTGTACAACTGGAAGAAGCCCAGAACCAATTGTGTATCATATAGTTTTGTAGCCTCTGTATGGGCAGACCTATCAATGACAGCGCAACATCACAGAAAAAACCAAACACACCTAATATTAAGAAAACACAGCCAATACAATAGTGGAAAAGATGCAATCTCGTACCTTGATTCATCAGTATTAATACCTGCAAAAAAAAAAAGCCATATGCATACGCAGTAACGAACTTGCATCATTAGGGTTTTGAGAGAAAAGAGAGTATCTTTTTTTCTGTACGTGATGAGTCTAACAAAAACCCTAAAAGGCTATATTATGGAACTATATTTAAGGAAAATATAATCTATGAAAAGTTTTATATTTAAATCGCTAAGTATTATATTTTTAGGTTTGCAGGATATAAATCAACAAATTAGTTGGTCTAGTGGTAAAAAGGTGTGTTAAATATTCATGCAAACCTAGGTTCGAATCTTCATGCATCCTTTTTAATGCCTAAAAAAATCCGAATTTTAATTCATTCAAATAATGCTTAGGTGGCTTTTAATTGTGATGACATGGTATTTAAGGATGATTACATGGCATTAATAATTTCGAATTTAATTAATAAATAGTTGCTTACATGGCACTAATGTGATGACATGGCTGATAATGAATTACATGGCATTGAGGTGGCATTTACGTGGCATTATCTACGTGTAACGCCTCCTGTTATATATAATATAGATATAGATATATATATATATATATATATATATATAATATATATATATATATATATATATATATGTATATGTATATATGGGATAATTACTAATATGCCCCAGTTGCTCAATGCGTTTGCTTATCCGCCCCGATCTCAGAAAATTATGATATTAGACCAGGTCAACTCGTACAATTGGGCAACTTACATTGGAGGGTGACATGTGTCACGTAATGTTTTTTGGGCAACTATTAGTTGTTTACATATTATACACTATTTACTCATTTACTCATTTTGACGATACCGAATAACACCTATATGCAGGGGCGTAGCCAGGAATTTGTTTTTGAGGGGGCCAAAAAAATTAAAAAAAACATTAGCAAGTGCTGAAAAAACATCATAATATATAACTATGTAAAAATGTTGCAACAAATTTATTCATTTAGCGGTTTAGTTGCACACGGCGCTCATCCACATCATAAAAATCATCTAAAAGTGAATCTAAACTAAAATCCTTTGCTATAACTCTAAAACTGGCCTAGAAAGGAAATTGAGAATTCTTCTGATATGGAATCGTAGTCTAAATAGAATCATGAGTCTCTCTCAATGTAAAAAACTAAACTATCAGAAAGGAAGTCAATCAAGTTTTGTAAAGTATTTATAGAAGAATTGACGAAAGTATGTTGAGGGTTATTTATTTATTTAGTCAATCAAGTTTTGTAAAGTATTTATAGAATAATTAATAAGGGGCGATGGATCAGTTGTATAACAATTAGTATTCCTACATGGACTTTATCAGTAGATAAGGTGGGAAAAAAAAAAACAATATTAGTTACACTTTACAACATTGGGCTTTTTACATAATACTTGTATACAATTTTTAGGGATTTGTGGGTGGGCCATGGCCCACCTTACCCCCCACACAGCTCCGCCACTGCCTATATGAAATACAAACATTTTCCTCACTATAATACCCGGACAAGTTTTAACATCCATTGAACACAAAATACTCTAACATAATAGGACCTAACCGTACGCCAAAATATCTTCAAAACGACATACCCATTCAAGTTTTAACAACTATTAGACACAAAATACTCATTCAAGCATCAACCAACTATCGTCTTTACATCCTTAAAACTTTTCAATCTTCATTCATCTAAGTCTTCGATCTTGAAACTCTTCATTCCATGTCTAATGAAATTTTATTTAATGAGAACATATGATTAAAAAAAAGAAAAAAAAAAGAAAGAAAAAGAAAAAGAAAAAGACAATTGCCATTTTTAAACAACAATTCAAATTCCGGGAAAAAAATAATTAGTAATTACCCGCGCTTGATTCGATTGATACATTTGGCATCTCTACAAAAAGAAGAATAAATAAATAAATAAGTACCGGATGTGTAAACAACATGTATAAGCGAAAATATATACAAGAATAATGAAAAGTTACCTTCTTCAAACTTTTCAAGGTCTCCAATCTTTTCTTCTACATTAATGGGAACATGAGACGAACAAATCCAATCTTGGCAACATATTAATGCTTCAACTATTTGAGGAGTTAAAGATGTCCTGAATGAGTCGAGCACTGTACCTCCGGTACGAAAGGTAGATTCAGATGCCACAGTTGAAATGGGAATAGCTAGAATATCACGAGCAACAAGTGACAATATTGGAAAAGCCGGACTTCTCTTCTTCCACCAACCCAAAACAGTAAACTTGTCGCTTTCAAAATATGCATTATCTCCAAAAATAGTTTGATCCGAATTATAATTTGCCGGTTTTGGTCTATGCCCGTGCCCGCCTCGCCCGCCCGTTATGCCACCTCTACTAATTACATTATGGTCCGTCACACTTTATGTAAAGGAACATGAACACAAGGTTCGTTTTTCAATTTTTCCTCTCTAACGTGCAAGAAAATGGGCATCTCTAATGTGCAGGAAAATGGGCTGGAAGTAGTGTATTCATATGTGCGCATTGTTTAGAAAGGTTATACAAGTATTACAGTTTTTGTAATGTGTAGAAAGTAGATTAATATTTTTCACTATGCGTATGTGGGTGCTGAGTTTTAGAATCGTATATTAAATTACAACTATACCCTTTTTGATCTGGCCACTTTTATGTATTTGCTTACCACAGAAAATCTTGATGCAACATCTATTAGATTTATAAGTTAGTTGGCCCAAGCCCGACTTGTGGGTTGGGTCCATTAGGGTTTACTTTGTCAAAGTAAAACTTACCATGTCACTAATCCTTGCCGTGACTTTCACTTTCATCGATGATTATTGGGTTTGTTTATGGTTAGGTGATTAGTTTGGCGTAGCTGCTGTTCGGAAGAAAAAAATGTTTTTGTTTTGTTTTTGATTTTAAGGATACTTTGGTTTATCCAGTTTGGTATGGATACTTTGATTTATCCGGTTTTTTGTTTGTTTGTTAGTCGATTGTTCGTACGGCTTTGTTACCAGTCGACTAAAGTTGACCGTTGGTACCAGTCCCTAAAGTCGACCGTTGGACGGTTTTGTTACCAGTCGACTTAGCCGACCGTTGGTACCAGTCGACTAAAGTTGACCGTTGGTACGGTTTTGTTACGAGTCGACTAAAGTTATGTTTTTAATATGTTAATGTTTTGTTTTTTTCTTTTTCTTTTCTAGTTTACTACTCGAGTCCGACTAAATTAGTTGAATGAACAATAATTGTATTTTTCATTAATCGAATATTATTTTATTGACACATTGTCACTTTATTTTCTCAATTACATGCTCAGAAAAAGTACTCCTTAGAGATCCATTTTTACTCCCTTAATCAGCATTTATAATATGTGCCTTTTTTTGATGGTTGTTTTGATTTTGTTATTTTTAGCTAAGCTAATTTTTTGATGGCTGTTTTGATTTTCATCAGGCTTAAAAATCTTAATCCACGGATTGAGATGTTCTCTCTTTTTGTCTCAGACCCTTTTTTTCAAAAGGGTAATCTTTCTGGCACCATTACAATATCAGATATCTATGGGCTACAATATGGTTGGACGAGGTCAGACAAGAAACATTGCGGCTATGTTACCATTTTTGACTATGATTGGTGTAGTCCAAGACGATTCAAGAATGGTTCCTTTGTAGAATTTGGCAACCCGAGTTCACAACTTATAGTTCCATTTGATTCCATTATTGAGCTTCACACGGATCTCCTAGTTACTGTTGGATATTTTAGTGTAATTGGATTAACTTGTTTGACCAATTTCATCATAATAAGACATCATTTAGGCTTGGATGTGCAGAGTGCACACCTATTTGAATTTATTATGATATTAGGGGCGAAGCCCCTAAGGTACGGGGGTCCGGGGGCAGCGCCAATTTTTTTTATTTCCACTAAGTTGCTATGTTAAAAGTTCCTCAGAAAATTTAATTTTCGGAAATTGAGGGACTAAATTTGACAACTTGGAAACCTTGAAAACTGCCAAAAGGCAGTTAATCCTAATGCCGTTTTGTATACATATATATATATATATACGTATATATATATATATATATATATATATATATATATATATATATATATATATATATATATATATATATATATATATATATATATATATATATATATATATTATATATATATATATATATACGTATATATATATATATACTTATATATATATATATACTAGCTTCATGACCCGCCCGATGGGCGGGTTCGCTTCATAATTTTCAAACTTGAATATCTACCGTATACGTATATGGGAGGTTCAAATTTTAAATTTATACTTGTAATATCTTACGTAAATGTGAAAAGCAATTCCAATAAGATAGTAAATCAGTACATGTGTTGATAAAATAACCAAACTAAGACATTGCGCAAAATTACACAAAAAGAAGTTGCGTTCGACATGAGTTTTGTTTCTTACAAACATTGGTAAACACCATATTTCGTTGTCGAACACAATGACGACTAAAATGCAAAGTGTCTCCCCCACTTGAGAAAACTTGCAATAAGAATGTGCTTAGATGATGTTTCTTGTTAAGTGGATTTTTCTCTCAGCGAGATATCTGAGGCTCGTGACCACTTCACCTACATAGAAAGTAATTCCAATTAAAAAAAGTTATAAAACTTTAAAACACATGTTAATCAATAAATACCATACGCAGGCTTTTTTATCTGATTCTATCCACCCTTGTTATCAGTTGTCAAAAAAATTTGAAATTAATAGTAAAGACTGTGACATGTTTGGACCGGCACGTTAGTTGCTTCAGACCTGTAACATCCTCAAAGAAATAAATAAGCATACACATACCTATATGTATGCACAACTTTTTCGCAATCCAATTCCCTCCTCATCCCCCTTCAGCGCGGTTCGAATATCATCCCTATCCCCTTCATTAGTTCTACCTTTGGGTAAAGCCACGTGTCCTGCAAAGCAAACAACACTCAGTTTAACCCAAACTAAAAATATAGCTTGTACCAACAGCTTATCTGTTTCAGTGAATATGTAGGGCATTGACTGGAACATGTTAATATTCTTAACTGTTACAGACCCAACCCACGCATTTACTGCTACTGTTTGACAGCATCCCCGAACACCAAAGCATCAGAAACAAATCTCTTTATAGTAGCAGTCTTCAAATTTAGCAGAATGATTAATTAAACACAACCACGGGATAGGCAATTATTGGCCCTTGACAGTGCGCTAAATTAAAGTGCAACAATGAGCTAACGATGATTATCCAACAAAACCATGAACGAATATACGACTACTATCTATACAAAACTGTCACCGGTTATGACATTGCTATTGTTCACTTATGAGGTTTAAGCACTGATGCTGTGAAGATAATTGGAAAGCACAGGTCATGTGTTTACTATTTGACACCGGTTATGACATTGCTATTGTTCACTTAAGAGGTTGAGACATTGACATCGCTAAACAGAATCAGACTATTCAATATTATATAATCATTTTCAAAAAGTATTAAACTCTTTTCTAAAGGCAATACAAAAAAATACAGCTACTTATCGAGGTGTGCATTGTACTTGAACCTACCATATTAGCTATATGTTTCCTTCAGCTTTTGAGGTCTCTTATTAGAATGAGTTGGTGCAGACGGTACTTCTCTTCCGTGTCCCTTTGTACAAAAGATATGCCATTATAAATGTGGAACTGTTGAGCAGGAATAAGAAATCAATATGTAAGCTGATATGGAGATGTATGCAGAGTCGTTGAGAGTATACTGCATACCTTGTATCTCTGGTCCCTTCTAACAATTCTTTCTGCTGATATGAAAGTGATTGTGGATTAAAATGAGACCCCAAAAAAAGGAATGAAATCCGAGCAAAGTAATTACCTACATAGCTTACTGAACCAGTAACGAATGTTCGGTCCTGATGTATGGCACGCTGTAAAAGCTGTCAGATCAGATCAAAATGAAACATATCAAAACATATGATATAGCCGGAATATTAACTGCAAAAAGGAAAATACAACTAAAAAGATTCCAAAAAAACTTTGGTCCATCTGGTGTTTTGGTATACGAACTTTCGCGATAAGACGAACCTTCATTCTTTTTTTGCAAGCACCAGCAAGTCAAATTACTGTTTATTTTTCTTTGTATTCTCTTATTCTTATCAATTTCTGCTTATATAATTAAAAAAAAAAAAAAAAAAAAAAAAAAACTAATCTAATTCATTTGGAAATAATTTGAGGTTTAACTCAGAAGTCCTAACTAACCAAGTAGTAGTAGCAGCACATCATTTTGAAAATAAGTCCACAGTCGCCTATACTAATGTTACTGTATGCTGCCCCGCTACCTATAACTAACCTTAAGCTTATAACTTGTTCAACAAATAGGCTTTGAGATTAAGCATGTAAACTGCTTGTAAAATTACTTGGGAGATTTTTATGTACTCAGTAATAAAAATGCATTTTGGTTGCTATAAGTTTTGACCAATTGGACCCATTTTCTTTTGTAATTGAAAAGACTTGTTTGTGACCCATCTGAATTAAATTGTGACCCAAATCACCTCATTCCTGGTAAGCATGTTAGTAAAAGAGACGATGAACTGAGCAAGTTGAGCTTATATATCCCAAACATCCCCCAAAAGCTTTTATAATATATTAACCACAGTTTTATTGCAGCCAATAATAGATTGATTATCTAGAGCACTATATAGATTAATTGTTTAAACACTATACAATGAAATCACCATAGTCTGTTTTCGTTGTACATAAACATTTAGTATTACCCAAACACTCTAAACTAATGAGCTTCAACATGGCATATGAATCATCAGATACTCAACTCATATCGCAATCTCAAATAGACAAACACTCTATACTGAATTGATTGACATTCGTTCATTAAATATTTCAAAATTTAGTTGACTCCTTATTTTTCAACGATTGCCAAACACTGTTTTCTCATTTTTCAATAAAAAACAAGCTCATGATCAAATAATAGAAGTTTTTTTTTTTGCAACCAATCCTTAAACTGACATGAATTTTTTTTGACACTTAGAAAACATAACGGCAAACACCCCTTTGATTATTTCACATAATCACATATTCACGTAAAGCACTACTAATTTAACATCTTCGCTCTCATAATAAGCTTTGTTGTAATAAACACTAACTATTGAAAAACAAATTAAAATCAAAGCAATCAAATAATACCTTTTGGTTTAGTCTTCCACTGGGAACCAACATTCCTTTGTGTTTCCAGCATAGATCATTATACTTGGTCAGTTAAAAGGTCGAGAAAACATATTATAAACACAAACACATTATATCACTATGAAAACAGTTGGGGTAAAACACATGATCGAGAAAAGTAAAAGAACCTGGAGTGCACGTATTCCAAACAGTTGGGGTAAAAGTTGCTTCTTAATCCAGTAAGCCAGATAGCTTTTGTGCACTGCAATGGCAAGATGAACCAATTCACCATATATAAATAAAAATACTATTTTCTATGAGGGCACTTAAGAAGATTATCTAGTAGCCAAACACTAATATAATAATTGTTTCTGCATATTCGCATGTGGTTTGTATAATAAGATTTGAAGACATATACCACATACCTCTTTGGCTAAGCCATCCGAGCAAAATTCAAATCACACTAATCAATTACCTCTTTGTCACTCAGCTATACACAGTTTAGCCACCTGCAAATCACACGAATCAATTCGCTCACATCTCATCGAAACAACCAATAGTTCGAATCAAACAAATCAAAATCTGATAATTCAAATTAACCCAAACTCAATCCACTTACATATCATTGCCTTCACATTATCCCGGCACAACACAAACATAGCATCCCTACATTACAGAAAACCAATATTCATTCAGATCAAATGACATTACAAACCACAAAAGTTACCCCAAAACTATTATCCTAACCTTCTCAACCCAAGGTTTTTTTAAACTTTATAATAAACGGACGCTGAATCCGTGCATTTAAAGCCATCTAAACATCAAAAAATAACACAAAATTAAAAAAAAAAAAAAAAAAGCAGTACCTTCAATCTTTAGCAAGACGAATCTTTTTCAAAACCTATCTACATTTTAGTGGGAACATCTCTGCCCTTCATCACTGGCTCACCCATGTCAACGTTAACCTGAGGTAAAAACAATACCGACTGATCCAAGAGCATAAAAATAACAATAATGTTGGAGGCAATATACATTTTAGGTGGGAACATCTCTGCCCTTCATCACTGGCTCACCCATGTCGAATTTTTTTTACGCGTAATATAAATAATGAATAAGTCAAATATGTTGAAGGAAATAAAATGAAAATCATAAATATATTGCTCATGTATTATATATAAAAATAACAATCATAAGTATCATAATAAATTAATTACATAAGGGTTGTTCAGATGCGAAATAAGACTTCTTTGATTCACAAAGTTGAGAGCTCTTAGACTTGTAACACACAAGTCACAAGTCCTACCACTAAGTCATCCTCCTAAATCAGTTTGAAAAAATGTCACAAATGCCACCTATGGCTTATATATTCATAGAATCTTCAATCGACACTTCATTTCTCTATTTGCAGTGGGAAAGTTTCAAGAGTTACTCCTAACTATTCACATCATTCATGGAATTTACTTACACTTGACGTGAACAACATCCTTGCTGGTAGTATTTGACCTTTCCATTGATAAAGTTGCAACACATAATGGTTCAAAGTTTATTAGAAAACATTAATAAGCATATGTTTTTGGGGTTCTGTTTTTGTTTGCAGCATGTAGTAGTCCTATAGACAGCATCTCTATTATAATACAACTTTTACTTCTTTTTTTTAATAGGCAAATAAAAATGTTTAGACATGCTGATCTCGCTCATATTTAATACAAACTGTCAACAGTTTGTACTTTCTTGATCTATGATGTCTTGACTGTTGTTCACAATAAGTTTAACAATAATGCTAGAAGGCATAAACGATACACATTAGTAGCTGTAACCTACAATTATTTACATTTGACTTTGCTAATAATAAACAAAGTACAATAAAAGTTGCTCTCTGTATATACAAACAGCCAACATTGTGCTAAACATATCTATAGCTACAATACTTAACACATATAATAATAGCATCGTCTATAGCAACGGCCCTTAATCATCTATGACAACAAAGACCGATATAAACTCATAACTGTGTTTTTGTCTTCCTTTTACATTACATTATTAAGAATCAAAACTTCCAAATTGTAACGACTGTCCAAAGACGCATAACCTAATGCTCTAAATCTCTAATGCCTAATATCCAACTCCAACTCTATTATAACAAAACTACAACTACAATTGCAACTAATTTTGCAAACATTCCATTAAAGACAAAAATCAGATTGAGTGGGAGATGAATAAAAAAAGTGGAGACATGAATGGGTCGATTCGGTTGTGTTATATATATCAAATGAACCAAACTAAACAAATGGTTTGATATAAAACAGCCAAAAGTGTGATACACTAACTTTTTTTAATAAATTTTTTAAGGCGCAAAGTATCTCAATGTGACCCGACTTGTTACCCAATGTGCCCATTTTGCCACAGCTAATAGAAAAGTAGGATCTAGTTGCCTCAAAAGAGACAGAAGCATACCATTCTCCAAATCAAGTCTTCTGGCCCCAACGGTTGAACAGGATGGGAGTATAAGTAATGGCGCACATACTGTCATATATAAAGAAAATCATCAAAATACATAAACATGAGAATGCTGCTAAAAGATCATTCATTTATGCAATATCCTATTTTATATTTAAATGATGAAGGTCTTGTAGCAATCTATTGTCAAACATCAGTAATCACTTGTTAAAATTAAGTTTTGCAGCATGATGTCCAAATAAAATTGAGTTCAGCCAAGTGATTTCTTCTCACGATTGCATTGGGTTTCAAGTATTAAGGCAAATTTCACCACTAATGCTCAATCTGACAACAACCCAGTAGAGATCCCATAGTAAATACTCATTACCTAATACAAACCCAATATAACATAGTTTCATCATTAGGGTGTTTACCTATTTATGAGGATGTTCAACATGACAGATGAAAGCCATCTCCTTCAGTAAATGTCGTTCGGATCTGATCAGATCCATCTTCAACTCAGAATATTTCTGTGCAAGCATAACATGTCGGCATAAGCAAATCACTTCTTTTAAAGGAAGAGAAATCAGTCTTCTAATAATACAAATTATAGAGCTAATATCAGTAGTAAAAATAACAGATAGAATTGATTAAATACCTTTGAAAAGGCATCCATATGCTCTATAGGTAGATTTTCCCTTCTACATTAAGCAAGCCAAACACAGCTAGCAGCAACGCGCTGCGGAAGAGAAAAGACAAAACATATCAGAGGTGGAATACATGAATTAACATGATACGAACCAATTCGATGTAGAGATAAAAAAAAACACATCAAATATCATTAAAACTCTAAAATCGTTAGTTCATGTAAGCTTCACCTGAACCCGCACCTTCTTCCTCTTCAAAACCCTAGCAGTACTAAAAATACCTTGGCAGTACAAATTTCGAATCTTGACCTAAACCTGATGCAACTTGTTCCACAACGATATCCGAACCCGCGTTATTAACACCAACAACATCAGCATGATGTCCAAATAGAATTGAGTTCAGCCAAGTGATTTCTTCTCACGATTGCATTGGGTTTCAAGTATTAAGGCAAATTTCACCACTAATGCTCAATTTGACAACAACCCAGTAGAGATCCCATAGTAAATACTCATTACCTAATACAAACCCAATATAACATAGTTTCATCATTAGGGTGTTTACCTATTTATGAGGATGTTCAACATGACAGATGAAAGCCATCTCCTTCAGTAAATGTCGTTCGGATCTGATCAGATCCATCTTCAACTCAGAATATTTCTGTGCAAGCATAACATGTCGGCATAAGCAAATCACTTCTTTTAAAGGAAGAGAAATCAGTCTTCTAATAATACAAATTATAGAGCTAATATCAGTAGTAAAAATAACAGATAGAATTGATTAAATACCTTTGAAAAGGCATCCGTATGCTCTATAGGTAGATTTTCCCTTCTACATTAAGCAAGCCAAACACAGCTAGCAGCAACGCGCTGCGGAAGAGAAAAGACAAAACATATCAGAGGTGGAATACATGAATTAACATGATACGAACCAATTCGATGTAGAGATAAAAAAAAAACACATCAAATATCATTAAAACTCTAAAATCGTTAGTTCATGTAAGCTTCACCTGAACCCGCACCTTCTTCCTCTTCAAAACCCTAGCAGTACTAAAAATACCTTGGCAGTACAAATTTCGAATCTTGACCTAAACCTGATGCAACTTGTTCCACAACGATATCCGAACCCGCGTTATTAACACCAACAACATCAACCATCATATCCTCCACACTTTCAACAGATTTAACAATACTATAATCATTATGTTCATCAATACTTGACATACTTTAACCTAATTATATCAATTAAACTAAATAAGCACTTCAAATTAAACAATTAAAGCCCTAACTTACATCAAAATCAATAATTGAACACATATATATGTAACATGTAACAAAATTAAGATATAAAGCAAAACTCTTCAAAGCATGGACGTTTACTGATAAGAAATTTGAGGGTGTTTCGGAATGCTTATCCAAATCACACACATTAACGGTTGATCATCATCATCATCATCATCAAAAACCTATAAAAAACAAAAAACACCATCACTATAAAAAAAACGAATGACGCAAGTTAGGGTTATAAGTCATATGCATACAATGGGATCTATATTATGTTTATGGAGTACCTCATTCTCAAGTAGTTTGCAAAAGAACCTTTCGGCTTCAACAGAAGATATATCACCGTTATAATGACGACTAATCAAGCAACGTGAAGCTTACCAGTTTGAATAAAGCAATCCCAAACACACCATATCTATGTCACGGTCAACCTCTGCTTTTCTGTTCTGAATGAAGAGGCCGTATGTTTATATGTTTTATTAGGGTTGGATA
The DNA here is from genome assembly GCA_021014915.2 of Artemisia tridentata subsp. tridentata. Taxonomy (NCBI): domain Eukaryota; kingdom Viridiplantae; phylum Streptophyta; class Magnoliopsida; order Asterales; family Asteraceae; genus Artemisia; species Artemisia tridentata. The sequence continues at coordinate 292,582,384 of CP139504.1, read as the reverse complement.
ATAATAACAATTTAGTTTTTTTTATGCATAATCTATTCCTTAAATATAGCTTAATAATATCAATTATTTAAGCAAGACATATTTAGTTTGTATTGTAAATCACAAAAAATGGGTCGGTCTAGTGGTTGAAGCATTTGTATATGGATTAAATGACCCAGATTCAATTCTTGTCAATGTCAAATTTTTAATTAATCAGAATTTTAATTGACTAAAATAATGCTTAGGTGGACATAATGTGATGACATGGCTTTAAATCACAATTACATGGCATTGAGGTGGCATTATGTGGCATTATCTACGTGTAACGCCTCCTGTTATATATATATATATATATATATTATAATATATATATATATATATATAATATATATATATATATATATATATAAATATATATATATATATATATATATATATATATATATATATACGTTTTCTCTTGGTCATTCGGTATATATATATATATATATATATATATATATATATATATATATATATATATATATATATATATATATATATATATATATACGTTTTCTCTTGGTCATTCGGTTCTTCTGGTTCATAAAAAATCTGAAACAAAAACCATACAAAACGTTCTCCATCTCTGAATTGTATCCGATTGAATAATTCGGGAGAACCACCGAATTGATTCGATCTGAAAGTGTTCACACGCCTTTCAGAGATTCAAACATATCCGGTTGTGTTCGTTACTGAAACATATCCAGTTGTGTTCGTTACTGTTTATCCCCAATAGTTACTTCAGAGGAGAGTGACGATTGTAAGGATGCATGCTTTGAGCTTTCTCGTGGCACATGTGATTTGAATACGTTGGACTTTTGCAAATACGAGAATATTGAGTGTCACACCAAGTCTTTTGGATCTAGGGATGGGGCTATAGAGATCTACTACATCCTGTTGAGGGATGGAATAGACACCTCTATGGAACTCAGTTTTGAGTCGCCCGATCGCGATTCAGAAGGTCTTCAAGTACGGGGAGATATCTTTGCTTACTATGGAAAGGGTGTTGTAAAGGACTCCCTAAAAATGTATTACAAAGCAGTTATCTTTCATAGTGATGGTACAACAGTATTTCCGGGTCATAATATCCGTCTAAACCTTATCTTGCTGTACCCGCCAAAGGCGAACTCATAATTGAAGCTTCCTTAAAAGATTGTAAATCTGGAGAAACGCTTGTAGAAGGAAAAATCACATATCCTGTGGAAAACAAGGGTTCCAAGATGTGGAAGATGTTTGTGCCGGGCAAAGAAGGCAGAGGCAAAAAAGCCAAAAAGGGCAAAAAAGGCCGAACTTTCAATCTTACCGTCAAATGGAGCAAAGGCTCAGGAATCTTCAGTTAAGGTATCAAGTCAACTGATATGTAAACATTGGTCAGATTATTGTTGCAATAACATTGTTTTGTAAACATGTTAAATTCATTAACCATAGCATTACATTAGTACTCGATGAAAGAAGTAATACTGCACAGTGGAGACTAGACTCTTTTTAAATGAATTTTTAAGTTTGAAAAACATAGCATTAAATTAGTACTAATATTTGTCACATTTCTTTTTGGATCAGACCTTTTAGGAGTGAACCTAATGAAACTAAATACTATGTTGAACTGGAAGGGTAGACAAGGTAACTATTAACATAATGATATGGATTCATATTCTTGTCTTTGCCCAGTTAAATGGTAACATATTGAATTTATGATAATTTTTTCGGCTTACAATCAATATTTTTCTTCATTTCAGGAACATATCTATACTACATATAAAAGAAAAATGGTCAAACCTTGAAAAGTGAAATGTTGAAAGTCAAAGGTGAGAGAAATGTTAATTAATACTGTTATTAAAACACCCCATTACTTAAAAGTACAATAATTTATTCACATTGACATTGTACAACGAATTAAGAGCATATCTACCAAATTAAAAACAACCAATTAAAACACCCTTACTAAAAAGTACAATAAAATTTTCACAATGTACATATTAAACAAGCTACAACATAATCCAAAATATAAAATAATTAAACACACTAATTAATGTTATTTTTAAAACATCCTAAAATGAAAAGTACATGTTATTATACACATTATACAAATTAGTAAAACACACAAAGCTTCATACAACCTAACAAGTTGATGGTACATATAGTTTTGTAAACCGGACCGGACCAACGTGTTCAACCGGGAACCGGTGTCACCACCGGTTCGGCTAACTAATAAAAGCCATCCGAAAATAAACCAGAAAGGACCCGTTGAAACCGATACAAACTCCTGAATCAGGTCTCATAGAGATCTATTTCTCCTGTTAATCGTCACAGGGTACCCGCCGCCGCAACGCGCGGGTACCCTGATATACTATATATAAATGAAAAACCAAAAAATAAAATGTGAAAAGTTGAAACTAAAAAAGAAAATGAAATCATATATTTCAAAAGGAAACTATTAATACATATCAAAAACCGGGTTGACCCGGGACGCTTCAAACCCGACGGGTTGACCCGGTTTAATTTGACCCGTTATCGAACCAACCCGTCGGGTTGACTCGGTTTAAATCGACCCGTTTTTCGACCGAAACGGTTCAACCGGTTGAACACGGGTCGAACCGGGTTTCAAAACATTATGTTTAATCTCCAAATCTTCAAACTTTTATTATTTGTCGTTTATAACCCATAAACTTTTTTTTAACACAAAACGATCTGTCGCTATAAAATCTCGTTGCAGTACACGGGTACTCGTCTAGTGTTTTACAATTGGTGCTTCTTTTCTCATCTACTATACAAGTCTAAGCTCGAGTGCAGATTGAAGAATACAATTGAATAAATTTTGAAGACATTTTGTTTAGTTGCTTGTTCTTTTCTAGTATATACTCAAGTAAACAAGTTAAATGTTTGATTTATTTCGTCATTTGGAGGTTTAAATATTAGACTTTTTATTTTGATGTTTAATTGTGATGTATTCGACTTTAATGTTATCCGTTATCTAGTTATTTAAACAATATAGGGGTATTTGGTTAGGAATTTATTTTGTAATTCGATTTTTTTTAAATAGCCCGTTTTGACCCTGAGCCTGTGTTGACCCGTACCTGTTTTGACCCGTGCTTGTTTGATCTGAAAATTTGCCCGTTTTGACCCATGCCCGTTTGATCCGAATTATAATTTGTCCGTTTTAGTCTGTGCCGTGCCCGCCTGGCCCGCCCGTTATGCCACCTCTACTAATTACATTATGGTTCGTCACACTTTATGTAAAGGAACATGAACACAAGGTTCGTTTTTCAATTTTTCCTTTCTAACGTGCAAGAAAATGGGCCTCTCTAATGTGCAGGAAAATGGGTTGGAAGTAGTGTATTCAAATGTGCGCATTGTTTAGAAAGGTTATACAAGTATTACAGTTTTTGCAATGTGTAGAAAGTAGATTAATATTTTTCACTCTGCGTATGTGGGTGCTGAGTTTTAGAATCGTATATTAAATTACAACTATACCCTTCTTGATCTGGTCACTTTTATGTATTTGCTTACTATAGAAAATCTTGATGCAACATCTATTAGATGGATAAGTTAGTTGGCCCAAGCCCGACTTGTGGGTTGGGTCCATTAGGGTTTACTTTGTCAAAAGTAAAACTTACCATGTCACTAATCCTTGCCGTGACTTTCACTTTCATCGATGATTATTGGGTTTGTTTCTGTTTTAAACATACGGTCTTACAATATCTATCATGGTTCATGTATGTTACTATTGGAGGAAGTTGAAGCATTTGTGTCCCCCTGAACCGCGTACAAAAGAACTTAGATGATGAAACACCATAAAGGATTTTTACAAGAGAACATCATGACTTGATGATGGAGGGAGAGAAATGGATGAAGTCGATTGCCGAGTCGTGCACAATTATTGCAGCACTTATCATCACCATCACGTTTGCATCAACGAGATTACTATATATTCTAGGTGGAGGAAACAAACGAGAATCCAGATTACCTGTTTTTGCTAAACGAAAGGCTTTCATAATATATGGAGTTGCAAATGTGGTATCGTCTAATAAATCTTTCACATACTGGCTAATGTTTCTCTCTATCATTATGGCACGGTATGGCGAACGAGACTTTCTCATAAAGTTACCCACTAAGCTAATTGTTGGTCTTCTTATGTTGTTCATCTCAACGACATCAACGCTCATAGCTTTTGGAGCAACGGTTTATCTTTTGTTTGGAAAACATTTCCCATTGATTCCTTATCCAATAGGTTTACTGTTATTCTCTGCTAGTTGTTTCGTGACCTTACAAATTACAATTTCCTTTTTAAAAGATTTAGTGATTTTTGGTTTAGATCTTGGGTAGATAGGTAGTTGGTGAAAACTGGAATTCCACATTGCTGATCATCCCATTTACAAGATTTACTTAAGATATCATTATGAAGATATAAGGGGTGCTTTGACATGGTGTGATACTTGGCAGTTTAACCGTCTTATCTTTTTTTTTTGTGGTATAGAATTCCTAGTTATTGCAGAAATGGTTTGTTCCTAGGTAGCATAAAAAATGTGCCCTTAAAAACACACACTAATCAAAAGGAGTCATCTCTTTCTGACCGCCTGAGCACGTTATCTTAAAATAAAAACATGTCGTAGATCACCTGACTAATATATAAGATTTTTCATAATTGGAGTTACATTATGATAGAGCCAAGGTAGTTCATTTTGACCCGTTTGTTTGTTTTTTGTTTTTTTTTTTTTTGCATCAACTTTACCCGTTTCAAAGGTGTCCATAAACAACATTTTTTTTATCTGACCATGTTTTAGTCAGTAATTTAAGTCTAGGTTGTGTGACGAATATTCATTCTGATGCTACATTTGTGGTAATGCGGTTAAGTATTTTAGAGTTCTGGATGAGGTAAGATGTGCGGCCTCTGCTAATATGTAAATGTTTATAAACGTCGGACGTATCATCATTATTAAATGAAAGTTGGTTTTTTTACACTAATTCCTTGTTGATGGGCGTGATGTGTCGTTGCGGTTTAGCAGTATTAATGCCTACTCAAGTTTTAAATTTATATTTAGCCGACTTATCAATAACACACACACTTAACGAGCAGTGTACCCGGTAGTTTGTATATAATGGTAAGTAGAGTGTCGATCACTAAGAGTGGAACGTATTATCTAGTTATCCTAATCAGTATTTTAATATCCTAAGTTAGCTTTACAGTCTAATCTAACGAAAGGGGGGTTTTAGTCTGAGAGACTAACACGATTTGGTTTATTAAACAGTAAATTAAACTAATGAGTGCGAATCAGCGAATAGCATACACGTACACAGATAGATAATAGAGACTGTAAGAAGACCTGTCCTGATAATTAAGTAGCTTGTCACTTGTTTTATTGCTAGTTTTATATGAAGTGTATTTCAATTAGAACTTTCTCGTTGGTTTCATTACATCGGCGAGTAAACTCCTAATGATTACTTAAGTCTATCCTATCTTCTAGACACTAGATAAATAGGCGAGGAAGGGGTATGGCAGCCCATGCAGTGCTCAGCTAGACACAGAGGTTATCAATGCACTAATATAAATTCACCAAAGACATCAAACATATAAACTTTAATTGATGGGAAAACAATTTTAAGGCGGGCATATGATTTTGCGTACTCACATACTACCGGCCATTAATCCTGATGAAATAAAGCGTACTATTACAATAAAACAAAACTACTTAATGAATTGAATACATGCAGGACCTTCTTACAGCTCTAATATCTCTGTTTAGGGTGTGTCTTGTGTTGCTTCTTCGACTGAATTCGGCTCCTTAGGGTTATGATGCACATAAAATTCGTCTAGGTCTTGGGGTATTTATAGTTTCTATCTAAGGGTTCGATGCGGCGCATTGAGTAAGTAGATGCGGCGCATCTACTTAACTTCGCGTGGGGTCCAAGATTAATATATTCTGGAATGTTCGTACACCGTCTTCAGATGCGGCGTAACTTGTATTTCTATGCGGCGCATGTCCTTCAGTTGTCTTGGATTGTATCTGGTGAAGTCTCGGTAGAGATACGGCGCATGTTGATAATGAGATGCGGCGTATCTGGAGTAGAACAAGTTGGTTCTTCTTCGTTGACCAAAGTTTCATATGCGGCGCATGATATAATCAGATGCGGCGCATTCTTCAAAGTCAGGCAATGGTCTTCGAATTCATCTAAGTATGATATTGCGGCGTATCAGTTGAGTGAGATACGGCGCATCTTCTGAGTTTCAGTAGACTTTTCCAATCTTGATCATTTAGCTCCATAATTAGTCCAAAATCGCCAAGTTTCACCTATTACTTGTTTTAACCTGAGAATCACTAAAGTAAATATTAAAGCACCGATTCTCATAAATAATATAATAAAACAAGTTAAATAAATAGGATAAATGATGATAATAAAATGTACTTATTTGCGTTCATCAAATATCCCCCCACTTGAACTTTACTTGTCCCCAAGTAAACCTTAGATTTAATCTTATGAAAATGTATCCTAAAAGGTATTAGGATTTATTTCTATTAATTAAGCACGTATTCGTTTCAATCATAATCACACAACCAAACATTTAACGAAGTAGGAACAAAATAATTTTTCAATATAAAACAATTCTAAATCGTTTAGTTGCTTAGTTGTGACGAATATTCTATCATAAGCTTGACTATAATTCACATCTCCACCACTAAAGCTAAGGAGTAACAAGTCTAAAGCGGTAAAAAGGGTTAAGAGGCTTATGGGTTAAACCTAGCTTTGTTAAAACATCTCCTGTATAAACTTAGTAGATCGCTGGCGCGAATCCTCGACGCTTCAAACAACGGATGGTCACTAGAGTTTATCATGGATCGCTGGCGCGTTATTTGCATAACGGATGGTCACCAAGACTCCCTCTAGATCGCTGGCGCGTTATTTGATTAATCTAAAACTCGGATGGTCACTACCTTATTCATACATTTAATATTCTTACTTAGCCATCATTATATCCGGATGCTCGAAAGCTAACAACGAATACAACAATACGGTTGGGTATGGATAACATTTAGGATATAAATTGGTGTAAAATAAAAATAAACAAAACAAATAGATTAAGTCCTAATGTGTGGTTAATTACTTCCCAACCATCCCATGAATAAGACTCATATCATTGAATAACTCACGCTTTTATGACTCATGTAACTCACGCTTTAGGTAAACACGAATTATACTCAATAAACTCTTAATCAAAGAATAAACCTTAGTTGGCGTTCCCATAACGGCCAACTCACATATAATCCATAAATATAACATAACAAATAGTGGCCATATGAACCACTTACATAACTTTACATCGTTGGTTTAACAAACTTCCAACTTTTCTCTTTCTTTTTCTTTTCTCATTTTTTTTTTTTTTTTTTTTTTTTTTAACTAATGGTGTAAAATTTCACTACATCACCATAACAATAAATCTGGATAATTTTTCCATACTTTTCAAGACTTCAGATATAAAAATAGTGAAAGTAGTAAACACACGAAAAATAAAAATATACACAATATTTACTTTCACTCCAATTGCATTGTGCAATTTCCCGACCTAACCAAGATAATGAATTACGCACGCGAACACAGGTAATGTAAGGAAACACACTTTGCCTAAAGCAACTAACCGCGGACTTTAATCTACAGGGTAGGCTAAGATTTAAAGGTGTAACGAAACAATTAACAAAGGTGTAAGAAACGAAATGAATGGCTCTGAGGGTTTTTCTAGGGGTATCTTACTCTAAAAATGAGAGTAACAAAAGGGTTTTATACGGGGGTTAACTAACCAGTGTAGTTAGTTAATAAACATAACATATAAAGGCTATTTGGGTGTAATCCTAGAAATTTACCAAGTTAGACAAGTCACTCCAATTATATCAATAATACTCATTATGGTGGTCTCGAATAATATACAAGTCAAGTTCTAAAGTTTACAAGTCACCAGCACACTAAAGTTTTTGATTTTAGGCAAAAATAAGGTTATGTGTGCGGCTATGTAATTTAGACTTAAACAAAAACATGCTAGAAAAATTTTAAATTTAAGCATATTAAGTGCATTTTAAGCATATTTTGAAAAAGTTTAGGACAAGTAACGTTCTAATTCTCCTATCCCCCCCACTTAAGTTAAACAACGTCCTCGTTGTTTGTTATTGAAATGAAAAATAGGACATAAAAAGAATTAGAACGGATAACTCCCCTGAGATTTGCTCGGTTTGATCCTCCATTATTCGTTTATGAGCAAAAATCAACTTTCTGTGACGATAAGGCGTTCAAACCTCCGTGAATGCCGTCTCCACAGTAAGTACAGAAATGTAAATACCACCATTAAGTAACACACCTGAATTAAGAAGGTTCAATCTTGCATAATACATTAGTAGTTAGTAAAAATAAAAATAAAAATAAAAATAAAAATAAAAATTATGTAAATCGTCAGGTCAGTCGATGCGCCGCATCCATTGAATTGGATGCGTCGCGTCGAGCCTGGAATTAGGTACGAATCAGAAAATAAGATGCGTCGCATCCTTAACCAGGGATGCGCCGCATTAAATAAACTGACAGAATGTTTTAAGTTATAAAAATAAAGTGCAGAAAAAAATAAAAACGGATATGACCAATGCAGTAGATACGCCGCATCCTATGATGGAGATGCGCCGCATCTAATGCAGGTCTGACAGACTCGACAGAAATAAAAAATAAAAGATAAATCCGGGTTGTCTCCCGGTAAGCACTTTTCTTTATTCCAGAGTCTTCAAGTTAGACTCATCTTCAGCTCCGATTTTGTTCGATTAACGCCCACATGTCCGTTTGTGATCCATTTGCTTACCAACTCATCACGGACATATTCAGGTCCTAAATTCAACACTCCTTTGTAGAATTCTTTCATCTTTTGGTATGGATATTCAATCCCATTCTGCATATCATTATCATCTACAAGAAGAAATGGTGAAAATTCGTAGCAAAACTTGTTAGGGGCATTTTTGAATCTCGGGTGAGCACGAGGCATTAAGTAAGTGATAACGTTATTTTCCTTTTGAAAGGTAATTCTTCCTTCAAATCTTCTTGCGTTAATAGTAATTTCCTTACAAAATGGTTTTCCTACAATTACATCACCCATCTCGATGTCACGATAGGCATCCATGTTTTCTACAATAGCAAAATCTGTAACAATAGTAAAATTTCCAACAAAGATAGGAACATTCATAAATATCCCAACTACATTCTTTCCCCTATATTCAATTTTATTTCTCATGATTGAATTATAGAAAGCTCTTGACATTACGTTAATAGGCAAAATAGGGAAAAAGTTGGCATCTGTTTGTTTAAAACCTATCATGCAAGGAAATTGTAGATTATAAGCGCAATCGACATGGATTTTTCTACCGTAATCACAAAAACTAGGATATCCTTCAAATTTATCACAATTCCTAGTGTCGATAACATTAACCCTAGGGATATCCATAATCTATCCATCGTCAATATTGGGTTTAGAATCCTCCATAAATCGATCATTGATCCCTAATGGTTCGTTAAGATCATTTAATTCAATATAGTCTCCATTATAGGTCTCAAGCGATTCACTATGTATTAAGGTTTCTCCCATAAGCCTAGCTTCCAGGTCGAGGTCCATACGTTCTCTTAATCCTAGCATATAAACATTCATAATTATGCTTTTGACAGGATTCTCACATTTGTAGACTAGTTTGTTATCTCCTACCCTTAATGAGATTTTTCTTTTAAAGACATCAATTTTAGTATGGGCAGTAGACAAGAAAGGTCGTCCGAGGATTAGAGGTATCTTAATATCCTCAGGCATATCTAATATGATAAAGTCTACAGGGAACACAAACTTCTCGATCCTTACTAGCACATTTTCTGCAATTCCCTCAGGTCGTTTCACGGTTTTATCAGCTAATTCAATAAGTAACTTAGTAGGAGCTAATTTACCTAAACCTAAAGAGGTAAAGGTCTTAAAGGGCATAACACTAACGCTAGCTCCTAAGTCAGCTAAGGCATTATTGAAAAATATATTATTAATAGAGCAAGGTAAAGTAAAACTTCCTGGGTCTTTCTCCTTGTGAGGTAAGGCATTTTGTTTGGTTGCAGAGTACTCTTCTTTCATTGTTGCCTTGATCTCTTCTTCAATTTTTGTCTTTTCTTTGAGCAATCTTCTTAAACTAATTGAAGAGTTAAAGAAGAACTTGGGTCTTGCATCATCACTAATCAATCTTCCAGGAAAGGGTATGTTAGGCATAACTTCTTCAGTAGTTGTGATGGCTTTGACATGATCTCTAGGATTAGTTTCAGTTGAGCTAGGTAAACTGCCAAGTCCCCTCTCTTGAAGCACTTTGCTCATTTGACCAATTTGTTGTTCTAATGCCTTGATCGAAGCTCCTTGATTTCTGACAGCAGTTTCAGTTGAAGATCGGATTTCCTTGATCATAGCAGTATTCTCATCATGTCTTTTAGCAGCGTCAGCCATAATCTGCTTCAAAGTGTCATCTAAAGTTTGCCTTCTTTCTTGATATGATGGATTTCCGTTGTCCCTTTGATAGTATCCTGGAGCGGCTGCTCTAAATCTTCCTGATGGTTGGAAAGGTTGGCCAAATTGGGTGTAGTAAGCTTCTTCGAACGTCTCACTTTCTTTCTTTGATGGGCAATCTTTGGTGTAGTGAGGTCCTTGGCAAATTTCACAACCAACTTGTGCAGCATAGGCTTTTTCATCTCTTTTCTTCATCTCTCTACTAAGCTTGTCCAACTGAGCTTGGATTGCAGCAAATCCATCAAAATTAGTGCTGCTCTTAGATATAGTAGAGGTTCCATCGTGCCATTTCTGAGAATGATTTGCAGCTTCTTGGATAGCTTTCCTAGCATTAGCTGCACTCATTTGAGGTATAGCTCCCTTAGAATCCAAGATTTGTCTGGTAGGCACGTCTAATCCCTGATAAAACAATATTATCTCCTGCATAGGGGTTAGATAATGTTGAGGACATTTCAATAGTAATTCTTTAAATCGTTCCCAAGCCTGATAGAGAGTTTCATCAGACTCTTGCTTGAAGTTATTGATGGCCTCCATCTTTTTAGCAGTCTTAGCAGGTGGACAGTATCTTTTAAGGAATTTGCTTTTCAATTCTTCCCATGTTGTGATTGAACTAGCAGGTTCATTCTTTAGCCACCTATTTGCAGCTCCTGTAAGAGAAATAGGAAAAACTCGAAGCATAATTTGGTCAATTTTTAGTTTCTCAGTAGTAACTAAATCTGCAATTTCGAGGATCTTCTCCACATGATCATTAGCATCTTCATGTTCCAATCCACTGAAAGCATTTTCTCTTAGCTCCTTGAGAAGTTGACCCTTCAACTCGAATTTGGTATCATCACCAAATGTCGGCTTAGCAACTCCCGATATGTAGTCAGCTCGGGTTTTGTTCATGTATTCCTCCAGGGTTTGGGTTCCGTCATTGCTCCTGTTACTTCCTCTTCGTTCAAAGATTCCTGTTCAGAAAAGTAATCAAGTTCTAATGAACTTGAATGATCAAAGCTTATTGCGTTAAAAAGTTTCCTAAGAGAATGGAAAGCTTTTTCAGGTTCGTCGAAAGGTTTGGCGAGTTCTTTATCAGAGCTCCTGGTCATGCACTTCCTGAAATCATCACAAAAGCATCAGTAGGATATGTTCAAGAAAGTAGGATATCAGAAAATTAATAACGAAAACGGAATACAAAAAATAAAAGTTGCTGATATCTGCAGATGATGCGCCGTATCCTAAAAGTAGGATGCGCCGTATCGTATTACGTTAAAATCAAATTAGACTTTTATTCAGAAAAGTAGATACACCGCTTTTGAATTAGAATGCGCCGTATCTGGTCAATTATCAAAAATCGATTATATTTATAAAAATTAAATGCGCCGTATTAGCAGAAACTAATGCGTCGTATTTTCGTTACGATTCAAAATACAAGATTTTTGATTCAGTAGATGCGCCGTATCGATAAAAATCGATGCGTCGCTTCTGTTTAATAATTCGAAAACTGTTTTTAATTTAAATATTAAATACGCCGTATCTGTGAAAACAGATGCGTCGCATTGGCGTTAGGGTTTCGAAAAATTTCTGATTAAAAACAAAGTACGTCGTATCTAGGGGATAGTTAAATAAGATGCTGTATAAAAAAATGCAATGCGCCGTATCTGAAAAATCAGATGTGCCGCATCGTTTGGATCAGCAAAATACAGCAGATAGCAAACAATGCAGAAAAACAAACAAAAAACGAAAAACACACAAAAAACAATAAATATGCAGAAAAATACAATGAATGCAATCTAAAAATCTAAAAATCTAAAAAAATCTAAAAACCTAATTAAAATATTAATCAGTTTAACAGATAATAACAATTCACTCCCCGGCAGCGGCGCCAAAAACTTGATGCGCGTGATGTGTCGTTGCGGTTTAGCAGTATTAATGCCTACTCAAGTTTTAAATTTATATTTAGCCGACTTATCAATAACACACACACTTAACGAGCAGTGTACCCGGTAGTTTGTATATAATGGTAAGTAGAGTGTCGATCACTAAGAGTGGAACGTATTATCTAGTTATCCTAATCAGTATTTTAATATCCTAAGTTAGCTTTACAGTCTAATCTAACGAAAGGGGGGTTTTAGTCTGAGAGACTAACACGATTTGGTTTATTAAATAGTAAATTAAACTAATGAGCGCGAATCAGCGAATAGCATACACGTACACAGATAGATAATAAAGACTGTAAGAAGACATGTCCTGATAATTAAGTAGCTTGTCACTTGTTTTATTGCTAGTTTTATATGAAGTGTATTTCAATTAGAACTTTCTCGTTGGTTTCATTACATCGGCGAGTAAACTCCTAATGATTACTTAAGTCTATCCTATCTTCTAGACACTAGATAAATAGGCGAGGAAGGGGTATGGCAGCCCATGCAGTGCTCAGCTAGACACAGAGGTTATCAATGCACTAATATAAATTCACCAAAGACATCAAACATATAAACTTTAATTGATGGGAAAACAATTTTAAGGCGGGCATATGATTTTGCGTACTCACATACTACCGGCCATTAATCCTGATGAATTAAAGCGTACTATTACAATAAAACAAAACTACTTAATGAATTGAATACATGCAGGACCTTCTTACAGCTCTAATATCTCTGTTTAGGGTGTGTCTTGTGTTGCTTCTTCGACTGAATTAGGCTCCTTAGGGTTATGATGCACATAAAATTCATCTAGGTCTTGGGGTATTTATAGTTTCTGTCTGAGGGTTCGATGCGGCGCATTGAGTAAGTAGATGCGGCGCATCTACTTAACTTCGCGTGGGGTCCAAGATTAATATATTCTGGAATGTTCGTACACCGTCTTCAGATGCGGCGTAACTTGTATTTCTATGCGGCGCATGTCCTTTAGTTGTCTTGGATTGTATCTGGTGAAGTCTCGGTAGAGATACGGCGCATGTTGATAATGAGATGCGGCGTATCTGGAGTAGAACAAGTTGGTTCTTCTTCGTTGACCAAAGTTTCATATGCGGCGCATGATATAATCAGATGCGGCGCATTCTTCAAAGTCAGGCAATGGTCTTCGAATTCATCTAAGTATGATATTGCGGCGTATCTGTTGAGTGAGATACGGCGCATCTTCTGAGTTTCAGTAGACTTTTCCAATCTTGATCATTTAGCTCCATAATTAGTCCAAAATCGCCAAGTTTCACCTATTACTTGTTTTAACCTGAGAATCACTAAAGTAAACATTAAAGCACCGATTCTCATAAATAATATAATAAAACAAGTTAAATAAATAGGATAAATAATGATAATAAAATGTACTTATTTGCGTTCATCACTTGTGTTATAGTCGATGGATGTATAGTCGATATTGTTAGGGGGAAAACAAGGAAGACGGCAATCACATCACAGTTTGATTATTGATAACATATAATTAACAAATACATGATACAATATGCATTTATATATCTTGGTCGATCAGTAAAAAAAGTTATAAATATAAATATATATTTGACAAAAATACACCGTTGGTCCCTAAACTTGCCCAAAAGCATCGCCTGGGCCCAAAACTTGAGAAAATCGTCGTCATGAGTCTAAAAGTTGGGTTTTTGAGGCCGATTGCGTCCCTTGACCCGTAATGCTCAGGTCAATGCCCGTTTTGCGTTATATTTTCAAGGGCATAATGGTCCAACCACATTTTCACTATATCTTAGTTAAATCTAACCCAAAGTTGTACCGTATTATTGTTTCCCTCTTGCTTGAATTCGATAAAACTCTAAGTACCACCAACACACATTCAACCCAAATGGCACAAAACGATAAGGGGAAGGCTTTGTACAGTGGGTTGAGGAAAGAGGATTGTTCCAATGAAGACCGTTTGGGTGTTAAGAAGGAGAAGGAAGAGGCTGCCGACATCGGGTTATCAAAGGTTTCTGATTTGGAAACAATGATTAAGAATCTTGAAGCTGTGTTAAATATCTAAAGGAAAGGAAGGAAATGAAAGAAAAGGATGATAGGGAAAGTTGTAGGTCTAGGTAAGTGTATGTTTAGATAATAGGGAAGTTTGTAATGGTTGTCAACATGAAACCGATCAATAAAAATTTGGGTTGTTATTAACTGATAGTGTTTGGCAATCAAAAGTTTGCTTCTTGTTGGTAATTGGTTAGTTTGACTTTTACAAGTCAATTTGGCAGTTTGACTATTAGATGTCTAAGTAACTAAACGATTTGCCTTTTGGAATATAGTGGGTGTTTGGATTAGCATTTGCATTTTGGAATTAGATGTCAAAATATCTAAAGCATTTGCATTTTGAGCACATGTAACCTTTTACAATTATTGGTTATGGTTTGAACATATGTTCCATGCATCAGATGTTAAGTGCCCACTGTGTTTGGTTTTGTTGATACAAAGGGGTGATCATTTGTTGGTCCCGTTTACACGATTAGGTTAACTAAAAAGTTAATCTAAACATGCACCATGGTTTAGCAATGTAATGAAGTTCTTTGAAACTTTAAAGAATAAAACGTAAAGTAAATAGACAAAGTATTTTTCAACGTTTAATTCTTATTAGAAATCAATCAAAGAATTATACCCAAGTGTTTGCGTAATAAACACTTGGGATTGAAATGACAAGTGTGTGTGTGTTACTCGTCACTAAACTTAAGCTGTGCTTAAGTAGCAACAAATGAACCACTAAGCTATCTTAGGGACGGTTGCTATTTGGAGAGAGTAAAGGTTAGTTTGTGAATATCTAAGCATTAAGTGCACAAACTTCACAACCTTTACTTCTCCTTATGACTCCTATTTATACACAAGTATTTTACAACCTTTACCTAGAAGACAAATCTGACATAAGCCTACATTGGACAAATGCATAGGCATTTTGTCACTGTTACATTTGGCTATAAGTAGTAAAGGACAAGGCTGCTTTCCAATCTTCAGTGTTGACAACACCCTTGGTTTTATACTCATTCAGGGTAAGTTGACCTTTGCTTGATAAGGACCCTTCCTTCTCAGTTCAAACTTATCCCGCCTAATCCCGCCTTTACTTCAGTCTTTATGTCTTCAGTCATTTGTTGCTTCAGTGAGGAGAACTTGGGGATTCAGTGAGCTATTGTCATCACTCCATCACCTTCTTCTTTGGCTTAGGTGCCACTCACTGAGAGTCCGCCTCACTGAATGGAAAACCTTTCTTCTTAGGCTTGTCCTAAGCATCCTGAAGATGACTCACTGAGCGACTGTTCACCAGTGACTTGATTGCGTTAAAGGATATTAAACACTTAGGTTATTTTATGTTCAAATCCTAGTTTAAGGAAGTTTGGGAATTCAGTGACCCAACAGTCTCCCCCTATTTGGATATACAAATAGCCTAAGTGTTCCTTGATTCAGTGTGAGTGAGCAAAGGTCTTCTTCTCACACTGAGTAGTGAAGTAATTAATAGGACACTGATTAACATAAAACTTCATTGTTCATTCATGGCTATTACAGTCCTAAAAATTACAAAAAAAACATAAGGATAGATGTGGTGTTTGCAGATTCAGTTGAGGGAAAATCCAAGGGCTTCCAGCTTAGCTTTCTTAGATTCAAGTTCATGTTGATCAGGATGCTCACGGATCTTGATCTTTAACTCATGACAAAATCTTTGGTTTGCAGTCCTTTGAATTGGAGCGACCATCATGAAGAAACCAACCATTGACTTGATCCCAGCTTTGTCAATATCGCTCCATCTTTGAAATGCCTGATCCCCATAACTGTCAGTAAAGAAAAGACCCCTCTCATGTTGTTCAATGACCCAGTTGTTCACGAATGTAACTCCTTCAGGGAGGGCTCTGTTACAGTCTAGGTCAGGAACTTTGATTTCAGGCTCCAACTCCACATGTTTCCTCTTCTTCTTTTGAGGTTTGGAAGAAATGGACTGAGTTGTTGAAGCAGGAAAGAGAGAGGAAATCCCAAGTGGTTCATGCATCTTTGACAGTCTTTCATACCTGAGTTTCAGAGCTTTTAGCAGTTCAAGGACCACTACATTTTGCTTCTTGGCAATGATAGGTCGCAGCTCATCCAATTCAGTGATTCCAAACTCAGAGAATTTGAAGGGGTCATGAATATCAAGGATTCTTTTGTCAGGACCTCTGAAGACAGTGACTACAGCAGGATTGGTGTTACGGTGAATCTGAACATCAGTGATTGGTTCAGGCTTCAGTCTTTCTTTCATTACCCAACAATACCTTTCAATCCTCTGTTTCCTGAGCTTAGCATCCTTCCTGAGCTTTTCGTCCTTTTCCTTCTTAAGGGCAAGCATCTCCTCTTCCTGAGCCTTCTTAAAGACATCACCTCCTTTTCTGTCAGCAAGAGCCTGAGGCTTCATCCCAATTTTCTCAGCCTCTTCATTTACCACAGCAATAAGAGCAGACTTGCTCATCCTTTCTTCCTCTGCCACTTTCTTTATCATTTCATCTCTTTCCATGTGAGCTTGTATTTCAGCCTCAGTGAGATAAAGGATAACTCCATTGACTTCAAAGGGGACCCTGGCTGGTTCATCAGGGTCGTGTCTTACAATGGATGAAGCAGGTACCAACATAGTCTCAGGCTCAGGTTCAGGTTCAGGTGTTGTAAGAATGCCTTTGACTTTGTCTTGTTGGTTTGATGAATATGGAATTGGTTTAGTAGCCTGCTGAGATGAGATAGGGACTGCTGGAGTAGGTGGTAGCTCCCCCTCAATGTAAGAAGGAGGTTGCTGACTAGATGAAACTTCGGGGACTTCAGTGACCCTCTCCCCCTCAACTGTTGCTGGACCCATAGTGAGAGCAAGAGTTGGCACGCTTACTGAAGTTGAGGGTTTAGGTTGACCTTTAAAAGCCTGAAAGATCTCAGTCATCATAGATTTAATGTCTGAGGTGTCCTGCTGTAGGGTGGTCACTTTAGCTTCAAGGGATGCCTGAGAAGCTTCAATGGCAGTCATGCGAGGCCCAAGATTCCAAGCCAAAGAACGTGAAGACTTAGACCAGTCAGCCAGATGTTTCTCCATGAGAACAAAAGAGGAGTTGATGGAGGCCATGGAGGAGTTAAGACCCTGAAGATTTGCAGACTGAAACATGGTGACCAGCTTAGTGAACTGAGCAGAGTTTTGCTGATAAGTTTGAGCAGCCTAAAGAATCTTTTTGTTGAGCTCAGGGTCATCCTTGACTGATTCTTGAATAGTTTCAACGCTCTTAGTAATGTTGCCAAGCTGAGCGTTGAATTTATTAAGATGAGTGTTAAGAGTCGTCAAGGAGTGGGAAATTTCAGCATGTTGCTCAAAGGCGTCATCATGGTAAGCTTCAACTGAGTCCTTGAGGTTGACATAATGAACAGCTTGCTCAGTGTGCTGATCAAAGAAATCATCAGTGATTCCTCGATAAAGAGCATTTGTGGCCTTCTGCAAGAACCTGACCATTTTTCTTTCAGTGAGAGGAAGAGTGTCATCATACTTCCTTAGTCTGGCTGGGCAAGAGGATTCAGAATCAGAGGAGTGAGCATCCTGAGGTTTTGATTCTTCAACCTGTTGTGGTGGAGGAGACTGATGCATTTGTTCTGTGGTTTGAGCATTAGTGTCCATGTCATCCCCAGCTTCAAACACTTCCTCATCACTGTTGAGCTCATCATCAGAAAACAGAGCTGCCTGAATATCTGCCATAGATTGCATCTGCAATAAAGGGTTAGCCATCTCCTCTTCATAAGAAGACTTGCTTTGGTTGTGGTCAGGGCCTGACCCCTCAAATCCAACAGACTGGGTTTTATCTGTCTGGTCTTTAGGGTCAGTCCCTGAGGAATGCGCAACTCCATGGGGGGGTGTTGGTTCCGTATCAGCGGGTGGTTTCAGTCCCCCTGAGTCTTTATCCCCAAGTGACCCTTCAAGCACTAATGGGTTTGTATCAGTGCCACCATTAGGATCGATGGAAGGCGCTCCCCTACCAGCGGGTTGTATATTTCCCTCTGGATCTTGGGGAGTAGTAGTTGGGACCAAGGGCACTGACTGTGATGTATCAGTGTCCTTCGTTGTCACCGGGGGTGGTGGAGCCTGGCCCTTGGGTGTCTGCTTGGTCTGGGGTCATTTTTGCCTTATTGGCTGTGCCCCTGAAGCCTCAGGGCCCTGTGTCTTGGGTTTGGTTTTAGACACAGTCTGAGACTTCCCTTTTCTCCTAGAAGGAGGAGGTGGAGACACTGAATCCCTCTGGTTGTTTACAGCAACCATATGGGCCGTCAATTCAATATTGGAGACTGAGGATGGGTCTTTTGAAAAATTTTGTGAACTCAGGATGGCAGGTAAAGAGCCAAGATGAAAATCCTGAGTGTAGTCACAACCCAGTAAACCTTTGTAGAGCACATGAAATGAATCTAGGATATGAAATGTAATCCACCCTAGAGTCTTTCAATAGCTTGGTTACGAGATCACTGTAAATGATCTCTCCAATGTCGACATTAACCCCTGACATCAAGCAGTATGCCATCATCAATTGAATAAAGTTAATCTGTTCAGTGGATGAGTGGTTCCCCACGAGGACCTGAATCACAAAAGTGAATAAGATCTTCCAAGCCGCGGGAAAGGAATTCTTGGTGATAGGAGTTTTGTCCAAGTTCTCAGGTTTCAAAGCAATTTGTTTTAGCCCAACTTTAACAACATCTGAGTCTGGGGCTTCCACATATATTCCATTGTTATAATCAAGCCCTGTGGAAGAGCAAAAAGTTTGAAAATCAAGGGTATATTTTCTTTCCCCATTTAATACCGAAAAGCTGATAAGATATTCCTTGAGGGGTCTAAGTACATTCTTATCAGTGGGAGGTGACGGGTCAGTGGCCACAAAAGTTGCCCAAAACTCCCTGAGGTAGTTATGGTACTGAAAGTAGGGTGTACTGGTAAAGGCATTTTTCAAGGGACAATTGTACAAAAATTTAATGATGTCTTTGTAGGCAGGGACATTGGTTGGGTAGTTAAAATTGCCCACAAAGTTATTGGTTTTGAATTGTACATCACCCGGAGTCAAAGGTGCCCATTGAGGTGCAATTTCGAGTCCTTGGTCGATTGCCATTTTAGGTCAAAAAAGTTTAGAAAGTTTGAATGGCAAAATATCAAACACCAGATGGTCCACAAGTTGAGTCCAACTCGTTTGCTGTCGTGAAATGATTGATATTGTTATCAAGAAGGATTGTAACAAGATGGATATCTAGGTTTACAATCTTCTTAACCAAGAAAAGAGTTTGAAAAAGCTTTTTGAGAAAAGAAAAACACACAACTTTGCTTTTGAAGAAATTTTAGAAAAGTTTACTTAAAGATTTTTGTGTGTGTGTTTTTTTTGATGTTATGAAGGGGTATTTATAGAGTGGTGGTTAGGGTTTGTGGGATATCAAAGGTTTTGGTATTTTGAAAATCAAAATGCAATAATCGTTTGAAATCCGCATTAAATGCCACCACTCCACTTCCCCATATTTTCGCACCTGTCATTTTGAACAGTTGCGCAGTCCTGAAAAAATTCACTTTTGCAGACATGATCTCACATATAAATATCCCTGGATATTATTTGTGAGTGAAGGCAATTAAAGCCAAGTAGGATATGTGGTGATGATGTGGGGGCCCAAGACATGGATGCCAGAAGGGTAAAGAAACATATATTCCAATATTAAATATGATTCAGTTACCAACCTAGGACATTTACTAACTAATACTTAGAGCATTTAGTTATGCATTGAATGTCATTTAGATGTCTTGAGGCCCTTGAATGACTCTTCATTCAGTGTGGAAATGTTCAGGGAAGGATGTTCAGTGAGAGAAATATTTGGGAGCTCACTGAAGGATGATGATGTTCAGGGACCTTAGAGAGTATTTACATCAGGTTAGACCATTTAAATTAGTGACCTGATTCGATGTCTAACATGCCCAGTTCTGCTTTCATTCTGGTTAAAGTGGGTTCATCCAAAGGTTTTGTGAAGATATCAGCTAGCTGATATTCAGTAGGGATGAAATGTAATTCAATTTCTCCATTCATGATGTGGTCCCTGATGAAATGATATCTGATGTCAATGTGTTTGGTTCTTTGATGAAGTATAGGGTTGTTGGAGATGGCAATTGCACTTGTGTTATCACAAAAGATAGGGACACTTTTGTAATGGATGCCATAGTCACTGAGTTGACTCTTCATCCACAGTACATTTGCACAACAACCTGCAGCAGCTACATACTCAGCTTCAGCTGAAGACATGGCCACTGATTGTTGCTTCTTTGTACTCCAACATACAAGTTTCCCTACAAGGAATTGACAGGATCCTAAGGTACTTTTTCTGTCCATGTTGCAGCCAGCATAATCAGAATCAGTGTATCCCTTAAGATCAAATCCTGAGCACTTAGGGTAGTACAAACCAAGGTTTGGAGTACCTTTCAGGTGCCTGAGGATTCTTTTCACCACAGTGAGATGTGATTCTTTAGGGTCAGACTGATATCTTGCACACAGGCAGACTGCAAATTGTATGTCAGGCCTTGTGGCCAAGAGATACATCAGTGATCCTATCATACCTCTGAATAGAGTTTGATTTACTGGTTTACCAGCAAGATCATGACCAAGGTTGTTTGGAGGGACCATGGGAGTCTTAACTGAAGCACAATCACTGAGCTCATACTTTTTCAGTATGTTCTTAGTGTACTTCTCTTGACTGATGGAGGTTCCCATATCAGATTGTTTGATCTGAAGTCCAAGGAAGTATGTGAGTTCACCCATCATGCTCATTTCAAATTTCTTTGTCATCAGTTTCTCAAACTGTTTGCAAAGTTTAAAACTTGTTGAGCCAAATATGATGTCATCCACATACACTTGGACTAGGATTACATCCTCTTTTGTCCTATAGATAAACAGGGTATTGTCTATCTTTCCTCTGACAAATTTATTTTGGATCAGGAAGGCTGAGAGAGTTTCATACCATGCCCTTGGAGCTTGTTTTAGTCCATAAAGGGCTTTGTCAAGCTTGCAGACATAGTGAGGAAACTCATGGCTTTTAAATCCAGGAGGTTGTTGAACATACACTTCTTCCTTGAGTTTACCATTCACGAATGCACTCTTGACATCCATTTGGTAAACTTTGAAGTTCATGTAAGTTGCATAGGCAAGGAAGATCCTGATGGGTTCCATTCTAGCAACAGGGGCAAATGTTTCTTCATAGTCAATGCCTTCCTGTTGATTGTAGCCTTTAGCAACAAGTCTGGCCTTGTTTTTAATGACAATGCCATTTTCATCAGTTTTTTTCTTGAACACCCATTTCATGCCAATGATGTACACATTTTCAGGACATTCGACCAAGGTCATTACATCATTTCGGTCGAATTGTTCAAGTTCATCATGCATGGCTTGAACCCAACTTGGATGAGTCAGTGCTTCTTTGACACTTTTGGGTTCAATTTGGGATAAGAAGTCAACAAATAGGCATTCATTGGCTGAAGCTGCAGTGAGTTTAGCAGCCATGCTTCTTGTGAGCTTGCCCTCAGTGGGTTCACCAATGATGTTGACAAGTTCAATATCCTGAGATCTTGACCATCTTTCCTGAGGTCTTGGATACTGATTTGAACTTGTTGAAGCCTGATTTGGAGATGGAATAGGTTCAAGAACAGGAACATGAGGGTCCACAAGGTTTTGGTTCTCAGTGAGTTCAATTTGACTTGTATGATCAGGTTCCTGAGTATTAGGTACAGCATGAGTTTCATCATTTTGAACTTGTTGAGTTTCAATGAACTCACTGATGGTTGGTTGAGGAAGGTTGTGAGGGATGATGTAGTATGAGAAATCTGCATCATCTTGATATTGTGTGAAAGGATTGTTCTCAGAGAGAAACTCATCAGGAGGATATCTTGATGTGTCATCTATCCCAATCTCTTACACTGAGGTGTTTGAGAATCTGATGGCTTCAGTGCTCTCATCAAAGGTTATGTAGAAGGTTTCCTCAGTTTGTTGTCTCTTAGTGTTGAACACCCTGAAAGCTTTGGAGACAAGTGAGTAACCTAAGAAGTATCCATCATCAGCTTTGGCATCAAATTTGCCTAAGTGATCCTTGTGATTATGAATAAATACAGGACACCCAAACACATGAAAGTAGCTGATGTCAGGGATTCTTCCCTTGAATATTTCATAGGGAGTTTTGTTATGTCTTTCGACAATGATGGACATATTTTGAGTGTAGCATGCTGTTTTAACAGCTTCAGTCCAGAAGTTTTTTGAGAGGACTGAGCCATTTAGAATTGTTCTTGCTGCCTCAATGAGTGTTCTATTCTTCCTTTCAGCCACTCCATTTTGTTCAGGAGTGTAAGGAGAAGAGAAGTTCTGAGAAATTCCTTTCTCATCACAAAAACACTCAAGGTCCTGATTTCTGAATTCAATCCCATTGTCAGTCCTGATTTGTTTGACTTTAATGTCACTTTGATTTTCAATGTTTCTGACAAAGGACATGATCTTATCAGCTGCCTGACTCTTTTTGGTCAGGAAGTAAACCCAAGTGTATCTTGAGTATTCATCCACTATGACCAGAGTATACTTATCATGATTAATAGACATTGGACTGACAGGTCCAAATACATCCATGTGAAGGAGGTGCAGGCAGCTTTTGATGGAGAAATTTTGTTTGGTTTTGAATGAGGCCCTATGGTGTTTTCCTTTTTCACATGCTGAACAAGGTTTATCTTTGGAAAACACCTGGGAGGGCAGGCCAAGAACTTTGTTCTGTTTGGCAAGGTTGTTGATGTGTTTGAAGTTAAGATGAGAGCGTCTTTTATGCCATAGCCAGTTGATTGTCTCACTTGCCTTTGTAAAGAGACAAGTCCCATTCTGAGTGAGTGTTGACATGTCCAGGACATAAACATCATCTCTTCTTGGGGCGATCAACACAACTTCTTTGTTGGAATTAAAGATGGTCCCTCTCTTATCATCAAACTGAACTATGTATTTTGCATCACATAGTTGGCTAACACTGATGAGATTGTACTTGAGTCCATTAAAATAAGCTATCCTTGTAAAAACTATACCATTGCAGTTTACTGAACCATAACCTTCAGTGGGACATGATGAGTTATCACCAAATACTACCTTGGGTCCTGGTTCTTTAACATATTTGTGCTGATACTGCTTCACACCAGTCATAATCCTTGAGCATCCACTGTCTAGATGCCAAACAGGTTCCCTGGCATGTCTCTTCACAAATAGTAAACTGGGTTAGTTCTTTCTATGAACCCACTTCTTGGTGGGCTTAGGCTTCAAGGATTTCTTAAACTTTCCAATGGACTCATGATCAGTGGTGGAGTGAACAATGCTTCCACATACATTGCATTTGGTGCTAGAGGAGGACTCAGATGACTGAGAGACATTTGTTGTCAGTCCTCTTCTAGCCCTAATGACATTGTCATGTCCTGATGCATCATGGGAAGCGGTACGTGCTTATTCACATACCTTTTATTTACCAAATTAAGACCAAAACGACCAAAAACTAACCATAAATGCCAAAGATATTGTGTTTTTGTGTTTGTGATCGTGCAGGTACGGATATTTCAAAAATGAATACAAAATCAACCAAAAAGACAAAAACGAGCACGAGATTTGGAAAAGTGTCAAAAGCCATAGCCGGGGAAGCATTTTATCAAAATGAGAGCTCAACTTGTCAAAAAGACCCTTGGAGAATTAAAGAATTTTAGAATTGATCCTTGGAGCATAGTTTGAAAGAATGGCAAATTTAGTCCCTCAATTTTCAGAAATTGACAAAAGTGGTCCCTTGAAGAATATCTTGAAGAAAAGTCAACTTAATTCCTCCAAGAATCAAAGAAAGACAAATATAGCCCTTGGATTACATTTTGGAAACTTGGCAGAATCAGTCCCTGGAATTTCAGAATGTACACAATTGGTCCTTGTGATTTTATCTAAATCCTATATAAACAAACCGGACCCTCTTTATATTAAACCCAACCCAAATATATTTCACTAGCCCAACACCAAAACCCGTGCCCACTTCCCTTTTAATTAAAACCCGGATCCAAACCCAAGTCAAACCCTTAAACCCGGTCAACAAATATATTAATTACCTTTTTCAAATAAACCCGCCACCCAATTCAACCCCAAACCCAGAAGTTACTATTCACCATGAACCCTAATTATAACCCTGACCAAATTAACAGCAATTAAGGGTACGATGGTACTTTTCACGCATTTCTAGAAGAAGTATGACATGTCAGGACTGACATGTCAGCAATCCCAGGGAATTCTAGGCATATGATTGGCAACTGATGTGTGGAATTCTAATCCAAGGGCTGATATTGATGGAGTGGTGACCAAGGGTGATCTAAGGGATGAAAACGACTCAAAAGAAGCACAAACTCACAAGGATTGATGACATGGATTACCCTAAGAAGACCTCCCATTCGGCTATAAATAGAAGCTCATACCTCCTCATTGTTCATGTAGTTTTTTAAGTAGTGTTATGCTGTTAAATTTTCTTCTCAATTGTAATTTTAAGTTTTCAATACTGTAATCAAGCTTTTATTAATGAAATTTTAGTTTTACTCTTTAATCCGTTTTGCTTATTTACTCAAGTTTATCTTATTGTTGTTGTTTAAGCTAGTTTACTATTACAAAAGCATTCATTAGTCAATCATAGCTTATCTAAAGTTTTAAATCTTATTGTTATTCATCTTATATCAAAAAATCCAAAAAAATTAGAAAATACTTTAAAAATACAAAAATATATTTTCAATTCTTAAATCTCAGTTTCAAATAGCTTTTTCTTAGTTTATATAAGCTCATATTAGCTGCTTATAGCTTCTGTGAGTCTTGTAGTAGCTTATTCAGATCCAATCTCAACTTATCTCAAAAGTCAAAGAAAGTCAACAATAAGCACTTGAGCTTATCCATTGAAGAGAAGACCCCTAGGACTTATAGTGATCTTATTCTGAGCTTAACATAAGCTCATATTGTTCAAATGAAACCCTTGTTCAGCTAGGGTATTCAAGTGAGTTCTAAATTCCATTTTAGCTTAATATTGCATATCTAGTAGCTTATAGTGTAGATCTGGTTTAGTTGATTAATTACTGCTTGATTTAGCTTGTTTTAATTAGTTATAGCTTATTTTCATAAGATCTCATCATTTAATAGTTTATTGCATCATCATTGATCTATACTGTCTTAAATCTGTCATACTTGCATAATATTGCTTAATTGGTGGATTGTTGATTTGCTTTGTGTTTCTGTGCTTATTCCAACTTATTGCATCATAATATAAGTTAGTTTTGTGGTGTAGTAGCTTAAATCATCATATTGCTTAATAAAATTTGAAACAGTCTCATATAAGGAGTGTTTGGTTTAGTAGTGTTCATTGTGTTCAAGTTGGTTTCTGAGGTCAAATTGTATTTAGACAGTCTCACATAGTTGCACTTAGGATTTTTAAAGTATAAAATTCATAGGTATTTAGTAGAAAAGTCAAAGTCATTTAGTAACTTGAAATTTGCATATCAGATTAGGATTTAGCTTTGCATACTCATCATTCAGTTGCATTTATAGATAATTTAGCTTAATTTCATCTAATCTTAGCTTAAAACATCTTATTTAGTCATTTAAAGTAGATCTAAGTTCATATTAGTCAAATTAAGTGTTCATTGAAAAAAGTCAAAAATCCAAAAATATTTCCAAGTATTATCTTTTATATTTTTCATTTCTTCATTCTGAGTTGAAATTGTTTGAAAATCTGGATTTCTAAAGTTTTCTAGGTTGTGTTTTCAAAAATATTTTTCCTATAATTTTAGGAATTTTTCTAAATAGCTTTTGAATCACTTCTTTTGAGCTGTTTGCACTTAAATTGCCCTGTGCACAACCTTTTATTCAAATCAGCAGTTGTTTTTTATTTTTATTTGCTTCAATATTAGTTCAAATAAGCTATAAATTTATAATATTAATATTTGGTTGGTAATTTTGTTGATAATCATTTTTATAATTTTTCTTGTTAGCTTATTGATAGCTTTTGATAGGGTTAAAGTTACCTGTTGAGGCTGTTTCGATTTTTGCATACTCAGTTTAGCATATTGATTAATATAGCTTATTCTAGCTTATAAGATTGTTCATCTGAGCTTATTTGTGATCTTTGAGGATTAAGTAGCTTGTGGATCTAGGTTTTTAGCTTATTGAGTAGCCTGAATAGCTTATTGCTCATAAGCTTGTCTGTTTGGATTTTGGTGATAGTTGCATAAGTTTGTTGATTCTTGAATGCTTTCTAGCTTATTTTCCTATGCCTCTGAGCTTATTCTGACTAGTTAGGATTAGTTTAGCTTTTGCTTCTTTAGTTTTAGCTTGTTGCTTGTTAAATTAGCTTTTGCTTTTTAAATTCTCTTTTAAGCTTTAAAACACTCAACTGTTTAATCTAAAAAGCTCATTCTGAGCTTATTTCTGCTTTTCAAAAAAGTTGTTTTCACAAAAGCTACTCTTAATAAGCTGTTTTTAAGTTTGCAAAAAAAAAAAAAAAAAAAAAATAAAAAAAAAAAAAAAAAAAAAAAAAAGAAAAAAAATAGTTTCAGAAAAATATATATAGTTGCTAGGATTCGAACCCGGGCCACCCAGTTCACCCCACACACACCTCACCACTGCGCCCTAGGGTCTTTATTCGTAAACCATTCCTTTTCTTTTTCTTTTATTAGTTATCTTTTTCCTTTTAATTAAGCTTATTCGAACTGATTCAGCTTTTAACAGCTTATTCGTATTAGCTTTTTCCCAAACTTTAATTTTCTTAGCTTCTAATTAGTTTAAAGTATTTGTCATAAAAATTTCATAATTTTTAGAGATAGTTTAGTATTTTTAATCATTTAATTAGTTTAAAAGTGTTTTAAATTCATAAATAAATAATAAAAAGTAAAAAAATCAATTTTCTTTTTTTTTTCTAAAATTTTCTTTTATCATTTTTAACTTAGGAAAATTATTTTTATATTTTTAGGGCTTATAATTTAGGATTCCACTATTTAGGTGCATTTTTAGAATTCGTAACGTACATTTTTAAGTTTAATTTGCGTTTTAGATACGTGTTCTTTAATTGCTTGTACTCTTTGCTTGATTACTTGTTTTTACTTGCCATTTCATTTTTCGTAGTGTAAAACTCCAAATTATCACTTTTATATCACTATTCACTTCACTTTTCACGACACCGAACCGACAACTCGACTTCAACCTTCGTTGGGACTACGACCCGAGGGAAATACATTCGTTGTATTTTCTCTTTGGAAAAACAAATACTTAACTATATACATCAATTAAATGGTGCCGCTGCCGGGGAAGGCCTGAGAAGAGTTTGTTAATTTCGATCGTTGATTCGTGTTTTGAAGATCCTTCCCTCAGAAGTTATTTGTTTTTATAAAAGAAAAATACAAAAAGAAAATAAATAAAACACTTTTCCTAAAGTGTTTTCAAAAATACAAAAATATAATAAATCCTCACTTTCTTGAAAGTGTTGTAAACCATTCCAATAAACAACAAAAGAGATCGTGAAATTAAACGTTACTCGGATTATTTCTTTACTACAACCTATACATGGGGTTCTAGTTAGGCTTTGACATTAAATTGCAAGCCGAAAAGAGATCCATTCTTCTCTTACGCCACGCTGCGCGTAGTTTTGAAAGAAACGAGTACGGTTGATCAAACGATCACCAAAAAGATTGAAATTTCAAGTTTTCTTAAAAATAAAAACCAAAAATATTTTCTTTTTCAAATTTTTGTTTTTGTTTTTTATTTTAACCTTTGGTTTCTTTTCGGTGTATGAACACCCGTTCTTCGTCTAACGACCTTCTTTCTCCTCTTTCTAATCCCGAAAGGGTTATTCGTCAAAACAATCGTGTTCATTTCCCAACCGTTGAGGAAATGAACAATAACGATCAACACCCGCCGGTGGTTGGTAATAATGGAGCTCAACCGGTTCCCGATCTCCGTCCGATGGAGGAATTACTACAAACACCTTTCAATGGTGTTAGAAGAGCCATCGTGATACCCGATATTAATGCAAATCAATTCGAAATCAATCACGGGTTACTCAATCTTATCACGAGTATCTCTTTTCACGGTTTTGAGAATGAAGATCCTCATTCTCATATTAGGAATTTCACCGATATTGCTGAAACAATAAAGATCAACCAAGTTCCTTATGATGTGATTAAATTGAAATTGTTTCCTTTCTCCCTCAAAGGAGCGGCCCGGACTTGGCTAGAAAAGGAACCCCCAAATTCAATTTTCACTTGGGGAGATTTAGCTTCTAAATTCGTGAATTACTTCTACCCTACTTCTAAAACATCAAATCTCCGAACTCAAATCTTTCGATTCCAACAAGCTTTCGATGAATCGTTCAGCGAAGCTTGGGATAGATTTAAGGAGTTGTTAGAAAAGTGTCCAAATCACGGGTTTTCACCCTTGCACCAAATTGATACTTTCTACAATGGGTTGAGTCACTCCGATCAAGACTCACTCAATTCTGCTGCGGGTGGAAACTTGTTGACTAGAAACACTCAAGAAGCTTTTACGATCATTGAGAATAAAGCTCGAGTAAGGAGTTCTAGAAGCAAAATTCAAGTTTCAAGTGCTAGTAGCAAAGCTAATGATGAAGTCTTAGCTCATGTTCTCGAGGCTAATAGCAAAACTAATGAAGCTATTGCAAACCTCACTAAACAAATAGGGCTACTCGTTAAAGAAAAACCTTATCATCAAGTCAATGTAGTGAACCAAAGTTGTGAAACTTGTGGTGGTCCACATCCGTATTATGAGTGTCCGGCACCGGTGCCTTTGCTCACGAGAATGTGTATGCTACGAACACGGGTGGTAACGGTTACCAACCCCAAGGAGATCGAAATCTTCTTAGCTACCGTTCGAACAATTATCTTGGACCACCCGGTTTTAACAATCAAAATCAAAATCATAATGTGCAAAACTGTAACAATCAAGTCAATCAAAATCAAAATCGAGCAAATCATGGTTTTCAAAATCAAAACCAAGGGTATAATCAAAATCGGGGTTTTCAAAACCAAGGGAATTACAACCAAGGCCCGAATCAAGGGAATTTTCAAAATGCTAATAATGGAAGTGCTCATCATGGAAACTTTTAAAACCAAAATCAAGGTTTCAATAACAACAACCGAGGACAAAATTTCAATAATCAAAATCAAGCTTTGAATCAAAACCAAACGTCCTCGGATGAGTTTTTCAAGCAATTTATAAAAAATCAAGAGGAAATGAATAAGATGATGCTTAGTCAAATGGCCGAAATGAATAAACGTTTAAATGATCGACCATCGGGCTCGGGTACTACTTCTCTCCCAAGCAATACGATCGCTAACCCGAGGGGCGATGTTAAGGCGATCACAACACGTAGTGGTGTCTCATATGATGGACCTACGGCTCCGACTACCTCTTCTTCTATTCCTCCTAAGGTAGTCGACCGTGAGACCGAGGCGACAAAGGATACAGAACTTCCTACTAATAACGGAAGAACCAAAGACATCCAACCTCCGGTTGTCCAACCGTCCAAGCAAAAAGAAAAAGTTGTTTTTGATTAAAATGTTCCCGAAAAGACCAAATTGCCTTATCCGTCCAGACTTAATGATCATAAGCTCCGTGAAAAAGCTAATCATCAAATGGAGAAGTTCTTTCAGATTTTTCACGATTTGCATTTTGATATAAGCTTTGCGGATGCTATTCTTCTTATGCCGAAATTTGCGTCCATGATTAAAAATTTATTGGGTAATAAAGAAAAATTGTTTGAAATGGCCAAAACCCCATTGAATGAGAATTGTTTGGCGGTTATCCTTAAAAAGCTTCCCGAAAAGCTTGGAGATCCCGGCAAGTTCCTTATTCCATGTAATTTCCCAGGGATGGTTGAATGCTTCGCCTTGGCCGATCTCGGTGTGTCACAACTCGTAAATTCTGGTCATTTCCTGAACTTTTTAAATTTACTATTCATCGGTTACTATTCACCGAACACTATTCATCATTTCACTATTCATCATTTTTGGAGTCGGTTTGAGATATTGAGATGTTTTTCAGAAATTTTACTATTCATCAAACACTATTCACTCCCGAGAAAAAGTTTGTCATTCAGCATTTCAGTAAACCTAGTTTACGATTGTCGAATTCGCGTAACCCTAAGGGTTTAGCAGCGTATTCAGAGAACACATTTGAGAATCATCACGTATGCTAGAATTAGTCTGCATATTATCAGTATCATCATCTGCATGCATTCATGCGTGAGTTTGCATTATTTCAGTATACGTACGGTTATCTATTTAATAAACGTTATCATATAAGCAATTATTTTGAAATAATTGATCCGACAATCCCGACTATGGTCCAGATATATTTTTATACTCATTTCAGTAATATATAAAAGTTATATTATTAATTTACCCGACGTTTTGAATTTATTTCATATACGTATCGATAAACGTTTATAACTCTGACGGTTTTCAGTAACTTCAATCCGACAACTATTTATTCACCCGAGGCTTGTGAGAAATGTGATTTTATAATTTTTACGACTTTAATATATTTCATATAGTTCCGTTAAAATTGATTTCTAGCTAACCCAGTACCCGATAACAAAATATCTAAACTAATTAACTAAATATCCTAACTAATATCTAGATATTATCTCATAAAGCATAAAGTCTTCATCTCTTCCAATCCCTCTCATAACCCACGACCCAAAACAGTAAAATACACCATTTTGATCTTGATTCTTGGCCATTTCATCCATTAGAAGTAAACCTTATGATCCTAGCTCGATCCTAGTGTGTTACAAAAGGGTTTTGGTTAATAATCTTGAAGTTATTACAAGGTTTTCATCATCTTTTTCACATAACACTTCAAGTAAGCTTACATATTATTTTTCATCACTTTCATACATGTATTTTTGATCCATTACAATTGTCATATAGATTTATGCAAGTATTCATATGTTACATACCACTTTTTATATATTTCCTAATTATAATGAGTTTTGATTATCCTAAAATTTATTCTCATGAACCCTACTAATTTTGGTGAAGATTAGGACTCTATGACACCCTAAGAAGGTGTATGGTAGGATTAGATAAATTGTGAAGTTGATTTGAAGTGGTTTGGTTAAGATTAGAAACTAGAAAAGTGATTTTAATAACAAGTAAAAAGGTTGCTGTCCATTTTTGTAAATTCCAGAAAATCCAGGGGCTGTGGTGTATTTTTGGTTTTCATATTCAGGAAATACTTTCAAAAACGAAACCATAGCCGCTAGAATCACTAAAAGATCATTTACGATGTGAAAGTTATGCTAAAAACGAGTTAACGACGAAAACTATATTTTCTGGAAAATAGCTTGCTGTTGAACAGTTTTCATGGACTGTTTTGAGGCGTAAAACTTGAACTAGCCGTCCCGAATTATCAAAAATATGTTAATATGTTATCCCACGATTCCGGGGATATAAAGAACGTAGAAAACGAGCTTATAACGAAAAAGATATACACGTTTGAAATCCGGCGAAATATATATAGTTTTGACAGCTTTTACATTAATAGAAATGGTTAAGTGTTGGACACTATATTTTCAAGTAACGACATAGAGAGCCAATTTTCTCATTGGTCGAGGCACGTACGATCAAAAGTTAAACAAGATGACATCTAGATATTGTTACAAGGTTTTCAAAAGTGCCGAACATGAACACTAACATATGACGTACAATATTTCACGACGACTTTTGACGAAGTCATTAGACATATTTTCTCTATTTTTGGAAAGTATTAAATTACGCCGAAAACATTATATTCACTAATAGAACATTAAATGAGGATCATAGAGTATCATTTCAACGCTCTACATGAGAAATGGTTTATAACTTAGCGAGACGACAAAAGTATACTTTTCAACGATAAACGTTATTTTCAAAAACTATAAGTGGTATTGATAACGTACGTATATGCATGTATAGCATTGTTTCATTTCTTACATTAGAATCATATCATTCATAATAGGTTGCGGTTAAGGAATCGAGCCTATTTCTGTTCAGTCACTAGCATATTGTATCTGTTGCATCAGGTGAGTCATAGCCCCGCTTTTACTCTTTTACTACTCGTTTTAAACTATTTGGGGGAGATACATGCACAAATACTTGCTTTGATACTTGAAACGTTTATACTTTTATACTACGCTAAGCTTTTAATACTCTTAGCAGAACTATGATATGTGCCTTAATGTGTAAATCTTGATTGTGTAATCTTGAGCAACGTATATCCTTGAGCAACGTATATTCTTGAGCAACATATATCTTTGAGCAACGTATATTCTTGAGCAACGTATATCTTTGAGCAACGTATATCTTGCAAGTTATCTTTGAGCAACGTATATCTTTGAGCAACGTATATCTTTGAGCAACGTATATCTTTGAGCAACGTATAACTTTGGGAAATGGCACCCAGTAGTCTAATATCTTTGGGAAATGGCACCCAGTAGTCTAATAACTTTGGGAAATTACACCCAGTGGTCTTTAATATTTGAGTAGTGGCATGTACACACATCGTATACACATATGTTTTAACCATACTATATATTAGCAGTGGGTTGTGAACACACAGGTTACAAGTCTTGTATGGGCAGGATTTGCAACTGAGTGGATTCACGATGCCTTTGCTGTGTGATCATTTTCTATAGGCTTTATTCGTTAAAAAAACTCTATGAACTCACCAACCTTTGTGTTGACACTTTTAAGCATGTTTATCTCAGGTTAGTAAGGCGATAGCAGATGCTTGGAGCAGAGAGTCTTAGGGCACGTTTTCTGAAGACTTTTGCTTTTATCGTTTACCATTCGATACACTTTAAAAACTTATGCAATATTATACCTTGGGATCTTTTGCTTTGTAAACTATGACTTTTATCTATTCGAATGGTAACTTTTCAAAACGTCTCATTTAGAGGTCGTTTTCTATATCTTGTACTTTGTGCCCTGAAGTAGCATCCCAATGACACTATCGTTCTGCTGCGATATTTTGGGGGTGTTACAGATGGTATCAGAGAATTGGTTATAGAGAATTAGGTTGCTTTTAGAGCCTAGACTATAACTACATACATTTAGACTCTCCTCCCTATCGCCTTGCACTTTTCATACACGTACATTGCTGATAACTTTTTGTCTAGACCTACCCTATTAGATATTTTATGGATACCGATGGGGAAGTCCCAAACTCTAGTCGAGTCATCAAAAATGTGGAGCTCAGTAATAACTGGTTATTTAACTTAATCTTGTGACAGTTCTTGTCTGATGAGACATGAGGTTAAGTTAAATAAAGGTTATTACTTAGCTGTAGAGATTTGATGATTTGCCCGAGGATGGGGGTTCTCTTGAGGATACTCTTGAGAAACCGTTAGAAACTAGACTTCCCAGTGACTTTAGCACCTAAGGGAGAATCCTTTGTACTGAGCGTGACATTCCCTAGATACCCATTTAAGCAATGTCTACCACTGAGATATGTGTGCCTGGTGATATGTACACCTGTGAAAGGAAACATTTATAATTGTGATGGCCAACATAATTATAAGTGCTTCACGACCCACGTGTACATGTGACTATGCTTACGTAGATCGGTGTTGGCACAACTTAGGAAACAACTGGTGGATGTGGAGGTAGAGGAGGTGATAGCGGCATAGGTAATGACAGTAATGACGACGGGAATCCTGATTTCTCCACCATTATCGCTCAACAGCTACAGAACTTGCTTCCCACTATAGTCACCCAGGTTGGCAATCATATCAATAACTTGGGAAACCACGGAAGCGGAATTAACAACACCAATGGTATAGGCCAGAATGGTAATGGCAACAGCAACAATAGAACTGGATGCACATACAAGGAATTTTCAGCATGCAAACCAATAGATTTCAATGGTAAAGGAGGTGCGTTGGAGTATACTTGATGGGTCGAAAAGATGGAGTCGGTGATTGACATTAGTAACTGTGCAACACATCAAAAGGTGAAGTATTCTGCATGCTTGCTGTCTGGAAAGGCATTGACATGGTTGAATACGCAGATTCAAACTAGGGGTAGAGAGGCAGCTGTAGGTATGACATGGGACGACTTTAAGGCATTACTGAAAGAGGAATACTGCCCGGATAATGAGATGCAGAAGCTGGAGGATGAACTTTATCATCACTCTATGATAGGGGCTGGTCATGCAGCCTACACAGATCGATTCCATGAATTAGCCAGACTAGTTCTACATCTAGTTACCCCTGAGTCCAAGAGGATCGAGAGGTACATATATGGCCTTGTCCCAGAAATTCGTGGGACTGTGAAAGCAACTGAGCCGTCTACAATTCAGAGCGCAATACTGAGAGCAGTAACTCTCACAGATGAGATGGTTAGAAATGGAAGCTTGAGGAACAGTGATAAAAGGAAGGGAACAAGTGAGTCGAACAAGCAAGTGGGCATGATAGCTGAAAACAAGAGGGCGAGAACCTTTGCGGCAACTGGTTCAGATCAGAAAGGTTATGCGGGTACACAACCTAGTGTACGAAATGTAATTTTCATCACCAAAAGACTGTGCCCTGTCGTATGTGTGCAAATTGCAAACAGTCTAGTCATTTTACAAACCAGTGTAGAGAACCAGTAAATGTGGGCAATATGACGAACAACCAAAGGACATGCTATGAGTGTAACAGCCCAGATCACTTTCGGAACACCTGTCCTAAGTTGAAAAGAAATCTTAACCAAGGAGGCAATCGTCCAAACTTAGCATTAGCAATTGAAGGGCCACGAGATGAGGCCATTGAGATTCCACCCGCACGTGGCAGAGCTTACTCCTTAGGAAATCCTATCACCCAACATGTCCGCGATAGCATAACGGGTACATTCTCTTGAACAACTACCTTATTCTCGTAGCATTTAAGTCTTAGTATAGGACTTATACACAACATCGACTAATCTGAGACCTAGCATCATCAACTTTAGTTATATTGTTTTTAGTTAATTTGATTGGTGCAAGCAATTCCAAAATCGAGCCAAACTTTCAAAAGACCTTTTCAAGGATGTTGAATCCATACAGATTGATTTTTAGCTTGATTCTAGTGACAGTTCTTGTCTGATGAGTTGCGAAAATCAAGCTAAAAGTCAAGTCATCATTCAAACCGATTTAGCCTAATCGCATGACAGTTCTTGTCTGATGAGTTGTGGGATTAAGTAAAAGTCGGTTACCTAAAGGATTGCCTAAAGGAGGTCTTTTGAGGGTTATGCTCGAGATTGGGAAAGTTTGCCTCGTCAAATCTGACCACCAGAACATACGTATGTGGAACGAACGAGCTGAACTTCGGGACGAAGTTCCTTTTAGGGTGGGAGACTGTCACAACTCGTAAATTCTGGTCATTTCCTAATCTTTTTAAATTTACTATTCATCGGTTACTATTCACCGAACACTATTCATCATTTCACTATTCATCATTTTTGGAGTCGGTTTGAGATATTGAGATGTTTTTCAGAAATTTTACTATTCATCAAACACTATTCACTCCCGAGAAAAAGTTTGTCATTCAGCATTTCAGTAAACCTAGTTTACGATTGTCGAATTCGCGTAACCCTAAGGGTTTAGCAGCGTATTCAGAGAACACATTTGAGAATCATCACGTAGGCTAGAATTAGTCTGCATATCATCAGTATCATCATCTGCATGCATTCATGCGTGAGTTTGCATTATTTCAGTATACGTACGGTTATCTATTTAATAAACGTTATCATATAAGCAATTATTTTGAAATAATTGATCCGACAATCCCGACTATGGTCCAGATATATTTTTATACTCATTTCAGTAATATAAAAGTTATATTATTAATTTACCCGACGTTTTGAATTTATTTCATATACGTATCGATAAACGTTTATAACTCTGACGGTTTTCAGTAACTTCAATCCGACAACTATTTATTCACCCGAGGCTTGTGAGAAATGTGATTTTATAATTTTTACGACTTTAATATATTTCATATAGTTCCGTTAAAATTGATTTCTAGCTAACCCAGTACCCGATAACAAAATATCTAAACTAATTAACTAAATATCCTAACTAATATCTAGATATTATCTCATAAAGCATAAAGTCTTCATCTCTTCCAATCCCTCTCATAACCCACGACCCAAAACAGTAAAATACACCATTTTGATCTTGATTCTTGGCCATTTCATCCATTAGAAGTAAACCTTATGATCCTAGCTCGATCCTAGTGTGTTACAAAAGGGTTTTGGTTAATAATCTTGAAGTTATTACAAGGTTTTCATCATCTTTTTCACATAACACTTCAAGTAAGCTTACATATTATTTTTCATCACTTTCATACATGTATTTTTGATCCATTACAATTGTCATATAGATTTATGCAAGTATTCATATGTTACATACCACTTTTTATATATTTCCTAATTATAATGAGTTTTGATTATCCTAAAATTTATTCTCATGAACCCTACTAATTTTGGTGAAGATTAGGACTCTATGACACCCTAAGAAGGTGTATGGTAGGATTAGATAAATTGTGAAGTTGATTTGAAGTGGTTTGGTTAAGATTAGAAACTAGAAAAGTGATTTTAATAACAAGTAAAAAGGTTGCTGTCCATTTTTGTAAATTCCAGAAAATCCAGGGGCTGTGGTGTATTTTTGGTTTTCATATTCAGGAAATACTTTCAAAAACGAAACCATAGCCGCTAGAATCACTAAAAGATCATTTACGATGTGAAAGTTATGCTAAAAACGAGTTAACGACGAAAACTATATTTTCTGGAAAATAGCTTGCTGTTGAACAGTTTTCATGGACTGTTTTGAGGCGTAAAACTTGAACTAGCCGTCCCGAATTATCAAAAATATGTTAATATGTTATCCCACGATTCCGGGGATATAAAGAACGTAGAAAACGAGCTTATAACGAAAAAGATATACACGTTTGAAATCCGGCGAAATATATATAGTTTTGACAGCTTTTACATTAATAGAAATGGTTAAGTGTTGGACACTATATTTTCAAGTAACGACATAGAGAGCCAATTTTCTCATTGGTCGAGGCACGTACGATCAAAAGTTAAACAAGATGACATCTAGATATTGTTACAAGGTTTTCAAAAGTGCCGAACATGAACACTAACATATGACGTACAATATTTCACGACGACTTTTGACGAAGTCATTAGACATATTTTCTCTATTTTTGGAAAGTATTAAATTACGCCGAAAACATTATATTCACTAATAGAACATTAAATGAGGATCATAGAGTATCATTTCAACGCTCTACATGAGAAATGGTTTATAACTTAGCGAGACGACAAAAGTATACTTTTCAACGATAAACGTTATTTTCAAAAACTATAAGTGGTATTGATAACGTACGTATATGCATGTATAGCATTGTTTCATTTCTTACATTAGAATCATATCATTCATAATAGGTTGCGGTTAAGGAATCGAGCCTATTTCTGTTCAGTCACTAGCATATTGTATCTGTTGCATCAGGTGAGTCATAGCCCCGCTTTTACTCTTTTACTACTCGTTTTAAACTATTTGGGGGAGATACATGCACAAATACTTGCTTTGATACTTGA
The DNA here is from genome assembly GCA_021014915.2 of Artemisia tridentata subsp. tridentata. Taxonomy (NCBI): domain Eukaryota; kingdom Viridiplantae; phylum Streptophyta; class Magnoliopsida; order Asterales; family Asteraceae; genus Artemisia; species Artemisia tridentata. Next base: position 292,544,217 of record CP139504.1, on the reverse strand, counting down.
AATGTTTATACTTTTATACTACGCTAAGCTTTTAATACTCTTAGCAGAACTATGATATGTGCCTTAATGTGTAAATCTTGATTGTGTAATCTTGAGCAACGTATATCCTTGAGCAACGTATATTCTTGAGCAACATATATCTTTGAGCAACGTATATTCTTGAGCAACGTATATCTTTGAGCAACGTATATTCTTGAGCAACGTATATCTTTGAGCAACGTATATCTTTGAGCAACGTATATCTTTGAGCAACGTATAACTTTGGGAAATGGCACCCAGTAGTCTAATATCTTTGGGAAATGGCACCCAGTAGTCTAATAACTTTGGGAAATGACACCCAGTGGTCTTTAATCTTTGAGTAGTGGCATGTACACACATCGTATACACATATGTTTTAACCATACTATATATTAGCAGTGGGTTGTGAACACACAGGTTACAAGTCTTGTATGGGCAGGATTTGCAACTGAGTGGATTCACGATGCCTTTGCTGTGTGATCATTTTCTATAGGCTTTATTCGTTAAACAAACTCTATGAACTCACCAACCTTTGTGTTGACACTTTTAAGCATGTTTATCTCAGGTTAGTAAGGCGATAGCAGATGCTTGGAGCAGAGAGTCTTAGGGCACGTTTTCTGAAGACTTTTGCTTTTATCGTTTACCATTCGATACACTTTAAAAACTTATGCAATATTATACCTTGGGATCTTTTGCTTTGTAAACTATGACTTTTATCTATTCGAATGGTAACTTTTCAAAACGTCTCATTTAGAGGTCGTTTTCTATATCTTGTACTTTGTGCCCTGAAGTAGCATCCCAATGACACTATCGTTCCGCTGCGATATTTTGGGGGTGTTACAGATGGTATCAGAGAATTGGTTATAGAGAATTAGGTTGCTTTTAGAGCCTAGACTATAACTACATACATTTAGACTCTCCTCCCTATCGCCTTGCACTTTTCATACACGTACGTTGCTGATAACTTTTTGTCTAGACCTACCCTATTAGATATTTTATGGTACCGATGGGGAAGTCCCAAACTCTAGTCGAGTCATCAAAAATGTGGAGCTCAGTAATAACTGGTTATTTAACTTAATCTTGTGACAGTTCTTGTCTGATGAGACATGAGGTTAAGTTAAATAAAGGTTATTACTTAGCTGTAGAGATTTGATGATTTGCCCGAGGATGGGGTTCTCTTGAGGATACTCTTGAGAAACCGTTAGAAACTAGACTTCCCAGTGACTTTAGCACCTAAGGGAGAATCCTTTGTACTGAGCGTGACATTCCCTAGATACCCATTTAAGCAATGTCTACCACTGAGATATGTGTGCCTGGTGATATGTACACCTGTGAAAGGAAACATTTATAATTGTGGTGGCCAACATAATTATAAGTGCTTCACGACCCACGTGTACATGTGACTATGCTTACGTAGATCGGTGTTGGCACAACTTAGGAAACAACTGGTGGATGTGGAGGTAGAGGAGGTGATAGCGGCATAGGTAATGACAGTAACGACGGCGGGAATCCTGATTTCTCCACCATTATCGCTCAACAGCTACAGAACTTGCTTCCCACTATAGTCACCCAGGTTGGCAATCATATCAATAACTTGGGAAACCACGGAAGCGGAATTAACAACACCAATGGTATAGGCCAGAATGGTAATGGCAACAACAACAATGGAACTGGATGCACGGACAAGGAATTTTCAGCATGCAAACCAATAGATTTCAATGGTAAAGGAGGTGCGTTGGAGTATACTCGATGGGTCGAAAAGATGGAGTCGGTGATTGACATTAGTAACTGTGCAACACATCAAAAGGTGAAGTATTCCGCATGCTTGCTGTCTGGAAAGGCATTGACATGGTGGAATACGCAGATTCAAGCTAGGGGTAGAGAGGCAGCTGTAGGTATGACATGGGACGACTTTAAGGCATTACTGAAGGAGGAATATTGCCCGGACAACAAGATGCAGAAGCTGGAGGATGAACTTTATCATCACTCTATGATAGGGGCTGGTCATGCAGCCTACACAGATCGATTCCATGAATTAGCCAGACTAGTTCTACATCTAGTTACCCCTGAGTCCAAGAGGATCGAGAGGTACATATATGGCCTTGTCCCAGAAATTCGTGGGACTATGAAAGCAACTGAGTCGTCTACAATTCAGAGCGCAATACTGAGAGCAGGAACTCTCACAGATGAGATGGTTAGAAATGGAAGCTTGAGGAACAGTGATAAAAGGAAGGGAACAAGTGAGTCGAACAAGCAAGTGGGCACGATAGCTGAAAACAAGAGGGCGAGAACCTTTGCGGAAACTGGTTCAGATCAGAAAGGTTATGCGGGTACACAACCTAAGTGTACGAAATGTAATTTTCATCACCAAAAGACTGTGCCCTGTCGTATGTGTGCAAATTGCAAACAGTCTAGTCATTTTACAAACCAGTGTAGAGAACCAGTAAATGTGGGCAATATGACGAACAACCAAAGGACATGCTATGAGTGTAACAGCCCAGATCACTTTCGGAACACCTGTCCTAAGTTGAAAAGAAATCTTAACCAAGGAGGCAATCGTCCAAACTTAGCATTAGCAATTGAAGGGCCACGAGATGAGGCCATTGAGATTCCACCCGCACGTGGCAGAGCTTACTCCTTAGGAAATCCTATCACCCAACATGTCCGCGATAGCATAACGGGTACATTCTCTTGAACAACTACCTTATTCTCGTAGCATTTAAGTCTTAGTATAGGACTTATACACAACATCGACTAATCTGAGACCTAGCATCATCAACTTTAGTTATATTGTTTTTAGTTAATTTGATTGGTGCAAGCAATTCCAAAATCGAGCCAAACTTTTAAAAGACCTTTTCAAGGATGTTGAATCCATACAGATTGATTTTTAGCTTGATTCTAGTGACAGATCTTGTCTGATGAGTTGCGAAAATCAAGCATTAACCTTATGCCAAAATCCATATGGAAGAAATTATCTCTTCCCGAACTCACTCCTACTTGCATGACCCTCGAGCTTGCGGACCGTTCTATAACTCATCCGCTCTGAATCGCCGAGGATGTCTTTGTAAAAGTTGGAAAGTTCCATTTCCCTGCCGATTTTGTGATTGTTGATTTTGATGACGATCCACAGGTACCTCTCATTCTCGGGAGAGGTTTCCTAAGGACGGGCCGTGCGTTGATTGATGTGTTCGATGAGGAAATTACCTTACGTGTTGGTAATGAAGCCGTTACGTTCAATCTTGACCAAACGTCGAGATACTCCTCTAACGATGATCACATGTCCGTCAACCGAATTGATGTGATTGATGTTGCTTCTGAAGAGTATTCTCAAGAATATCTCGGTTTTTCTAATAATGCTTCGAGTGGCAATCCCACTCCTTCTTCAGAACCAATCGTTTCCGACTCTTCCCCTTCCCTCACTCCGTTTGAGGGAAGTGATTTCTTTTTGGAAGAAGTCGATGACTTTCTTCCTGTTGATACATCATCTTCACCGGAAATTGATGATTCTTATCTTGATCCGGAGGGAGATATCCTTTTTCTTGAGAAATTGTTACACGATGAACCGTCACTCCCTCCGGAGAAAATTATCAAGGAAGTTGAGCAGTCTATTGAAGATCCTCCGGAGGTCGAGCTCGAGGAATATTTACCCGATTATGAAAGTTTTTCCTTCGATACGGCAGAGGAGAGTAGTGGCAGTCCCACTTCTCATCCCGATTATTCTTATCCGGCTTATGAAGCCTTTTGCTTTGATATCGATCATACGGAAGAGACGAGTAGTGGCAGTACCACTTCTCATGCTTATATCTTTCTTCCAGAATATGATTCGTTTCATTTTGATAAGATTGATCTAGATCCTGAGAAGTTCTCTGGTGAACTTTCTCCCATCATAGCTCCACCGGAGTATGATTGTTTCTTCTTTGATTTTGATGAAGATCTTGACCCGGGGAGAGGTAATCTTGATCATAAGAATTTGCTCGATGATTACATGATCCCAACCCTCCCGACCGAGGTTTTTGTTGATACGAACCAAATGAGCGTTAATGTAACACCCCAACCCGAGAAGGGCTAAAGTGTAACATTATGGAGTCAAATCAAATTACAAGTCAAGCGGATACCATTCCATACAAAGCTTACAAGGGATTAAAAAGGAAAACAATACAAAGTACGAAATACAACTGGGCTGCAATAATAGACTAGGCCCAAACAAAACATACTAATCCCAAAATAAAAGCCTCTAATCATCTCTAAGTCCAGCCAAAAGCTAACAAGGTGAAGTCTTCTAAGTCCAAAACAAAATCTTCTTCCATAACCCAGCTTCCTACTAAACCTGCCGCATGAGAAAAGAAATGCGGCTGAGCTTACAAAGCTCAGTGAACAGATATGAAGCAAGCAAAGCACAATCAAAGTAATATGATAATCAAAGAATACGAAATGAGTTTACATATGGTGTTACATGGATTATCAGAGGGTTTTCCAAAGCCCAGTATGAGAGGATATCAAGGTTAAGTATCAATATATCAAAGTTATCAAGATTATGTGTCAAAGGTTTCAAAGTTGTCAAAATATAGTGATTCAGTATTTAACCCCAGGCCAAACAAACAAACAAAGTATCCCATTGCACCAAAGTGCCAAAGTTGGAGCGATCAACTCCCAAAGTGTGAGGGGCGGCAATGCACGCAAGCCCAGTCACCAAACAAATATATCTGTAGCCCAATATCATCATCCTAACGGCCGAAGCCCAAACAAAACTAACAAAACTAGGATGCATCCATACGCCCCTGCAAACAAGTCATAATCATAGTAGCAGTAGATATCAAAATCAGGGACGGTGTGGTACATCTCTCCAACCACACTAGAGTACATAACATTGGTGCATCAATGCTATGGTTGTGGCTACTCCACAACAAGTAACACCTGGGTAAATACTGAAGGGTCAAATAGTCAAGGTTCAATATCAAAGTGTAAGTGCCAAGTCATGATCAAAGGTCCAATGTCAAAGGTTCAATATTAAAGGATCACATATCAATGGGCTCATATCAAAGGTTCATAATATCAAAGGGTCATAATGTCAAAGGATCATAATATCAAAGGTTTAGTATCAAAGGTTCAGTATCAAAGGTTATCAAAGGTTCAGTATCAAAGGTGCAATCCAAGATGTAATATCAATGGGTCAAAACGGGGAAGTCAAAGCCAAAGTTCCCAATCCCCAAGGTTCACTATTCCAAGTTCCAAGTCCCATAGTTCATAAGTCAAAGGGTCATAATGAGAGTTTAAAACAAAAGTTCAATTTAGCAGGTTCCCATCACTTGCTTAAAAAGGCTCGTAGTACAATCCCATTTAAAAGGTTTATAGCAAAGGTTCATTTAGAAAAGATCTTCCAAAGATGACATTTATAAAAATGATCTTTAATAAAGGCTTTCATAAGATGTTCTTTAAAAGTGGTCTTTAATCATATTAAAATGTCATTATAAATTAGTCTCTCCTTTAAATGTTTCCATATCGTAATTAAGAAAAGAAATTTCACCTCCCGTTATATTATCCCAAACAGAACATTCCAAGTCTCATAAGGGTTCCAATTCCCGTTACAATATCCAAAGAGTATCCAAAGTCTCACAATGGTTCAACGGTTAAGGTCACAAGGGTTATCGAACGAAACATAAGAGTTCAAACGAATAATAATAGGATAGGAATTACCGGTGATAACACATCAATCATAGAGTCAAGTAAGAAAGATTATAATCAAGATCAAACGGAATCATAATATGATAACAATTCAAAGACAAGGTCAAAAGAGAGGAAGTATGCACTCTTACTGAAAGGGTACGGAATATCTGTACCTTAGTCCAAATGCAAAAGCAAGGTCACATTTCAAACAAAGAGATATGGATCACTCCCGCTTCAACGAACCTAGAAGAGAATGGATACGAATCAAGAAGAGTCCGAATCACGTAAGTTACCTCTTTTAGTTAACTTTCCATTTTTAGTATCTTTCCATATTTAGCAGCTTTCTATTTTAGGTAACTTTCCATACTTAGTAAGTTTCCACTTTAAGTAGTTCAAACATTTGAGAAGACTTTCTATTTTTAGTAAGTTCCCTTATTTAGAAGGTTTTCACTTTTAGAAATTTCCATAAATAGCAGGTTTCCATAATTAGCAGATTTCCAAAATTAGAAAGATTATCACATTCGTATAAGTTAGTTTGGTCCCAATGTCAAGTTTTATGGTCTCGTGTATTACGGATTTCCTTTTATAGTCTTTTTCTAAAATTAGGGTTTCTTTAGGTCACCGAACATGTTTTAGGGTTAAAAGTGTCAATTTAAACAAGTTGGGGGTCACAAATGAAACTAAACACTTTATAACACTCATATAAAAGTCACATAAGTCAAACATACCAGATTTACACTTTACACCCTTATAGTTTCAAAAGTTACAATTTAACCCTTTAATTATATAATTCCATAATTAAACCTTTAACTAATATAATTATCACATAAGCACCTCAACTACATAAAAACGACACAACCAGCCCTTAACACATTTTCACAGCCATTTTATCTCAAAGTTTCTGTATTTACACATTTAGTCCCTCTAGTTTACAATTTAGCAATTTAAACCTTATATTTACATAATTAACCATTTAAAGTATATAATTAATCAATTAAACACATAGATCCATCAACTATCACAAAATTACAATTTCATCCCTTCAATATTAATTTAGGCCGAAAATGGAATATTTACATAATTAGTCCCTCGAGTTTAATTATTATCAAAGTAATCCTTTTTAATTCACAATATTCCAAATAAACCTTTAATTATCCAAAATTTACAAAAAATACCCCTTATACTAATGATAGTACGAAACAGCCCTCAAACATTCATATTTTACAAAACAAGTCCCTCTAGTTTAATTATTATTAAATCGGATTATATAATTATATATAATTCAAAACAAACCTCCACATTACAATGTTTACACATTAGGCCCACATGTTATAATTTTCTCATATTGCTACAGTAACATAGAGTATATAAAAATTGACCCACAAGTTTACACTTTCACAAAACAACCCCAAACTTATTTTTATACAAATCGGTTTTTAACAAAACACAATAAAACCCTAACCCTAGATCATATCCATGATTATCAATCATTGTGTCATCATTACAATCATTTAATATCTCAAATAACAAATCAAAAGCAAAACCCTAGACCCTCGATGTATTTTTATTTTCTTTTTCTTTTTAAATCCGATATACAAAATAATTCGAAATAATTTATATAGGCTTCAACAAATCCAAGGATCATTTTCCCAGAGTCATATAAATCATATAGAGTGCAAATAAAATAATCATGGAGCCCAGAAAAATCGCATGTATTAATATAGATTTTATGCTTGTTTTAACCCTTAAAAATCCATACGATTGTTTAAGCATGCATGGATCGATTTGATTAATTTATATGGAACTTATAGGATGTAAATGACATAAGAAAAATACCAGGATAATTTTTTTGATTGATCGAATGAGGCTGGATGATTTTACCCTTCTCGGCTATATTAAAAACGAGCACAAAAACACCCTGATCAAAAACCAACGATCCAGAAACCATGGTACCATTTTTCCTGCCTTCCTTGGACGTGTATTAACTCAGGAAAAATATCCATAACCTCCAGAAAAATCGTGAGAGGGAGATAGGATTTTTTGGGGCTATTCGGTGTAGGGTTTTGAAAGGGAAACAAAAGAAATAATTTGATGAAACCGTGTGATTTGATATGGGCACATATATTTCGACCAAATCAAGTTGACAAGATCCAAATTTGATCTTGATAGTTCATTTCCAAATTTAGTTAGTCTTATCTTGTATATAATACACAATTTAATTAAAATTGAAATAACTAATTACATTTATATATATACTCGGCCCTTTTATGCCTTTTATGGTGACATAATAATTTTGTACACTTTTAAAAATAATATAAAGTCCATAGAAAAATATCTCATCTCATAGTTTGTTGGTTTACACAAGTTTGGTATTAATTTGGGATTTATTTGTTTATTTAAGTTAATTAATTAAAGTTTTAGATTTCAAGGGTATTTTGGTAATTTAAATGTAGTATGAAAAAGTGGGTTTTACAACTATTCCCTCCTAAAAAAAAATTTTCGTCCGCGAAAATGCAAAATATAAGGTGGTGAAACAAAACGAAGGTGCACCAAACTACGAAAAGGAGTTTAACTCGCACAATTTCAGATTTAAAGAATTTTCAATGAACAAAATGGTCTTGTTTCTCAATACTTTCTCTTATCGATTCGAAAGTGGTTTCGGTTTCCCCAAAGAAAGCAATTCGTACAGAATCCAAATGGAAGAATCACATACCGAACGTAATAGATGACAATCGTATCTCCTTAAAAGATATTCAAAGGAAGATGTGAGATTAGGTGGGTATTCCATTCGCGAACAAAGAAATGAACTGATCAGATGAGAATGTATCGAATGATAGCATCACGAAGGTGACATGTATAACTATAACTTTTCAGATTTTAAATAGTTTCGTCTTCAATATAACCTTCCAAAGGTATTTTCGTAGACCGATAGATTTTGATCCTCAGAATCCCAAAACTTCATATTTTAACTCATAACAGGTCATCATGAGATGAATTCATCAAACGTGAGGAGTGTATACATAGCAAAGCATAGATGTAATTCTTCATAGTAACAATTTAAACCCATAAGGTAGATGATAAGTTGCTCGATAACATCAAATGGCAGGAGGCTCTACAATGGAACTTAGGATTTAATCAATATATCGAAGTCAAACAATCGCGTGACGCGTAACCCATCATATCAAAACGTACGGCGATAAGGTAGATCAAACGTACAGATCAAAAGAATCTTAAGGTCCCACTATTCGCAGATCATCGCAAATGAAACAGAAATCTAAGTCTCCACTAAAGCACTTCTCAAGACATCCTATGAACACAACGAGTGCACGTTATATGATGTGAGTATTATCACGTTGGCCAGACGTCATAATACTAGCATCATATAAATATGCCCTCATGATGATCATACTTTATCTCAATCAGTGAAACAAATCTACAAATCCACTTAACAGTCCAACTAACTCCTGGGTTAGACCTAATCAAAGATCAATAACAAAACGACATCGACAAAACAAACGAAGCTCGAAAAGACGTAACAAAATCAAACAATCATTATTCGAAATAAACATGTCGCTAAGGCATCAATTTCTTCATCATAAAGTTCGTTTCAAGAATTCGTCTCTTCAGAATCTTCCTTATGTCCGAATGACCAGTCTCCATCCATCTTTCAATCTGAGAGTGAATCGGAATCATTATCTTGAGTTTGGTTTCTTCAAGCCTTCTGCAGTTCTTCTTGGAAAGTGATTGAGTAACGTGAATCTCTGGTACGGTCTTCAATCTCCTCCTCATCCAGTCTGCTTCCACTCTCAATTCATCTTAGTACGACTAAGATGAATAGGGAAGTGAGACTGTATGTTCTTCATCAGCTCTAGGTTCGCCATCTTGACTAGGTTCCTGCGTTCTGCTCGTCCACTCTTTCGTCTTGCGAGGTATGTCATCAACTCTTTCGTCTTCCAGGTTACCGTTGTCTGTCATCTTCAGGTTCTATCCAACTCCGTCTTCTGCTAGAAAACTTGGTGGTTCAACAGGAATCATATCCGGGAAAACTCAGGGTACCAAGATAATTCTAAAAATAAGGTTCATTCCTCGGTGTACAAAATAGGAGTAAGAGAACTTCATAACCGCGAAAGTAACGTACGAGTCTCCAGAGTAAAAGTGATATCAAAGTTTAACAATCGATAATCATAGTAGGGAGTTCAAAATAGTTTCAAATACCAAAGGTAAGACATGGTAGAATAGTCGTCAGCATGTCGAATGCTTAAGCAACCAATTCATATCAGAATCAAATCGAAGTTGGCTATCTAAAGAAAAACAGATTTACATAACAAACCTTTATCGTTCAAAGTGAAAAGAAATAATCTTATAATCGTGGTTAAACATCACCCGACTTCTCAAAGATGGAAAGAAAGAGTAAAACAAAATCAAATAATAATCAGAAAACTTACAGAGGATTTGCCAATAGCTAGATACAACAATAGAGTGCATCAAACACGTCATCGCCATGTAGGTTCTTAGAATGCCCAAAATGTCCAAGGATCAACAAACAGATCAGAGATCAAAGATAAAATCGAAATAGCAGTAAGCATTAACGTGAAATCTTAAATGCCTTCAAACTTACTATTGGTAAACTTAGGTGGTGCAAAATCTCTAACTCAAAAGGGATGATTCCAAAAAGGCATAGCTAAACGTAGGGCACGAATCAGAGTAATGCGGAAACAAAGATACATAAGGAATCTCTTACAGTCTACCCATTCCTTACTGGTCAAAACTTAAGTTCACGCAGGGGGATCTCATAGCAAGTTCTCAAAGTTGTTTCCTAGATTCCTACAGTGGGAGCCTAATGGTCCAAAACTCACAGGTCATAGCCTAAGCTCTACGGACGTTGCATCCGCCGATCCAAACTTGTTCTCTGATACCATAATTGTAACACCCCAACCCGAGAAGGGCTAAAGTGTAACATTATGGAGTCAAATCAAATTACAAGTCAAGCGGATACCATTCCATACAAAGCTTACAAGGGATTAAAAAGGAAAACAATACAAAGTACGAAATACAACTGGGCTACAATAATAGACTAGGCCCAAACAAAACATACTAATCCCAAAATAAAAGCCTCTAATCATCTCTAAGTCCAGCCAAAAGCTAACAAGGTGAAGTCTTCTAAGTCCAAAACAAAATCTTCTTCCATAACCCAGCTTCCTACTAAACCTGCCGCATGAGAAAAGAAATGCGGCTGAGCTTACAAAGCTCAGTGAACAGATATGAAGCAAGCAAAGCACAATCAAAGTAATATGATAATCAAAGAATACGAAATGAGTTTACATATGGTGTTACATGGATTATCAGAGGGTTTTCCAAAGCCCAGTATGAGAGGATATCAAGGTTAAGTATCAATATATCAAAGTTATCAAGATTATGTGTCAAAGGTTTCAAAGTTGTCAAAATATAGTGATTCAGTATTTAACCCCAGGCCAAACAAACAAACAAAGTATCCCATTGCACCAAAGTGCCAAAGTTGGAGCGATCAACTCCCAAAGTGTGAGGGGCGGCAATGCACGCAAGCCCAGTCACCAAACAAATATATCTGTAGCCCAATATCATCATCCTAACGGCCGAAGCCCAAACAAAACTAACAAAACTAGGATGCATCCATACGCCCCTGCAAACAAGTCATAATCATAGTAGCAGTAGATATCAAAATCAGGGACGGTGTGGTACATCTCTCCAACCACACTAGAGTACATAACATTGGTGCATCAATGCTATGGTTGTGGCTACTCCACAACAAGTAACACCTGGGTAAATACTGAAGGGTCAAATAGTCAAGGTTCAATATCAAAGTGTAAGTGCCAAGTCATGATCAAAGGTCCAATGTCAAAGGTTCAATATTAAAGGATCACATATCAATGGGCTCATATCAAAGGTTCATAATATCAAAGGGTCATAATGTCAAAGGATCATAATATCAAAGGTTTAGTATCAAAGGTTCAGTATCAAAGGTTCAGTATCAAAGGTTCAGTCATCAAAGGTGCAATCCAAGATGTAATATCAATGGGTCAAAACGGGGAAGTCAAAGCCAAAGTTCCCAATCCCCAAGGTTCACTATTCCAAGTTCCAAGTCCCATAGTTCATAAGTCAAAGGGTCATAATGAGAGTTTAAAACAAAAGTTCAATTTAGCAGGTTCCCATCACTTGCTTAAAAAGGCTCGTAGTACAATCCCATTTAAAAGGTTTATAGCAAAGGTTCATTTAGAAAAGATCTTCCAAAGATGACATTTATAAAAATGATCTTTAATAAAGGCTTTCATAAGATGTTCTTTAAAAGTGGTCTTTAATCATATTAAAATGTCATTATAAATTAGTCTCTCCTTTAAATGTTTCCATATCGTAATTAAGAAAAGAAATTTCACCTCCCGTTATATTATCCCAAACAGAACATTCCAAGTCTCACAAGGGTTCCAATTCCCGTTACAATATCCCAAAGAGTATCCAAAGTCTCACAATGGTTCAACGGTTAAGGTCACAAGGGTTATCGAACGAAACATAAGAGTTCAAACGAATAATAATAGGATAGGAATTACCGGTGATAACACATCAATCATAGAGTCAAGTAAGAAAGATTATAATCAAGATCAAACGGAATCATAATATGATAACAATTCAAAGACAAGGTCAAAAGAGAGGAAGTATGCACTCTTACTGAAAGGGTACGGAATATCTGTACCTTAGTCCAAATGCAAAAGCAAGGTCACATTTCAAACAAAGAGATATGGATCACTCCCGCTTCAACGAACCTAGAAGAGAATGGATACGAATCAAGAAGAGTCCGAATCACGTAAGTTACCTCTTTTAGTTAACTTTCCATTTTTAGTATCTTTCCATATTTAGCAGCTTTCTATTTTAGGTAACTTTCCATACTTAGTAAGTTTCCACTTTAAGTAGTTCAAACATTTGAGAAGACTTTCTATTTTTAGTAAGTTCCCTTATTTAGAAGGTTTTCACTTTTAGAAATTTCCATAAATAGCAGGTTTCCATAATTAGCAGATTTCCAAAATTAGAAAGATTATCACATTCGTATAAGTTAGTTTGGTCCCAATGTCAAGTTTTATGGTCTCGTGTATTACGGATTTCCTTTTATAGTCTTTTTCTAAAATTAGGGTTTCTTTAGGTCACCGAACATGTTTTAGGGTTAAAAGTGTCAATTTAAACAAGTTGGGGGTCACAAATGAAACTAAACACTTTATAACACTCATATAAAAGTCACATAAGTCAAACATACCAGATTTACACTTTACACCCTTATAGTTTCAAAAGTTACAATTTAACCCTTTAATTATATAATTCCATAATTAAACCTTTAACTAATATAATTATCACATAAGCACCTCAACTACATAAAAACGACACAACCAGCCCTTAACACATTTTCACAGCCATTTTATCTCAAAGTTTCTGTATTTACACATTTAGTCCCTCTAGTTTACAATTTAGCAATTTAAACCTTATATTTACATAATTAACCATTTAAAGTATATAATTAATCAATTAAACACATAGATCCATCAACTATCACAAAATTACAATTTCATCCCTTCAATATTAATTTAGGCCGAAAATGGAATATTTACATAATTAGTCCCTCGAGTTTAATTATTATCAAAGTAATCCTTTTTAATTCACAATATTCCAAATAAACCTTTAATTATCCAAAATTTACAGAAAATACCCCTTATACTAATGATAGTACGAAACAGCCCTCAAACATTCATATTTTACAAAACAAGTCCCTCTAGTTTAATTATTATTAAATCGGATTATATAATTATATATAATTCAAAACAAACCTCCACATTACAATGTTTACACATTAGGCCCACATGTTATAATTTTCTCATATTGCCACAGTAACACAGAGTATATAAAAATTGACCCACAAGTTTACACTTTCACAAAACAACCCCAAACTTATTTTTATACAAATCGGTTTTTAACAAAACACAATAAAACCCTAACCCTAGATCATATCCATGATTATCAATCATTGTGTCATCATTACAATCATTTAATATCTCAAATAACAAATCAAAAGCAAAACCCTAGACCCTCGATGTATTTTTATTTTCTTTTTCATTTTAAATCTGATATACAAAATAATTCGAAATAATTTATATAGGCTTCAACAAATCCAAGGATCATTTTTCCAGAGTCATATATATCATATAGAGTGCAAATAAAATAATCATGGAGCCCAGAAAAATCGCATGTATTAATATAGATTTTATGCTTGTTTTAACCCTTAAAAATCCATACGATTGTTTAAGCATGCATGGATCGATTTGATTAATTTATATGGAACTTATAGGATGTAAATGACATAAGAAAAATACCAGGATAATTTTTTTTGATTGATCGAATGAGGCTGGATGATTTTACCCTTCTCGGCTATATTAAAAACGAGCACAAAAACACCCTGATCAAAAACCAACGATCCAGAAACCTTGGTACCATTTTTCCTGCCTTCCTTGGACGTGTATTAACTCAGGAAAAATATCCATAACCTCCAGAAAAATCGTGAGAGGGAGAGAGGATTTTTTGGGGCTATTCGGTGTAGGGTTTTGAAAGGGAAACAAAAGAAATAATTTGATGAAACCGTGTGATTTGATATGGGCACATATATTTCGACCAAATCAAGTTGACAAGATCCAAATTTGATCTTGATAGTTCATTTCCAAATTTAGTTAGTCTTATCTTGTATATAATACACAATTTAATTAAAATTGAAATAACTAATTACATTTATATATATACTCGGCCCTTTTATGCCTTTTATGGTGACATAATAATTTTGTACACTTTTAAAAATAATATAAAGTCCATAGAAAAATATCTCATCTCATAGTTTGTAGGTTTACACAAGTTTGGTATTAATTTGGGATTTATTTGTTTATTTAAGTTAATTAATTAAAGTTTTAGATTTCAAGGGTATTTTGGTAATTTAAATGTAGTATGAAAAAGTGGGTTTTTACAGTTAATGTTATACAAAATAAAGGAAATGAAAATTTTGCTTTTGAAGATGAAGATTTCATTATGATTACTATCAACATCTTCTTACAATTCATCACATATGATGTGACTTATCTTCTCCTTCACTCCATCGGGAGTGAAGACATTATTTTTGACCCCGGCATCACCGCTTCTATCTTCTATTTGCCGTGGGTATCTCATCGGAGTGGAACTTTCGTATGCTTCAATGTTTATCCAAACCTCTTGAATGAAAGTCCGATGGCGATCTTTTCTTCCACATGCTCCCCCAAGATTAAGTAAATTCGGGGCGAGTCTAAGCTATACGACTCGTTAAAAAACAAGCGCTTCGTGGGAGGCAACCCATGCTTATCATCTCTTTCTTCTTTCTATTTTCTAATAAAATGACATGAGGGGGGCGACCTCTTCCAAATCTTGTGTTTCGTGGTTGTTTGTTTATGATTGTCCAGGATTGTCCCCGATTTATGATGACTCTCGTGCTCGTGGTTTTGTCTTTCTCTCCACTCGAGTCTCATTCATCGTTGCTTATGGAAATCCGATATCCAAAAATCTTATCGTATATCGTTTATCTTTTGGCATAAATAATAAACGGCCTTAGATTTACGTAGGATTACCCTTACCTTTGAAACATTGAGGACAATGTTTAACTTTAGTCTGGGGGGGGGGTGAATCTTCGATTCGATTTGACCTTGCACTTTCATTTAGTCGTTTACTCTCGCAACTGCGTTTTTCCTAAAAAATGAAAAAATGAAAAAAATTGAAAAAATTGATGAAAATATAGTGAAAAAGTAAAGAAAAAATGAGAAAAAGTGAAAAAAAAATGAATAAAAATAGAATAAGTGTTTTGATAATTGTTGACTTTCCGCTGGGTAGAGTAGGAATAGAATTTTGACTTGACCGGGCGTGTTGAGCTCTAGCTTGTTCCCTTAACTTACATAATCTATATGCTTGATTATTTGACTAAGCATTCACGGATCTCATTATTTGGGTTTTTAAATTTGCGAAGAACGAGAAATGATAGAGTTAATTTATAAGTTAGATGCTAAACGTGGAGTAGTTGGTTCTCTTTAGAGCTCATCGAAGGTACTTGTGGCTTTTTGCTCCGACAAAATTGTTTCACCCCATATATAATAGATGTTTAGGAATAATTAAAGGTACGACGGTTTTGGCAATAATTAGTTTCTTCTCATTCCTAAGAGAATCCTTGCTTATGAAAGTTAAGTACACATAGAGGTACTGCCAGCGTTACGGTGTAATAGACTATCACATCTTGCCGGTTCGCAGCCGATGTTGTGATTGTTATAAAAGCCGTAGGACTCGGGGTTTGGCAAAATAATAATGAATAATGTTTAATAATAGGGAAAATACCACCAAAATGTAGTGAACTTGTCACAATTTTCAATTCTGTGTAGTGATCTTTTTTTTTTCTAAAAAAGTAACAAACTTTCTAAATCCGTCTATTATGTGTAGTCTAATGCTGCCCGTGACACGTGGCTTGCCCGTGCCACGTGTCTTAGTCCACCTCAGCTTGTCCTTGCCACGTGGCATGCCACGTGGATATTATTTAATTTTTTTTTTGAAAAAATTTCAAAAAAATATTTTCGAAAATAATTTCTATTTTTTTTTAAAATAATTTCTAAAAAAAATTTCTAAAAAAAATTTCTAGAAAAAAATAATTTTCTAAAAAATAATATTTTTCTAAAAAATAATTTCAAAAAATAATTTTTTTTTTCTAAAAAAAATTTAGAAAAAAAATAATTTCGAAAAATTAATTTCTAAAAAATAATTTCGAAAAAATATTTTCGAAAATAATTTCTAAAAAAAAAAATTTCGAAAATTTTTTTTTTTAAAAATTTTTATTTTTTCTAAATTTTTTTTAGAAAAAAATATTATTTTTTCGAAAATTATTTTTTTCTAAAAATTTTTTTTAGAAATTTTTTTTTCGGAAAATTTTTTTTTAGAAATTATTTTCGAAAAAAAAAATTAGAAATTATTTTCGAAAATATTTTCTTTGAAATTTTTTGAAAAAAAAAATAAATAAATAATATCCACGTGGCATGCCACGGGCAACAAGCTGAGGTGGACTAAGACACGTGGTACGGGCAAGCCACGTGTCACGGGCAGCATTAGACTACACATAATAGACGGATTTAGAAAGTTTGTTACTTTTTTTGAAAAAAATATATCACTACACAGAATTGAAAATGGTGACAAGTTCACTACATTTTGGTGGTATTTTCCCTTAATAATAATAATAATCCAAAGCCATAAAAGTTTTCTGCATCTTGACGGTTCGTTCCCGTTGTTGTAGACTTCAAAAAGGCATAGGAAAATTCCAAAGTCATAATAGACTATTATATCTTGCCGGCTCACAACCGATGTTGTAATTGTTATAAAAGGCTGAGGGCTAATACATTAAATGTGCTTATAATGTGTAAAATGCCAAGCTTTCGACTCTGAGGGTGTCCTAATAAAAGCCTCTGTCTCTGGACTCGTAGATGAGTTGTTTCGGTCGTAAATAAAAGGGATACCCTCAAAATCGTGTTAAATCAGAGACCTTCATGTGGACCTCATTTTTGTATGCAATGGTTTTCGAGGGAAGGTTTAGAAACTACTTAGCGTCTAAACTTAGTATTCTTTATCGGACTAAAAACTTATCGAAACGAGAAAATATGAAGCAATTCATTTCTCACCAAAAATAAAATAAATAGAGGAAAATAGGAAAATGGGAGCAAGAGGTAATTACACAAGTAACTTCCATGGGTAGTGTTGGCATCTAACTTGTAAATAAACAATGATTTCGTTTTTAAGCTTGGTTTGGGACTTACGAAAAAATCAAGGACGATAAATTCTATCCGAATGGTCACTTCTTCATGAGTTGTGTTTCCTATTCTATGACCCTAAAAGTTGTTGATAGACAATGAAAGTCGGCTCTTGTCACTTATATAATAAAGTGGAAGATACAAAAAAATAGTAGTAACAGTTAGTATAATAATAAATTGGAAAAACGGGGCGTTTTCGGGAATAAATGATTTCGTAATCTCTCTTGAACGTTTTGCTACTTTCCAAAGTTAGTAAAGAGGGTTGTGAAATTATTTATCTCAAAAGCGTGAAGTGATGACATTGCGTGAGGACACGACAATACCTTAGTCTGGGGGATTTTGGTATGTGCTTATTCACATACCTTTTATTTGCCAAATTAAGACCAAAACGACCAAAAACTAACCATAAATGCCAAAGATATTGTGTTTTTGTGTTTGTGATCGTGCAGGTACGGATATTTCAAAAATGAATACAAAATCAACCAAAAAGACAAAAACGAGCACGAGATTTGGAAAAGTGTCAAAAGCCGTAGCCGGGGAAGCATTTTATCAAAATGAGAGCTCAACTTGTCAAAAAGACCCTTGGAGAATTAAAGAATTTCAGAATTGATCCTTGGAGCATAGTTTGAAAGAATGGCAAATTTAGTCCCTCAATTTTCAGAAATTGACAAAAGTGGTCCCTTGAAGAATATCTTGAAGAAAAGTTAACTTAAGTCCTCCAAGAATCAAAGAAAGACAAATATAGCCCTTGGATTACATTTTGGAAACTTGGCAGAATCAGTCCCTGGAATTTCAGAATGTACACAATTGGTCCTTGTGATTTTATCTAAATCCTATATAAACAAACCGGACCCTCTTTATATTAAACCCAACCCAAATATATTTCACTAGCCCAACACCAAAACCCGTGCCCACTTCCCTTTTAATTAAAACCCGGATCCAAACCCAAGTCAAACCCTTAAACCCGGTCAACAAATATATTAATTACCTTTTTCAAATAAACCCGCCACCCAATTCAACCCCAAACCCAGAAGTTACTATTCACCAGGAACCCTAATTATTACCCCGACCAAATTAACAGCAATTAAGGGTACGATGGTACTTTTCACGCATTTCTAGAAGAAGTATGACATGTCAGGACTGACATGTCAGCAATCCCAGGGAATTCGAGGCATATGATTGGCTAGCGATGTGTGGAATTCTAATCCAAGGGCTGATATTGATGGAGTGGTGACCAAGGGTGATCTAAGGGATGAAAACAACTCAAAAGAAGCACAAACTCACACGGATTGATGACATGGATTACCCTAAGAAGACCTCCCATTCGGCTATAAATAGAAGCTCATATCTCCTCATTGTTCATGTAGCTTTTTAAGTAGTGTTATGCTGTTAAATTTTCTTCTTAATTGTAATTTTAAGTTTCCAATAGTGTAATCAAGCTTTTATTAATGAAATTTTAGTTTTACTCTTTAATCCGTTTTGCTTATTTACTCAAGTTTATCTTATTGTTGTTGTTTAAGCTAGTTTACTATTACAAAAGCTTTCATTAGTCAATCATAGCTTATCTAAAGTTTTAAATCTTATTGTTATTCATCTTATATCAAAAAATCCAAAAAAATTAGAAAATACTTTAAAAATACAAAAATATCTTTTCAATTCTTAAATCTCAGTTTCAAATAGATTTTTCTTGGTTTATATAAGCTCATATTAGCTGCTTATAGCTTCTGTGAGTCTTGTAGTAGCTTATTCAGATCCAATCTCAACTTATCTCAAAAGTCAAAGAAAGTCAACAATAAGCACTTGAGCTTATCCATTGAAGAGAAGACCCCTAGGACTTATAGTGATCTTATTCTGAGCTTAAAATAAGCTCATATTGTTCAAATGAAACCCTTGTTCAGCTAGGGTATTAAAGTGAGTTCTAAATTCCATTTTAGCTTAATATTGCATATCTAGTAGCTTATAGTGTAGATCTGGTTTAGTTGATTAATTACTGCTTGATTTAGCTTGTTTTAATTAGTTATAGCTTATTTTCATAAGATCTCATCATTTAATAGTCTATTGCATCATCATTGATCTATACTGTCTTAAATCTGTCATACTTGCATAATATTGCTTAATTGGTGGATTGTTGCTTTGCTCTGTGTTTCTGTGCTTATTCCAACTTATTGCATCATAATATAAGTTAGTTTTGTGGTGTAGTAGCTTAAATCATCATATTGCTTAATAAAATTTGAAACAGTCTCATATAAGGAGTGTTTGGTTTAGTAGTGTTCATTGTGTTCAAGTTGGTTTCTGCAGCCGCCGTACACCGTCTGCAGCCGCCACCTAGACGCAAGAAGACAAGGTTTTATTCGTGGTATTTTGGGTCGTATCATGTCTAATCCGTCACTAGCCTTCCCTCGTTCTCTCGTGGTATGTCGAACACCATCACATATATTCTCTTCATCTTTCTTTTCATTTTAATTCGAATGGAAAATACTTTCTTACCAAATATTTTGTGAATTAAACGGATTAGAAACATACGTAGGCTTTGGATTTGTGGATTTTTGCTCGTGTTTTAGCTTATTTTTTTAGACTCGTGGTTATTTGTTTTTTTATAAGCGTCTGATTCGGTAAACAAAAGAAAAAAACCCAAAAGTGTGTAGCTTATTTTGGTAGTTTTTGTGTTTGGCTTATTTATTTCTAGCCTACTCGTGAAACATATGGCTTATTTGGATTTTAATAAGCTCGAATAGCTTATTGGGTTGTTTAATAAGGTCTTTTAGCTTATTGAAAATGTTTAGGCGTTGATTGTTTTTATAGAATTTGTGTTTTTGATATGATCATATAATAGAAGAAGAACCCCCAATTTTTCCCCCCCTTCTAATCTAATTCCTCATATAGGGTTTAAAAAACTATAATTTCGGTTTAGGTTTATTGTTTTTATATCATAAGCTTTTACCAATATTTGTTTTAATATCTGTATGCTTTTGGTTGTTTATTCTTGGAAAATAAGTTGTTACATTTTTATTTGTTACCAGAACAAGTCATCTTTCAGAGTTGAGGAGCTGAGTGTACAGATAGAAAATCATTTTAATAAATCTCTTAGTCGCATTTACCCGGAGTTTAATGAAAGGTGCGAATTTGTTGATATGGATGGGAAAGCTCTTGAGTTGTATGATGATGATTACTTATGGTATGTAGTAATTTACTTACTTTCTTTGGTGCATGTAATATGGTTTTTTAATACTTCTGAATGATGAGAAACTTGCATTTGCTAATTATTATAGCTCTAACGTCGTGTCGGTATGCGGCAAATTGAGAGACAACCATCCATCTCTTTTTTTAGAAAAAGGAACAAATGATATTGCCGAGGTAAAGTATCGTGTGAAATATGCTAGAGTTTTTTCTAATGTAATTATATATTCTTATGTTTAGGTATAATATTATATTATTGCAGGACATCATTAACAATCTTCCGAGAACATCAGATATTATACGAGTAATCTCCATACGTGAAGGTGGTTTACTTACTTTCAGGTTAAGCTTGGAATTTATTATTGAGGTATTCATTTTATTATTATTATTATTATTATTATTATTATTATTATTATTTTCTCTTTTTCCCAACTCACATGTTCAAATTCTCACCTAGATTCTTCATGTCCAACCTTTTTCTTTGCAGAGGATTGAACTCATGCTGTGTTATGGTCTAGAGAAATTTGCACCAATTTTTAACGGTGTGAGCAGCGCAGTAGTACATGCCCCCACACCTGCCACAGACTCAAATATGCATGCGGACATTATTCGGTCTTCTTGTATTAAAGAAACCATAGCTCACATGCTGATGTACTCGGGAGTTCGGGTGTCCGTCTCTAGATGTGATGATAATGTTAGTTTATTTAATTGTTTTATATTATTATTTAGATTTGTATATGTATCAAATTACGCATATAAATTTGGCATATTTTGCAGTCTGCAATGGCGGTAGAAAGGTACTTTGTGAAAGAACAAGGGATGGACGGTAAATGGATGATTAAAAAGAGGGACGGTAGAAGGCCCACACATCCTTTTTTTATTGCTAAGAAGACAGAAGAATCGGTGGAGGCATGCAATGCTTTTCTGGATCTCCAAAATCTCTGGTACTTTACGATACTTTGCATTTTTATTAAATATTTTACCAAAGTTGTCTAAACTAGTTTTAAAGATGTCTTCTTTAATGTCTCCACATGTATATGCCTCTTTGTAAATATCATATATTTCACCTATGATGTACATGTAGGCTTGGAACTCACACTCTAGATGCAGACCAGATCATATATGTGGCTCCCTTACGTCAACGTGAGTACGTTGAGAGGTGTTTCGCTGTAAGTAACTTAGTAACTTTTACACAGCGGCTTAGCTCATAATATGTTCAAAAATCAAGATTGGAGGAGAAATTGAACACCAACTCTTTTCCCAGGCTGCGAAAGATGTAAAGTGGCTCAAAGATGATGGGCAATCTAAAGCAATTTATTGTGGATACCGGACATCCAGTAATGAACGTAAGAAGCTTGCTTGTTTGCTAGAGGAATTCAGAAATTATTCTAAAGCCGCCTCCCTTGTGGAATTAGGTATAGACACTGATCATTTGTTCTTCATTTTTATTTTTTATTTCATTGCAAATGCCAACTTCCTTTGATAAATCAATCTAAGCTTTCAACCCGTTTCACCTGTTCCGTTTTTACTAAAAAATATTTTTTTCTTTCTTTCTTAACCTATTAGAGATAAAACATGTTCCAGATCCATTACTATTCTAACGATATGAGATTTAAAATACAGTAGCTAAATTTCACATTTTTTTTTATAGGCAAGGCTGCAGGGTATTGTTCTGCTGAAGCAGTGTTTGAATGTTCAGTGAAGTAAGAAGATTTCCACGCTTTTGTCATAATTATTGCCCTTATTGTACTTTATTATTATTATCAACTTGCTGTAATCAGATTCTTATTTTCAAAATGTTCTATATTGAATTCAGCAATGTAACACAATCTATTTCTTTTGTTTCACAAAGCTGAGACACCCTACTTTTAGGTCGAGTTTCGTACTTATTCATACTTCATGTTGTGTGTTTTCTTGACAGATATACATATTTAAAGGATCACCGGCTGTCTGATTTTACATGGAGTATTGATGAGGTTTTTAATGAGAAGGTACTCCCATTACTAGTAATGTTATATATTGAATTTCTCGATTTGAAATCTTTACACTGAAATTTTCTGATAAACAGGGCAACACTTTTGTATTTTTACTCCATACACAAGCCCTGGTTCGATCAATTATCCAACATGCTCGCGACCACACGTTTAAGTTTAACAATGTAAGACTTATCTTTTTGTTTCAATGTTACAACTTTCTCATCGGCCCCAATTTTATTATTTCTTTTTTGTTCTTGGCCCCAATAGGGATTAGTTGACAAAGAACGTAAGTTGGGACTGCATTTAATTCGGTTTACAGAGGTAAGACAAATAGTTTAATCAACTTTCACTACTTCTTTCAACATACAAAACCTCAGTTGAAGTTATAAAGCATATGTTTGAAATTGAATATATGATTATTTAAATATACAGGTCATAAAAGAGTCTGTGATAACGTTGCTACCACATATGGTATGTGAATACCTTAAGGATTTGTGTGAGAAATTTACCAGTTGCTACTCTAAGGTATATTTACTTGTAAATGCTTTTTTTCTTACAATGTTGAGTTGAATTTCTGATACTTTTAAGTCAAGTTAATTTTTTAAAAGTTAATTTGATTTTTTGAAAGACTTGTGATTATTTTGGCAGGTTCGGCCTTTTGAGACCAGATTAACCCTGTGTCAGGCGACTGCACTTGTGATGGAGAAGTGCTTTCATCTTTTGAGGATCACACCGGTAGGCTTTCATCCATTATTAGAACACAATACCATATCTATTGAGTCCGTTTGTGTTTAAATAAATTTACGAGTTAATTACATAAATGGTCACTGTGGTTTGGCGGTTTTTTCACTTTCAAGTTTTTTTTTTGACTTGTTGAGAGTCACTGTGGTTTGCAGTCCATATCCGAATGAAATGACCAAAAAGCCCTTGTCATCTTCTTTTTCAAATCTTTTGACAATTAAGTAATTTGGACTAACGGCCGTTAGTAAATAACCGAAAATTTGGTTTTCTAACGTTTTCGTCCGTTTTTACACCTTTTCGTCCGGTTTTTCCGTATTTACACGTTTTCGTCCGTATTTACACTTTTTCATCCGTTTTTACACGTTTTCGTCCGTTTTTACACGTTTTCTTCCGTATTTACACGTTTTCGTCTGTATTTACACGTTTTCATCCATTTTTACACGTTTTTATCTGTATTTACACGTTTTCATCCGTTTTTACACGTTTTCATCCGTATTTACACATTTTCGTCCGTATTTAAACGTTTTCGTCCGTATTTACACGTTATCGTCCGTTTTTACACGTTTTCATATGTATTTACACGTTTTTGTTCGTTTTTACATGTTTTCGTTGTATTTAAACCTTTTCGTCCGTTTTTACACCATTTTATTCATTTTTGCACGTTTTTTCCATTTTTACATATTTTCGTCCGTTTTTGAACGCTTTTGTTTATTTTTACATGTTTTCATCCGTTTTTACATGTTTTCGTCCGTTTTACAAGTTTTCGTCCGGTATTTATACGTTTTTGTCCGTTTTTACACGCTTTTGTCCATTTTTACACGTTTTCAACCGTATTTACACCACAGTGACCATTTATGTAATTAACTCTAAATTTGCTATGAAGAAGTAACGTATAAAAGGGATTTTTTTTCCAAAAACCAAGTCGAGTGTAAATAACTCGAAGTAAAAGTATTGCATTAGCATAAAAAAACAAAGTTAGGCACACTTGCACATTTTATAACTAGTTTTGAACTTACTTTTTTTTTTTTTTTTTGTGTGTGTGTGTGTGTGTGTGTGTGTGTAGGATTGCTCTAGAGTCCTACGACCAGAGATATTGATATTTGCAGGAGTTTCTGAAATTGTCAATCAATACATTCCTTTCCGTGTTTCCGAGCCCAGGTAACTACATGATCCATATTTTTCATTTCATGCAATTAAAGTAAAATACAAGATTGGGTCATTTTGTAATCTGCTTGTAAAACTTAACAATCTTCAACAATTTTATTAGTTTTTTAATCAGTTTTTAAAGACTAGTTTTAACGTGTTTTTTTGTTATGAAATGACGCAAACTGGCTACAAAGCCATTTCTTTTTTGTTATGAAATGACCCAACGTGACGCAAAACCATCTTTTAACGCTATGGTTTGAAGTACATGGACTTTAATAAAGTAGTTAAGTATACCTTATATTTAAGAATAGGGAATTATATGTCTTTGCATTTGGGGTTGGATCTCGAGATTAGTATGTGTTAAAGAGGTAAAATTGAATGAACAAAAATTAATTGAATGAACGGTAATTGTATTTTTCATTAATCGAATATTATTTTATTGACACATTGTCACTTTATTTTCTCAATTACATGCTCAGAAAAGGTACTCCTTAGAGATCCATTTTTACTCCCTTAATCAACATTTATAATCTGTGCCTTTTTTTGATGGTTGTTTTGATTTTGTTATTTGTAGCTAAGCTAATTTTTTGATGGCTGTTTTGATTTTCATCAGGCTTAAAAATCTTAATCCACGGATTGAGATGTTCTCTCTTTTTGTCGGCATTTCATACCCTTTTTTTCAAAAGGGTAATCTTTCTGGCACCATTACAATAAAAGATATCTATGGGCTACAATATGGTTGGACGAGGTCGGACACGAAACATTGTGGCTATGTTACCATTTTTGACTATGATTGGTGTAGTCCAAGACGATTCAAGAATGGTTCCATTGTAGAATTTGGCAACCCGAGTTCACAACTTATAGTTCCATTTGATTCCCTTATTGAGCTTGACACGGATCTCCTAGTTACTTCAAAGGAGAGTGATGATTGTAAGGAAGCATGCTTTGAGCTTTCTCGTGGCACATGTGATTTGAAGACGTTGGACTTTTGCAAATGCGAGAATATTGAGTGTCGCACCGAGTCTTTTGGATCTAGGGATGGGGCTATAGAGATCTACTACATCCTGTTGAGGGATGCAATAGACACCTCTATGGAACTCAGTTTTGAGTCGCCCGATCGCGATTCAGAAGGTCTTCAAGTACGGGGAGATATCTTTGCTTACTATGGAAAGGGTGTTGTGAAGGACTACCTAAAAATGTATTACAAAGCAGTTATCTTTCATAGTGATGGTACAACAGTATTTCCAGGTCATAAAATCCTTCTTAACAAACCTTATCTTGCTGTACCCGCCAAAGGCGAACTAATAATTGAAGCTTCCTTACAAGATTGTAAATCTGGAGAAACGCTTGTAGAAGGAAAAATCACATATCCTGTGGAAAACAAGGGTTCCAAGATGTGGAAGATGTCTGTGCCGGGCAAAGAAGGCAGAGGCAAAAGAGGCAAGAAGGGCAAAAAAGGCCGAACTTTCAATCTTACCGTCAAATGGAGCAATGGCTCAGGAATCTTCAGTTAAGGTATCAAGTCAACTGATATGTAAACATTGGTTAGATTATTGTTGCAATAACATTGTTTTGTAAACATGTTAAATTCATTAACCATAACATTACATTAGTACTCGATGAAAGAAGTAATACTGCACAGTGGAGACTAGACTCTTTTTAAATGAATTTTTAAGTTTGAAAAACATAGCATTAAATTAGTACTAATATTTGTCACATTTCTTTTTGGATCAGACATTTTAGGAGTGAACCTAATGAAACTAAATACTATGTTGAACTGGAAGGGTAGACAAGGTAACTAGTAAAACATAATGATATGGATTCATATTCTTGTGTGTAATCAACTATGTTTGCCCAGTTAAATGGTAACATATTGAATTTATGATAATTTTTTCCGCTTACAATCAATATTTTTCTTCATTTCAGGAACATATGTTTTACAATTGGTGCTTCTTTGCTCATCTACTATACAAGTCTAAGCTCTCGAGTGCAGATTGAAGAATACAATTGAATAAATTTTGAAGACATTTTGATTAGTTGCTTGTTCTTTTCTAGTATATACTCAAGTAATTACACAAGAACAGTGATCTTTCATTCATAATCAAAAGATGGATATTACAAAGAAATTCCAACAAACACAAAAACTTCACATCAAAAGAACCCTAATCATCTACTCTATGGGTTATTTTCTTGTCCTTTGGGTCAGACATCTTCTTGTGGATTCCCCTTACTTGCATCTCTTTGTCCCACAACCTTGGACATGCAAGTCCCACAACAACCTTAAGAGGCCCTGGACGAAGTTGAGATGGTTGAGCTCTCTCAGGCACTGGAAGATCATCAGAATGAAAGCTTGAAGCATCACTAGATGATTCAGAGGAGCTTGTATCAAAGACATAGGGTGGAAGTTCATCTTCATCTGATGATGTTGGTGGTTCAACCTTTTTCCTCTGTTTCTTGGATGAATGAGTTGATGGTTTAATTGTAGAAAGAGATGATAAGATTGGAGCATTGATGTCATGTTTCATCTTTCGAGCTTGTTCTTTTGTTCTGGTTCCATTCCTTAGAGGACGATAGGATGGTAAAAATGGGGGAAACGATGTTGTATCCCATGATGACTCTGATGAATCGGAAGAAATTTCTACAACTTCGGGTTTGAAAGACATGGTGAATGTGATTGTATATTTTTGGAAGTGATTAGGGTTTTGGATGAATTTTAGGTGAAGATTAGATCCCTTTTTATAGAGGCTAAATTAATTCAATGGTGGATTAATGCTTGGTTGGTGATTGAAGTTAATTATGGTTATCGGGCATTAATTATAAAGATTTGGTTGACCTTTGACTTCTTGACCAAGAAAAAGTCAGACTATCACTGAGATATGGATGTGCAGCTCACTCTGCTGCTAGGCAAAAGACTCTGCTGCTAGTTATTTCACTCTGCTGCTACACAGGGTTCTGCTGCTAAGATTCAAAGTGCAAGGGTGGTTATGTAACTTCCTCCAATCCGTTTAAAACTTAATTGGATCTCACATTTACTCTTACGCGCTCACAAATTGAAGTATAGTCAAACCCTTTCTCTCGATTATCATCCAAATCGAAAACCCCAATTACGCAAACCCTAATTCATGAATTTCACACGCAAATGGGCTGAAAGTCACAACATAGTGGCACTCTTGGATAACTCGATGGTGCCTGAAGAATTCACAGAGATGGTTAACTTCATTAATGCTATTTCAATTAGGTATGCATTAACTGTGAATCCTACTATATATCATTCCTACATTAAACAGTTTTGGCATACTGCCATTGTCAAAACTAACAATGGGGAAAAACAGATAAAAGCAAAGGTAGATGGTCAACAAGTGCTTGTCACTGAGTCATCCATAAGAGAAACACTTCTCTTTGCTGATGATGAGGAGATACAGTGTCTTGCTAATTCTGACATCTTTGCTGGGCTTAAAGATTTGGGTTATGAGAAGAAAAATGATAGTTTAAAATTTCAAAAGGGGCTCTTCTCATCCCAATGGAAATTTTTGTTACATACTCTATTATATTGTTTGAGTCCTAAAACTTCTGGGTGGAATAAGTTTAGTACTGTCATAGCATCTTCTTTGATATGTCTAAGCAAAGGAAACTCATTTAATTTTTCAAACATGATTTTGGATGGAATGGTAAAGAGTATCAAAGAGTCAGGATCATATTTACTTTATCCTAGATTTGTTCAAATCTTTGTGGAAAACCAAATTTCAAAAGTAAGAACACACAAAGTTATTTATGATTCACCAAAAATGGTTCCTAAAATGTTTACATTCTTGCTAAAAGATGGAAAAGGTTTTTCAGGCAAAGTTACACCACTTTTACCTTATATGGTGCAACTTGTGCAAAACTCTCAGGGTGAAGGATCAGGAACTCCCACTGATTCCCATCACACACCCAATTTTGCTTGTTCATCTATACAACCTCAAAAGACCTATAAACATAGGAAAACCTCAAAGAACACTGAGCAACCTCAGGCCAGTGTTAGGATGTTTGGACGAGATGAGGCTGTCTCAGGTGATGGAGGAGACATGTTGGTAAGGGCTACCACTACTGCTACTAGCTTAAAAGCAGAGCAGGGCAGTGGTAACATAAATAAGACCCAACCCAAGGAAATATCTAATGTGGAAGGTTCTTCTGAATCCAACACAGGTGATGGTAACCCTAGCCAAATGGCAAATATAGGGGGCTCAGATGATCAAACTAGGTTTGGTACTGAGTTTATGTCCCAAGATTCACCTCTCAGGGAAGGTAATACATCCCGAAGTGATGAGGACAGGACTGAAACAAATGAATTGATGGATGAAACTCATGTACAACATGCCAATTCCAGTGACCCACCTCTCGGACCAGTTAACACAGGTCGAATTGGTGAGGATATTCTTGAACTTGTTAAGGAATTGACGGTTAAATGTACCAACTTGGAGGCCAGATGCACAACTCTTGAGTCTCAAGTTCTTGATCTTCAGACACTTACAACCTCTCAGGCCAGAGAAATTCAAAATTTGAAGTTGCAAAATCATCTGAAGGGTGTTAGGAAATCAAGATTTATTCCTTCAAAGAGGCTCAGGAAAAAGAAACCACAGGTTGTTAGTTCTTCTGACAATGTTGCTGCTAGTTTGGGAGAGGATGCTTCCAAACAGGGGAGGAGTGAAACAAATGGTTCAGGGGAGGCTAAGGACTTGGGTATAGGTGATGTTATAGGATGCTGCTATAGTTAATGAGGAGATGGATGTTGATAGTGGTGATAATGTTGATAAGTATGTGGTAGCTGATAGGAGTGGAAATAAGGCAGTGTTGGAAAAGATTGTTGAAACTCAAGAGAAGGTTGTGGATGCTAAAATTGTTAAGGACTCTGCTGCTCCACACTCTGCTGCTCAAGAATCTGTTGCTCAAGAAACTGTTGCCAGTGATCATGGTGCTAATGAAGAAGTCATTCCTGCTGATGCACAGGGTTCTGCTGCTGGTTCTGTTGCTGGTTCAAAGGTCAAATCTGCTGCTGAGGCTATAATGATGCTAAGTGAAAAAGCATCAGCAGCACAAACTAAACAACCAGTTAGAGGAGTTGTGATCAGAGAGCCTGCTAATGTACTAACACAAACTACAAAATCAACTGCTTCATCTAAAGACAAAGGCAAAGGTATCTTAGTGGAAGAACCTAAACAGAAGTTTAAATTTTTAGATGCTGCTGCAAGAGAAAGACAAAAGTTAAATGATGAAGAAGTTGCAAGAAGGGTACAAGCACAGCTTGATGAGCAAGAAAAATAGGCTAGAGAAAAGCAAGAACGGGCTGATTGGGATTTGGCTATGAAAGCTCAAGCAGAAGAAAGAGAAAGATATACTCCTGAAGAAAGACAAGATGCTATTGATGATCTGCTAGAAGAGTTGAAAAAGAAGCAGAATCAAAAGAAAGGTGTATATAAGAAGAAAGAGCCTTCAAGAGCTGAACAGATAAGTTATATGAAGAGCTATCTAAAGAATCAAGCCTACTGGAAAACTAGCACTCTTAAAGGAATGAAATATGCTGATGTTGAAAAGGCTTATTATGAAACTTATGCAAGGTTGCACAGGCCTAGTAAACCCATGACAGATGAAGATATTGCAAAACTTACTATGACTATGGCACCAAATTTCTATATGAATCCAGAACCTGTTAAGAAAGCATCTGAAAGTGTTAAAGAAAAGGTTTCTGAACAAGAGAAGGAAGAAGAGAAAGAAGAAGAGAAGGAAGAAGAGAAGGAGAAAGAAACTACAACTCTTGGTATTAAAAGAAAGACTTTTCAAAAGAGAGTTGGTGTTAAGAAAAGAAAAGTAGTTATGGAAACTAGCTCAGAATCCAAAGAAGAAGAAGAGAAGACTGATGATGATGAACCTGATGATAGAGAAAGAGTAATGACTCTCACAGTCCTTTCAACACATTCTGAACCTGAACTCATCAATGCTGTTCCATTAGATGTTAAACATCCAATAGTGGCTTATACTGCTGGAGTTAAAGAAGGACTAAAGGGAAAACAGTTGATGTGGTCTTTTAATAGAACAAATGGTTTATGGTACCACTTTATATCATTTAACCAGATGTTATTTCATATGGATAGGGATGATGTATGCACTCTCTGGAAGCTTTACAAAGAAAGATATGGTGAGAATAGACCAGAGGAGGTATATGAAAGGGTTATTTATTATTATTTGAAAGTTATGTTTGAACCATGTGATGCTGACCTTGAATGGAAAATACTGAAGACAGGACAAGTTAAAATGTGGTATTTATTTCAATCCTGTGGTGTTCATTCTTTAACAATTAAAGGGTCAACCATCTACATGTTAGCTGAAAAGGATTATCCAATACTTAATTTTCATAAGGAGGTTGTTCATCAGATGTTGCAGCCTGGTATGTTACATTTACAAAAGAATTTTTGGATTGATGATCAAGCCTATAATCTAGTAACCATGTATGAGAAGATTCTTGATCCAAATTTGACAAAGAAGAAGTAAGTGTGTTTGAAAGCATCCTCCTGGTGATTGTTTAAGCTTTGAAGAAACTTGATGATTTTAGATTAAAATATCAAGTTTAGGGGAGGATTGTTGGGTTTTGAGAATCTGCTGCTGGTGAAATGAATCTGCTGCTAGTGTAATCAATCTGCTGCTAGAGGAATCTGCTGCTGAAGGAAGATTGATTCTGCTGCTAAAGTATTCTGCTGCTAATGTGATAAGATTGTATACACATTTAGATAAGTATAGAAAAGATACAAAAAGATATTATCTTGTAGAGAAAGTCATTGTAAACCGACTAGGACTCCTTAGTCTATAAAAGGAGGTTCCTAGGGTTAGAGTTATGTACGTATAATTCTAGAGTCGAATTCACTTCAAGGTTGTAAAACCCTAGCATTGATTAGAGTGCTCGTATTAATATATATTGAAGTGTTTAGTGTGAAAATCGTTGTCATTATATTGTTCTGTTCTTCTTAAGTTAAACAGTATATTCCGCGTATTGTTTAAGTGTGTTACAATTCAAGTCAACTTCTATACTTGTTTTAGATTTATCTAAGATAACAAACTAGATCAACTGCTCAACTGGGATCAACAATTGGTTTCTTGGCGCCTGGGGATTCCATCACCTGAATCAGTAGTGGGAGCCCTTTCCAATCTATGATGATCCTACCCAAATATAGCCTCATCTGCAGCTATAGTATCACTAGCCTGAGGTAGCTCAGTGCCCTTTTGGTGTGATATCCTACGTTTATAGGTCTGTACCAACATTTCTTTAAACAGTGGTGTTTCTTTTCCAGAAAAGTCTTTTCCCACCCTCTTCATGTTAGCAAAAATCTTTTTAGAATGAGAGGGTGCAGCATAAGTTCTTTGATAAATTTTCTTTTCAGTAAATTGTATATCCATAAGCAGTTGTATAAACCTTGGATACATGTAAAATTTCTTTGCTGATTTACCCAAGTTCTTAACCATACTATCAAAAAATATTTTTGAAAAATTGAACTTCCTGTTGGAAGCCAAGCAAATTATAGCAGAAGCTATCTTAGTGCCAAACTCATTCCATGAAGTTGTTTTAGGACTCAAACATTGTAAGATAGTATGGATTAAGAATTTCCACTGTGGGGAGAAGAGCCCTTTGTAAAATTTTAAAGAATCATTTTTCCTCTCATATCCCATATTTTGAAGTTTTTCAAAAAAATTCGAATCAGAAAGAAAATTAATTCCATGTCCATCAAAATCACTAACATGAATGTCAGGTGTTGGCATGTCACGGGCAGCATGTTCAAAATCACTAACATCCCCTTGTGTTTGTTGTTCATCATTCTGGTCACGGGCATCTTCATATTCAAGTTGTTCCTTTTCTACTACTTCCTCATCAACCTCTTGGACAGTATTTTGATGATTCACATCCATATTATCACGATATAGGTACTCATCAAACAGTTCTGCAACATCTTCTGGCCTATCACCAAAGCATGCTTCAGGCCTATCCAAGTCATCCTGCTGGAACAAGTCATCCTCATAATATGGCATACCTTGTTTACCCTTCGAATACATAAAACTACCCATAGCGTCACAGTCACTCATGTCCATCAAATTTAAGTAACCGAATCCATGGGTTGAGGTTTCTGGTTCATTTTCAACCGATGGACAAGCATTACAGGATCTTTGCGTTGGTGTCATTTCATCATTATTCCACTCTAACATCAACAAGTTTCCTTTGCTGTTCAGATGAGGGGCACTGACCACATCATCCTGAAGAATCTCTTGTATTACTATACCCTTTGAGGCCGGACGCCAACACGTATGCTCAAACAGGTGTTTTTCTACCAACGAAACATCTGCCTCTATAAAAACATCTATCTCCTTATACCTAGGTACAAAATTTAACAATAACTTCACATCCTGATCCGACATCAACGTAACTAATCCATCATCTAAATTCAGGCTAGGGACCCTAAAATGGATAAACAACTTCTTGTTGTTATCACCCAAACCTAGACCAGCTAAGATTTTGAACATCACATACATTGAGAAAGTGTCACAATCAATCAGGTCTACATGATCAGTGTGACCACACTTGTACACTCTATTAGTTGAATTGGAAAACTCACCACTGTGGTGGATTTTAATACTAAAGCGCCTTAGGTAGGATTCTGGGAACATAAATCAACGAAAGAAATAAACAAAAATCAGTGAAAATGATACAGCATTATCATGGATCATGGTAATATGCCATATATACACTGCATGGTCATTCGAAAGAAAAGTACACAAAAAAAATCGTACCGTATAAGGTAGCCATATCCGAAATTGGTGCACACCGAATCCCTCTATTCCTCCTTCTCTATACTCGGGGCCATTATTTAATGTATATATCACACGGTGATATATATATATATATATATATATATATATATATATATATATATATATATATATATATATATATATATATATATATATATATATATATATATATATATAATATATATATATATATATATATATATATATTAATAATGTATATATCACACGGTGATATATATATATATCTACTATATTAATAAAACAAGGTTTTGAAAAACAATCTCTAACCCAAAATTCTTTAAAACTTGACACGTGGAAAATAAACCTGATCGTACGGTCTATAATGAATTTCGATTTCTAAGCATTGAATGAGAGCAAATTCTGGCAGAATCACTATCACAATGTTCATTTGATACAAACCCTCTAAAATAAAAACATACACATCCTCTCCAGATCCCCTTTCTCCATTCAAACTAAAATCACACCACCACAAATCATCATCAAGTATCTCCAAAATAAAAACAGGCACCAAAAAAATCTCCAAACAAAAAACCCTAATAAAAAATCCCCAAACCAAAACTTATTTTCTAACAAATTAACCAAAAGAGTGCTTCATCATTAAAGATCTTTCACATGCGGTATGTTTACATATCGTGTATTAATTGTATCGAATTGGCCAATTTTTGAATTAGGTTTTTAGGGTTATATGAATTGAGGGTTTTTATGTGGTTTCAAGCGTGTTTTTTGGATCTTAAATGCCTGCCGAAAATCTCATGCTCGAATTGAATAATTTTCGAAGTAGGTTTATAGGGTTTTTTGAATTGGGTTTTTTTTTTCGAATCGAGGGGTTTTTTGGTTGTTGTAATTGTTTTTTTTTGTTGTTGTTGTAATTGTATTTGTATTAATTTTTTATTACAGGAACATTTCTTATTAAGCCTTAGCCTCAAGAACCCACGAAGCAACAGTAAGATATCATCTATTTTGTTAATAATTTAATTACGTTATTTGTTGAGGTTTCCCATCAGTTCACATAATAGTGTTGTGAGGTATGATTGGGATGACGTTACAGCAGCTAATTTCCGGAAATATGAACTTATAGGTAATCTTCAATATTTTTCAATTTATGGTCAATTGAATTTAATCAATAATTAGTTGACAGTTTGTATTGATTGAATAAGGTTATCAATCCGTTTTATGCTTGTGATTTGATTGGTTTTGTTGAGTTTATTGGTGTAAAGATGATGTTTTATATATGAAATATGTTTATTTTGGGATAGTGATCACTAAGTGTTTGTGAAAAGTCTGAAAGAACTGAAATTAGATCGATGAAGATTTTTTTTTTTTTTTTTTTTTTTTTTTTTTTTTTTTTTTTTTTTTGCCTTTGACATGTTTATGCATGATTGCATGGATTCATTATCATTTTTATTGTTTGAACACTAATGTTAAATTGTTTATATATGGTCCTGTACAGATTAGGGTTTTCAAGTGCTTATAAGCACTTAAACAAGCAATCTTAGGCACCCTCTGAAGCTGTTGTGAGTTAGTAGTTTCGGCTTGCTTATTCCAATGCTTAGTTGGTAGGTATTTTTTTTGGCAAACTACTCATATGTTTGACCCGTTGTCCTTTTAGACACTTCTTAATATGCAATTAATCAAAATGATCTTTTGTTATCTTTATTTTAATGACAGGTTTAGAGTATGTCGTGACTTTGGTTGATGGACGATCATCAAAGTGACCCTTCCAAGTGATCAGATATCTTAGGTAACAATTCTTCGCATGAAATACTAATTTGTAGATTATAGTTCTTGTGTTAGTGGTTGTGGATGCTTCATTCATAAGATATATGCTTACAATCAAGGTGCTTAAAATGCTCATTTGCTGCTGTTTAGCGGTAAGACTAATGCTTTAGAATATTGTGTACCGCGATAGCAGGTTCATATCCTATTTTTTCCATCTTATATATGTTGTCTTTTTTTTTTAAAAAAATTATAGGTTTGTTTTGATGACTTTTACTCTGATTTTCACAATGTAAATAATGTTTGGACACTTGGACAGGTGATCCAATTAACAACTATAGCACAAAACATAAACCCCCTATTACAACTACAATCAAATTTAGACGATACCTTTAAACCATAGCAGCTTATGATAGTAAATGAGATAACATCTTTGACCTTTTTTCAGATGTACAAGTTTGGGTTAATGGGTCAAAATTGGCAAGGGCAAAAACATCAATATTGGATTGGTGATTCTCTATAATTGTTAACGTTCTTTAGTCACAAATAAGAACTTTAAAATAAGGAGGCTGCAAGCTCCTTAAGCAAAAGGAGCTCGGATTATTCAAACTGCTTATATGTGCAAGGACCCTCTATCATGTTTATGTTATGCATGTATATATAATAGTGAAATAAATAAGGAGTGATATTTTTCGCTTTTAATCAAAGTACAATGAAATGGCATGTTAATGTTGAAATTTCATTTTTAGTAATTTTGTTTTATTTAGTGTAAATGGTGTTTTTTTTTTTTAATTTTGTGGAAAGGTAATACTTTTGTTTTACCTCATCTCATATGATTATCCCATAAATATAGATCCTCTTTTATATACTCAAATCATTTCAAGGTGGAAAGGTAATACTTTTGTTTTACCTCTCCTGACTCGATTAGACGTGGAAGGAGTGAATATGGGTCGGAAGCCAACCGTAGTGTTGAATCTCAGGATAGTAACAACGGTGTGCAGTAAGTAGTTGAGTTTTAGGTGCTTCCATTGTATTATTGTATATCCTTGTGTTGTTTCTTAGGAAGTTCTTTCTTCCATCACATCATGATTTCTTCTCTTCTTTGTACATAATGTTGTTCTGTTTGCGCAGGATCTGAAAACTAAGGTGAGGATTTGATCTTATGTAATGTCTGTGGTACTGTCAGTTAATGATTTGTTCTCACTTCGCTTTTTAGAATATCAAGAATATTGACCTTGAAGAGCTTCGTGAACTGGGTTCTGGTACATTTGGAACTGTTTTCCATGGAAAGTGGAGAGGAACCGATGTTGCGATTAAACAGATAAACGACAGATGTTTTGCGGGGAAGCTTCAGAACAAGAACACATGGTTTGTGTTGTCATCAGGCAAGAACACAATCTTCAAACAAGAACACATTATTTCTGGCAACAAAAGTTTTTCCTGTCACAAAGAGCATGACATGACACCTCTATGCCGCAGCTGTGAATGAATGGAGGCAACAGGCAAGAAACAGTTGTTGCTGGCATGACAACTAGAGATGCAGTTGAGGAACTTTACTGTTAAAAAGATATGAGCACCCATACGAGACATGCAGCCAAAAAATATGGTTTGCATACTATTTAGCTAACTTAAAGGTATGTTATCTAATATTATTTAGAAGTGACAAAATGAATGGGTTGTGCATGCAATTTAACAAGTCAAGGGAGTGGGTTAGAGACTTTTTTTGCTCAATTTCGGTTAGAATAATTGATAAAGAGTATGTAATTAGATTATTAACTTGGTCAGCCTCACTTTTAATTGATAAATATAAGAAGGAATTCAAATATAAGATGGAATTCAAAGTGCAGCCTCACTTTTTTGTGTAAGTAATATGCTGATATGCTTTTTATGCTGATGAAGTTATATTCTGAGGTGGAAAATTGGTCGGGTGGGGTGATTTGGGTAATGGATCAAAATAGGTGATCTTTTGTATGGATTGAAACGGGCGGGTCAAACTCTTTTTTTCTCAAAAAATCTTAATATTTTAATGAAATTAGTTTCTCAAATATGATAGTAAAATACACAATGACAATCTAAGCTTTTAAATAAAATGATTTAAAAAATACATTGTCGGACGACCTTCATCTGTTGACCCATTTTTAAGTAAATAAGTTGAAATTTCTATCAATAGGTTTATTTGATGCGATGATGC
This sequence comes from Artemisia tridentata subsp. tridentata, assembly GCA_021014915.2. Classification (NCBI taxonomy): domain Eukaryota; kingdom Viridiplantae; phylum Streptophyta; class Magnoliopsida; order Asterales; family Asteraceae; genus Artemisia; species Artemisia tridentata. The sequence goes on along the minus strand of CP139504.1, from coordinate 292,506,874 downwards.
CAAAAACAAATTCATCCTTGGTTCCATATCCAATAAAACATGCTCTCTTTATGTAGCTATCAAGGTAGGTGCGGTTTGCTCACCAATTTCGACTCAAACTACTGCTATGCTTTGGGTTATGGAGCTGCAGCTCTACTCCATGTTAGGAAGACTGGATTGATTTCCTCGGTTGGCTTTCAAAATTTCTTCTCTCTGTAAATCATTTATGTATATTCATCGTTCTTAACTTAGGATCTTCATATACCAATCTTACTATGTATGTATGGTTACATTATTAAATTTAGGTGGGAAATTTGGGAGCTTCGATTGAAGATTGGACTGTAGGTGGGACAGCATTGACATATTTAATGGATGTAGAGACGAGACATGGTATACATTTTTCTCTTTGTTTCTTCATGATTTAAACTCACTTAGGGTTGTTAGTTAGCACGTCCCATTAATATTTTTTTAGTAATTTCCATATTAAGTGTTCGACTGAACTTGCAGTATCTCCTTTTTTACGTCATATTTTTTATGTATCTATCCATTATTGATGATACACTACTTTTCATATTGGGTGGTCATGAAAATCACAATATTTTCTTATTTTTGGTAACTTTATAAGGTAAAATCTTTTATTTTGGTCACTGTTGCATATAGTCAAATCTACTTAGAAATCTTCGGTGGTAAAATCTTTTATTTTGGTCACTGTTGCATATAGTCAAATCTACTTAGAAATCTTCGGTATTAGTATTCATTGTTTTTTACTGTCTTTGTTTTCTTAAGTTACACCGTAAACTTTTTGTAGGCAAGTTTAAGCCCGTGATTAAGAAAGCAATGGTGGAACTCGAAGGTAACTAATTCTTCATTCCTTACGTCTGTTTGTCTTTCTAGAGAATGTGGGGGTAAAAAGGTGCCGTTCAGGCAAGTTGGATAAAAGTACACAAAACTGCTAGGGCTTTACCAAAAAGGAAAGTGCACAAAACCCACTAACCCATACATATCAGTGAGGAAATGCTAAAGGTGAGCTCAGTGAGGAAATGCTTCTTCATATGAAAACTAAGGAAGTCTTATGAACAACTATATCAAGGAGTCTATGCGGGGATTCTAGACATGCATCTTTTAGGTGAAGTTATACTTGCTTAAAAAAACGGTTTTATATTCTAAACATTGTAATCATGTTAAATCTTTGTAGATGTATTGCATGTGTCGAGACATGTATATTACATGTAGAAGCCAATTGTGTTGCAATACTCTTTGTATTAGTGACGTATAATTAATAACATTTATATTATAGTAAGTCTCTTTCATCATATTAAGTATTATTTCATCTTATTAAGTATTATCAATAGCTATAAACATCTACTTATTCAAATTTATTGAAATTTTACTCTTTTATCTTTTAAAGAATTCTTGGAGCTAGCCGCCCATCGGGCGGGCCTTGAGGCTAGTATATATATATATATATATATATATATATATATATATATATATTATATATATATATATATATATATATATATATATATTCATTCAGTCGTGTGTACCATGAGCTTAGAGCAATAATAACTATCAGGATGATAATTGTACACATCGCAATTATACTATGAACTTTATTGTCCACTACTATTTACAAACCTATGAATTCACTCAACCATTGTGTTGACTTTTTAGCATGTTTATCTCAGGTTCGAAAGGAATTAGCTAGCATGTGAAGGCGCACGGAAAATATTTTGAAGACGATGCATAAATTATCATTCGAAAAACTTTACAACTTTATGTTGTACATTTTGTGAACTTGTGGGACCTCTTTGTAAACTTTGATATTTTAATCGAATGATAGTTTATTTCAAAACTTCTCATTTAGAGTCGTTTTCTGTAATTTGTACTTTGTGTTATAAAGTAATACCCCAGTGACACTGTCTTCCGCTGCGACAATTTTGGGGGTGTTACAGCCGCATAACTGGTGACCGCCATGCTGAAGACCTGATTTGACTTCTAGATTCCTTCGCTATGACCTTGATCTTCGTTGAGCGCTACCTACAAGCATTGGTTTTGTTGATTCTAATACATGTGGCTAGATCGTTTGCACTAGACTAGCAGTTTCGTTAGAAGGAATTGGTCATATGGATCTACGAGCAACCCGTGAATTTTAGTGATTAACGTGTGAGGAACCATAAGTAAAGCGTAGCTGGTGACCAACTAGTTATCAACCCATAAGATGTCAGCTTGATGATTTATTTCGTGTTGTGGAAGAGCCAACCGAAACCCCCGTTAAGGAAGTTGAGCAACTTAGATGAGACAAGATTATAATTATAAGTTTTTGAGGACTTAGACTGTGAACATGAGTTACTTGGGAACGAAAAGACCAGGCGAGACTTAAGTACCCACACCTTTTGGTAGTGGTACTAGCTGAATTTTTAGGACAAAATTCATTTAGCGGCGGTAGATTGTAGCAACCAGCATTTTCAGGGCAATACTTGTTCATAAAAACTTGAAACTGTTTGTGATGACTGAGAATTTTCTAGACTTATTTTAATAACGAGTTATGTTTATTATTACTTATATTTCATTTTCGAGCTTTTTCGAACTCATTTGATTTGAAAACGAGAGATTTTATCGCAAAACGTGAAAATAGTACACAACGCGTACATGCACAACCGTGAACCTAATAAACATTTTAACATGATCTCTATAATTGTTATAAGTTACTATTCGTTTGGTACAAATTTCGAGTCCTAAATCGGTCGTTATCAAGCCTAAAGTAAATGGGGCCCGAACCTTAAAAGTGCAAAAAATTCAAAGAATGGTCCCTGTGGTAATATTTACACCGCCTTATACTTTTTGGGTATATATAGAATCATTCTATTAGAATGCAACACACACACCCAAACCCGAATCCCTCTATTCCTCCTTCTCTATAACCGGCGCTGCACCACCGTACAAGATGTAATGTAGTTGACTTTTTATTATTTTTTATCAAACGGTACAATTTACAACGGTTACTTTCAAAGTTTATCAAACGGTTTAATATTTGCCTGGGAAAAGTGTGTCATTCTCTTTAACAGCCTGCACTAATTTGATAGAACATTCGTTGGACAAATGTTTGACATACAAAAGTCATACAATGTCAATTACTTATAGTTCAATAGGATACTTGTTAGCATTGCAGCACCCACATAGACAATATCTGATACAACACAAAATCATCCAAAAATCCGTTTGAAAACCTTATGTTAAGCAGCTTGATTGCATTAGCCACAAAATGAAATAAACATAGGACTACATAAAACATCCTACATATGATACTACATAAACCATCCTATCAACCTACATGGTTGACTACAAAACATTGTCTACGGACAAACTCATTTGGTTTATCCTACATCAACTAATTACATAACATTGTCTACGGACAAACCTATATGGTTTATCCGACATAACCTAGTAAATAACATTGTCTATGGACAAACCCATATGGTTTATCCTACATCAGATAGTTACAAAAGATTGTCTACGGACAAACCCATATGGTTTATCCAACTTACAAACAGTTTCAAACATTGTTTCAACCATCTACCAACATAAAACCATCAACCAACATGAAACCATCAGCAACCATCAACACACATCAAACCTTAAAACTCTTTGGGACCTGTTTGTTTCATCAGTTAGAAAGAAGTGGACCCTTGCAGCTGCACCAAAGCCGGCTTTCTGCCTCAACTCCCTAAAACCAGAGGATGAAACAATTGCCACCGTCCTCCTCACCTTCCCTAGACCAGGTACCACCACTGTTCTCTCACGTACTTCAAACACTTTCTGTATCATTTGATGCTTCACAACCACGACAGAGAACCCATACAAGTTGTACTTGTGCATAATTTTTGTTGGTATAGTATGTTACAAAATGTATAAAACTTAGCATTAGTTTTTTTGGGGTGATTGTAACAGACAGTATGATATATCAATCAACCATGCATAAAGGAGGTATAACATCTAAGGATCCAGCTCAAGCTCAAGCTAATGACATGTTGGGAATTATAGCTTCTTAAGTTGCTGCTACATTTATGGTAAATACTGCTCAGGTATTACAAGGAAAATGCTCCAAGTCTGTTACTGCTGCTGCTTATGAAGGGTAAGACTGCTTATGGAAGTTAGTGCTGCTAGTACTAAGTTACAACTGCTATAGTTTGATAGTTGTTTACATTGTAATCTCATTGAAATTGTAGCGTTAAAATTTAACAAATTAACAAAGTTTCAAAACACTTACAAGTCGTCCATCTCTCTAGAAGCATGAAGTTAGAGTTCTGTAGAATGCCCAATCTTCTTGGTCATGGACGGTGTGAAACATCCAGTTGCACATCCAGGTCATCCGACGGGGTTCAAAATCTGAATTTAATAATACAAAATGAGTTAGTTACAGCTAATCCAAAATGTTACACAGATATCATATACTTGATGTGGTTACTAAAGTTAATAAAGAAAAACATACCATAGTCAGTTCGTTGGTGACAGAGGGCATTCATGGCTATGTTGGTGCTGTATATCTCCACTGTTGTGATGGCCCCTCCATCAGGTTCAAACAACATCACATTGTATTCCTCCCCCGAGAAAACATGAATAAACACCAACCACTGACCAGGGCTCATATTAAAGTCTCGAACCAGTCTCAACCAACCACCCCCATACAAGAAGGAGTGGACGTATCGATCATAGATATGATCACTGGCCACCCTAACATTGTAGTCAGTCGTGTTAGTGGAAACCACGACCGAGTCAGTAGGGGCTGGACCATTTAGATATCTCAGAAAGTCTTCCTGCAACGACTGCATAAGCAGAGATGTGTCTGTCACAGGCACTAAACATCTCCAAAATTGAGCACTCTTGGGTTCATAATTATGAAACTCCAACCCATCCTCACCGTAGCAAGTTACATAAAACACATCATCACCCTCTTCTACAAAATGTAAGTACTCAACAGCCCAACTGCTGATGTTGTGCATGAAAAAATCATTCCACCTTGCTCCCTCAAGGACACACGTTAATTCTGAGACTCTCCTTACACGAACTCTTCATCTAACCCCCCTCCCCACAGTTAACTAAGAAAATATAAGGATTGCCATGATAGGAACCTCCTAGAACGTAATCATTATGCAGTACCTGTATATGAAAATTAATTTTTAACCATTGTGAATTAAATAATAATTAAACCAGTTTCTTAGAGAAATAACAGCTTGTCAATAATGGTGTTAACTTACAAACTCATCCAAAACATGTTCAGGATTGTCCACAGCGCAAATAAATTGATTACCATACATTTTTACTGCATTAACGATTAAGATTAAAAAAAATGCAAATAACCTTTGAATGAAGTAAAAAACAGTAAATGTTGTTACCTGGTATGTGTGTTGTTTGATGAATCACGCCTGCTAAGTTCCGATGGTTTTGTGTTGTGGGTGTGTGCTTTGATCGGTTGAATGAAGATGGAACGTTTATGTGTGTGTGATTTGTGGTTCTTAATGTGTTAAACACAGACTTAGAGTTTGGTTATTTACAAAAAAATGTCCTCATCGATGTTCGTGAAAATGTGGTAGCTGAAGTGTGTTAAAGGCGGGAATAATAAAATGACGAAAATACCCTCACGTGCAACGCACGTGAGGACCAACTAACGGGCTTCTTTAACGAACGTTAGGCAAAAAACCGTTTTTGCATGAAAACTTAGCCCTCAGGTACCGTTTTTGCCTAACGGAACCTGCTCATGTACACTTTTTGCAAAAATTATTGTATGAGGACACTTTTTGCTAAATCGCAAAAGTTTAGGAACATTTTTTGCACTTTACCCTAATATTTACACCGCCTACTTTTTGGGTATATAGAATCATTCTATTAGAATGCACCACCGTTTGCCGACGCCGTACACCGTCTGCAGCCGCCATACACCGTCTGCAGCCGCCACCTAGACGCAAGAAGACAAGGTTTTATTCGTGGTATTTTGGGTCGTATCATGTCTAATCCGTCACTAGCCTTCCCTCGTTCTCTCGTGGTATGTCGAACACCATCACATATATTCTCTTCATCTTTCTTTTCATTTTAATTCGAATGGAAAATACTTTCTTACCAAATATTTTGTGAATTAAACGGATTAGAAACATACGTAGGCTTTGGATTTGTGGATTTTTGCTCGTGTTTTAGCTTATTTTTTTAGACTCGTGGTTATTTGTTTTTTTATAAGCGTCTGATTCGGTAAACAAAAGAAAAAAAACCCAAAAGTGTGTAGCTTATTTTGGTAGTTTTTGTGTTTGGCTTATTTATTTCTAGCCTACTCTTGAAACATATGGCTTATTTGGATTTTAATAAGCTCGAATAGCTTATTGGGTTGTTTAATAAGGTCTTTTAGCTTATTGAAAATGTTTAGGCGTTGATTGTTTTTATAGAATTTGTGTTTTTGATATGATCATATAATAGAAGAAGAACCCCAATTTTTCCCCCCCTTCTAATCTAATTCCTCATATAGGGTTTAAAAAACTATAATTTCGGTTTAGGTTTATTGTTTTTATATCATAAGCTTTTACCAATATTTGTTTTAATATCTGTATGCTTTTGGTTGTTTATTCTTGGAAAATAAGTTGTTACATTTTTATTTGTTACCAGAACAAGTCATCTTTCAGAGTTGAGGAGCTGAGTGTACAGATAGAAAATCATTTTAATAAATCTCTTAGTCGCATTTACCCGGAGTTTAATGAAAGGTGCGAATTTGTTGATATGGATGGGAAAGCTCTTGAGTTGTATGATGATGATTACTTATGGTATGTAGTAATTTACTTACTTTCTTTGGTGCATGTAATATGGTTTTTTAATACTTCTGAATGATGAGAAACTTGCATTTGCTAATTATTATAGCTCTAACGTCGTGTCGGTATGCGGCAAATTGAGAGACAACCATCCATCTCTTTTTTTAGAAAAAGGAACAAATGATATTGCCGAGGTAAAGTATCGTGTGAAATATGCTAGAGTTTTTTCTAATGTAATTATATATTCTTATGTTTAGGTATAATATTATATTATTGCAGGACATCATTAACAATCTTCCGAGAACATCAGATATTATACGAGTAATCTCCATACGTGAAGGTGGTTTACTTACTTTCAGGTTAAGCTTGGAATTTATTATTGAGGTATTCATTTTTTTATTATTATTATTATTATTATTATTATTATTATTTTCTCTTTTTCCCAACTCACATGTTCAAATTCTCACCTAGATTCTTCATGTCCAACCTTTTTCTTTGCAGAGGATTGAACTCATGCTGTGTTATGGTCTAGAGAAATTTGCACCAATTTTTAACGGTGTGAGCAGCGCAGTAGTACATGCCCCCACACCTGCCACAGACTCAAATATGCATGCGGACATTATTCGGTCTTCTTGTATTAAAGAAACCATAGCTCACATGCTGATGTACTCGGGAGTTCGGGTGTCCGTCTCTAGATGTGATGATAATGTTAGTTTATTTAATTGTTTTATATTATTATTTAGATTTGTATATGTATCAAATTACGCATATAAATTTGGCATATTTTGCAGTCTGCAATGGCGGTAGAAAGGTACTTTGTGAAAGAACAAGGGATGGACGGTAAATGGATGATTAAAAAGAGGGACGGTAGAAGGCCCACACATCCTTTTTTTATTGCTAAGAAGACAGAAGAATCGGTGGAGGCATGCAATGCTTTTCTGGATCTCCAAAATCTCTGGTACTTTACGATACTTTGCATTTTTATTAAATATTTTACCAAAGTTGTCTAAACTAGTTTTAAAGATGTCTTCTTTAATGTCTCCACATGTATATGCCTCTTTGTAAATATCATATATTTCACCTATGATGTACATGTAGGCTTGGAACTCACACTCTAGATGCAGACCAGATCATATATGTGGCTCCCTTACGTCAACGTGAGTACGTTGAGAGGTGTTTCGCTGTAAGTAACTTAGTAACTTTTACACAGCGGCTTAGCTCATAATATGTTCAAAAATCAAGATTGGAGGAGAAATTGAACACCAACTCTTTTCCCAGGCTGCGAAAGATGTAAAGTGGCTCAAAGATGATGGGCAATCTAAAGCAATTTATTGTGGATACCGGACATCCAGTAATGAACGTAAGAAGCTTGCTTGTTTGCTAGAGGAATTCAGAAATTATTCTAAAGCCGCCTCCCTTGTGGAATTAGGTATAGACACTGATCATTTGTTCTTCATTTTTATTTTTTATTTCATTGCAAATGCCAACTTCCTTTGATAAATCAATCTAAGCTTTCAACCCGTTTCACCTGTTCCGTTTTTACTAAAAAATATTTTTTTCTTTCTTTCTTAACCTATTAGAGATAAAACATGTTCCAGATCCATTACTATTCTAACGATATGAGATTTAAAATACAGTAGCTAAATTTCACATTTTTTTTTATAGGCAAGGCTGCAGGGTATTGTTCTGCTGAAGCAGTGTTTGAATGTTCAGTGAAGTAAGAAGATTTCCACGCTTTTGTCATAATTATTGCCCTTATTGTACTTTATTATTATTATCAACTTGCTGTAATCAGATTCTTATTTTCAAAATGTTCTATATTGAATTCAGCAATGTAACACAATCTATTTCTTTTGTTTCACAAAGCTGAGACACCCTACTTTTAGGTCGAGTTTCGTACTTATTCATACTTCATGTTGTGTGTTTTCTTGACAGATATACATATTTAAAGGATCACCGGCTGTCTGATTTTACATGGAGTATTGATGAGGTTTTTAATGAGAAGGTACTCCCATTACTAGTAATGTTATATATTGAATTTCTCGATTTGAAATCTTTACACTGAAATTTTCTGATAAACAGGGCAACACTTTTGTATTTTTACTCCATACACAAGCCCTGGTTCGATCAATTATCCAACATGCTCGCGACCACACGTTTAAGTTTAACAATGTAAGACTTATCTTTTTGTTTCAATGTTACAACTTTCTCATCGGCCCCAATTTTATTATTTCTTTTTTGTTCTTGGCCCCAATAGGGATTAGTTGACAAAGAACGTAAGTTGGGACTGCATTTAATTCGGTTTACAGAGGTAAGACAAATAGTTTAATCAACTTTCACTACTTCTTTCAACATACAAAACCTCAGTTGAAGTTATAAAGCATATGTTTGAAATTGAATATATGATTATTTAAATATACAGGTCATAAAAGAGTCTGTGATAACGTTGCTACCACATATGGTATGTGAATACCTTAAGGATTTGTGTGAGAAATTTACCAGTTGCTACTCTAAGGTATATTTACTTGTAAATGCTTTTTTTCTTACAATGTTGAGTTGAATTTCTGATACTTTTAAGTCAAGTTAATTTTTTAAAAGTTAATTTGATTTTTTGAAAGACTTGTGATTATTTTGGCAGGTTCGGCCTTTTGAGACCAGATTAACCCTGTGTCAGGCGACTGCACTTGTGATGGAGAAGTGCTTTCATCTTTTGAGGATCACACCGGTAGGCTTTCATCCATTATTAGAACACAATACCATATCTATTGAGTCCGTTTGTGTTTAAATAAATTTGCGAGTTAATTACATAAATGGTCACTGTGGTTTGGCGGTTTTTTCACTTTCAAGTCTTTTGACAATCAAGTAATTTGGACTAACGGCCGTTAGTAAATAACCGAAAATTTGGTTTTCTAACGTTTTCGTCCGTTTTTACACCTTTTCGTCCGGTTTTTCCGTATTTACACGTTTTCGTCCGTATTTACACTTTTTCATCCGTTTTTACACGTTTTCGTCCGTTTTTACACGTTTTCTTCCGTATTTACACGTTTTCGTCTGTATTTACACGTTTTCATCCATTTTCACACGTTTTTATCTGTATTTACACGTTTTCATCCGTTTTTACACGTTTTCATCCGTATTTACACATTTTCGTCCGTATTTAAACGTTTTCGTCCGTATTTACACGTTATCGTTCGTTTTTACACGTTTTCATCCGTATTTACACATTTTCGTCCGTATTTAAACGTTTTCGTCCGTATTTACACGTTATCGTCCGTTTTTACACGTTTTCATCTGTATTTACACGTTTTTGTTCGTTTTTACATGTTTTCGTTGTATTTAAACCTTTTCGTCCGTTTTTACACCATTTTATTCATTTTTGCACGTTTTCTTCCATTTTTACATATTTTCGTCCGTTTTTGAACGCTTTTGTTTATTTTTACATGTTTTCATCCGTTTTTACATGTTTTCGTCCGTTTTACAAGTTTTCGTCCGGTATTTATACGTTTTTGTCCGTTTTTACACGCTTTTGTCCATTTTTACACGTTTTCAACCGTATTTACACCACAGTGACCATTTATGTAATTAACTCTAAATTTGCTATGAAGAAGTAACGTATAAAAGGGATTTTTTTTCCAAAAACCAAGTCGAGTGTAAATAACTCGAAGTAAAAGTATTGCATTAGCATAAAAAAACAAAGTTAGGCACACTTGCACATTTTATAACTAGTTTTGAACTTACTTTTTTTTTTTTTTTTTTTTGTGTGTGTGTGTGTGTGTGTGTAGGATTGCTCTAGAGTCCTACGACCAGAGATATTGATATTTGCAGGAGTTTCTGAAATTGTCAATCAATACATTCCTTTCCGTGTTTCCGAGCCCAGGTAACTACATGATCCATATTTTTCATTTCATGCAATTAAAGTAAAATACAAGGTTGGGTCATTTTGTAATCTGCTTGTAAAACTTAACAATCTTCAACAATTTTATTAGTTTTTTAATCAGTTTTTAAAGACTAGTTTTAACGTGTTTTTTTGTTATGAAATGACGCAAACTGGCTACAAAGCCATTTCTTTTTTGTTATGAAATGACCCAACGTGACGCAAAAACATCTTTTAACGCTATGGTTTGAAGTACATGGACTTTAATAAAGTAGTTAAGTATACCTTATATTTAAGAATAGGGAATTATATGTCTTTGCATTTGGGGTTGGATCTCGAGATTAGTATGTGTTAAAGAGGTAAAATTGAATGAACAAAAATTAGTTGAATGAACGGTAATTGTATTTTTCATTAATCGAATATTATTTTATTGACACATTGTCACTTTATTTTCTCAATTACATGCTCAGAAAAGGTACTCCTTAGAGATCCATTTTTACTCCCTTAATCAGCATTTATAATCTGTGCCTTTTTTTGATGGTTGTTTTGATTTTGTTATTTGTAGCTAAGCTAATTTTTTGATGGCTGTTTTGATTTTCATCAGGCTTAAAAATCTTAATCCACGGATTGAGATGTTCTCTCTTTTTGTTGGCATTTCATACCCTTTTTTTCAAAAGGGTAATCTTTCTGGCACCATTACAATAAAAGATATCTATGGGCTACAATATGGTTGGACGAGGTCGGACACGAAACATTGTGGCTATGTTACCATTTTTGACTATGATTGGTGTAGTCCAAGACGATTCAAGAATGGTTCCATTGTAGAATTTGGCAACCCGAGTTCACAACTTATAGTTCCATTTGATTCCCTTATTGAGCTTGACACGGATCTCCTAGTTACTTCAAAGGAGAGTGATGATTGTAAGGAAGCATGCTTTGAGCTTTCTCGTGGCACATGTGATTTGAAGACGTTGGACTTTTGCAAATGCGAGAATATTGAGTGTCGCACCGAGTCTTTTGGATCTAGGGATGGGGCTATAGAGATCTACTACATCCTGTTGAGGGATGCAATAGACACCTCTATGGAACTCAGTTTTGAGTCGCCCGATCGCGATTCAGAAGGTCTTCAAGTACGGGGAGATATCTTTGCTTACTATGGAAAGGGTGTTGTAAAGGACTACCTAAAAATGTATTACAAAGCAGTTATCTTTCATAGTGATGGTACAACAGTATTTCCAGGTCATAAAATCCTTCTTAACAAACCTTATCTTGCTGTACCCGCCAAAGGCGAACTAATAATTGAAGCTTCCTTACAAGATTGTAAATCTGGAGAAACGCTTGTAGAAGGAAAAATCACATATCCTGTGGAAAACAAGGGTTCCAAGATGTGGAAGATGTCTGTGCCGGGCAAAGAAGGCAGAGGCAAAAAAGGCAAGAAGGGCAAAAAAGGCCGAACTTTCAATCTTACCGTCAAATGGAGCAAAGGCTCAGGAATCTTCAGTTAAGGTATCAAGTCAACTGATATGTAAACATTGGTTAGATTATTGTTGCAATAACATTGTTTTGTAAACATGTTAAATTCATTAACCATAACATTACATTAGTACTCGATGAAAGAAGTAATACTGCACAGTGGAGACTAGACTCTTTTTAAATGAATTTTTAAGTTTGAAAAACATAGCATTAAATTAGTACTAATATTTGTCACATTTCTTTTTGGATCAGACATTTTAGGAGTGAACCTAATGAAACTAAATACTATGTTGAACTGGAAGGGTAGACAAGGTAACTAGTAAAACATAATGACATGGATTCATATTCTTGTGTGTAATCAACTATGTTTGCCCAGTTAAATGGTAACATATTGAATTTATGATAATTTTTTCCGCTTACAATCAATATTTTTCTTCATTTCAGGAACATATGTTTTACAATTGGTGCTTCTTTGCTCATCTACTATACAAGTCTAAGCTCTCGAGTGCAGATTGAAGAATACAATTGAATAAATTTTGAAGACATTTTGATTAGTTGCTTGTTCTTTTCTAGTATATACTCAAGTAAAAAAGTTAAACGTTTGATTTATTTCGTCATTTGGAGGTTTAAATATTAGACTTTTTATTTTAATGTTTAATTGTGATATATTCGACTTTAATGTTATCCGTTATCTAGTTATTTAAACGATAAAGGGGTATTTGGTTAGGAATTTATTTTGTAATTCAATTTTTTTAAATAGCCCGTTTTGACCCCGAGCCTATGTTGACCCGTGCCTGTTTTGACCCATGCCCGTTTGATCCGAATTATAATTTGCCCGTTTTGGTCTGTGCCCGTGCCTGCCTTGTTATGCCACTTCTACTAATTACATTATGGTTCGTCACACTTTATGTAAAGGAACATGAACACAAGGTTCGTTTTTCAATTTTTCCTCTCTAACGTGTAGGGGTGTTGATCGGTTTTGTTCTCGGGTTATTCGGTTTCTTCGGTTCGGGTAATTTGTTTTTTTTTTGTCATAACCGAAAACCGAACCGAACCGAAATCATTTGTGACCGAACCGAAAACTGAATTCTAGTTCGGTTCGGTTTATGGGTCAAACCGAAAACCGAATATTTGTACCTATTTTTTTTCCCTTCTTTTTCTTAAACCAAATTAGCCATACACCAGATACATAAAAGTTCCTAAGAATAGAAGACATAGAGAATAGAAGACAATCCAGATTCTAGATACATAAGTACATAACAGTTCCTAAGAAAATAAGTAACCGTAGCACATGACCCCATTACGGTATGCCAAAATATATGCAAAACGGCATACCCGGACAAGTTTTAACATCCATTGAACACAAAATACCCTAACATAATAGGACCTAACCGTACGCCAAAATATCTTCAAAACGACATACCCATTCAAGTTTTAACAACTATTAGACACAAAATACTCATTCAAGCATCAACCAACTATCGTCTTTACATCCTTAAAACTTTTCAATCTTCATTCATCTAAGTCTTCGATCTTGAAACTCTTCATTCCATGTCTAATGAAATTTTATTTAATGAGAACATATGATTAAAAAAAAGAAAAAAAAAGAAAGAAAAAGAAAAAGAAAAAGACAATTGCCATTTTTAAACAACAATTCAAATTCCGGGAAAAAAATAATTAGTAATTACCCGCGCTTGATTCGATTGATACATTTGGCATCTCTACAAAAAGAAGAATAAATAAATAAATAAGTACCGGATGTGTAAACAACATGTATAAGCGAAAATATATACAAGAATAATGAAAAGTTACCTTCTTCAAACTTTTCAAGGTCTCCAATCTTTTCTTCTACATTAATGGGAACATGAGACGAACAAATCCAATCTTGGCAACATATTAATGCTTCAACTATTTGAGGAGTTAAAGATGTCCTGAATGAGTCGAGCACTGTACCTCCGGTACGAAAGGTAGATTCAGATGCCACAGTTGAAATGGGAATAGCTAGAATATCACGAGCAACAAGTGACAATATTGGAAAAGCCGGACTTCTCTTCTTCCACCAACCCAAAACAGTAAACTTGTCGCTTTCAAAATATGCATTATCTCCAAAAACAGTTTGACCCGAATTATAATTTGCCGGTTTTGGTCTATGCCCGTGCCCGCCTCGCCCGCCCGTTATGCCACCTCTACTAATTACATTATGGTCCGTCACACTTTATGTAAAGGAACATGAACACAAGGTTCGTTTTTCAATTTTTCCTCTCTAACGTGCAAGAAAATGGGCATCTCTAATGTGCAGGAAAATGGGCTGGAAGTAGTGTATTCATATGTGCGCATTGTTTAGAAAGGTTATACAAGTATTACAGTTTTTGTAATGTGTAGAAAGTAGATTAATATTTTTCACTATGCGTATGTGGGTGCTGAGTTTTAGAATCGTATATTAAATTACAACTATACCCTTTTTGATCTGGCCACTTTTATGTATTTGCTTACCACAGAAAATCTTGATGCAACATCTATTAGATTTATAAGTTAGTTGGCCCAAGCCCGACTTGTGGGTTGGGTCCATTAGGGTTTACTTTGTCAAAGTAAAACTTACCATGTCACTAATCCTTGCCGTGACTTTCACTTTCATCGATGATTATTGGGTTTGTTTATGGTTTGGTGATTAGTTTGGCGTAGCTGCTGTTCGGAAGAAAAAAAATGTTTTTGTTTTGTTTTTGATTTTAAGGATACTTTGGTTTATCCAGTTTGGTATGGATACTTTGATTTATCCGGTTTTTTGTTTGTTTGTTAGTCGATTGTTCGTACGGCTTTGTTACCAGTCGACTAAAGTTGACCGTTGGTACCAGTCCCTAAAGTCGACCGTTGGATGGTTTTGTTACCAGTCGACTTAGCCGACCGTTGGTACCAGTCGACTAAAGTTGACCGTTGGTACGGTTTTGTTACGAGTCGACTAAAGTTATGTTTTTAATATGTTAATGTTTTGTTTTTTTCCTTTTCTTTTCTAGTTTACTACTCGAGTCCGACTAAATTAGTTGAATGAACAATAATTGTATTTTTCATTAATCGAATATTATTTTATTGACACATTGTCACTTTATTTTCTCAATTACATGCTCAGAAAAAGTACTCCTTAGAGATCCATTTTTACTCCCTTAATCAGCATTTATAATCTGTGCCTTTTTTTGATGGTTGTTTTGATTTTGTTATTTTTAGCTAAGCTAATTTTTTGATGGCTGTTTTGATTTTCATCAGGCTTAAAAATCTTAATCCACGGATTGAGATGTTCTCTCTTTTTGTCTCAGACCCTTTTTTTCAAAAGGGTAATCTTTCTGGCACCATTACAATATCAGATATCTATGGGCTACAATATGGTTGGACGAGGTCAGACAAGAAACATTGCGGCTATGTTACCATTTTTGACTATGATTGGTGTAGTCCAAGACGATTCAAGAATGGTTCCTTTGTAGAATTTGGCAACCCGAGTTCACAACTTATAGTTCCATTTGATTCCATTATTGAGCTTCACACGGATCTCCTAGTTACTGTTGGATATTTTAGTGTAATTGGATTAACTTGTTTGACCAATTTCATCATAATAAGACATCATTTAGGCTTGGATGTGCAGAGTGCACACCTATTTGAATTTATTATGATATTAGGGGCGAAGCCCCTAAGGTACGGGGGTCCGGGGGCAGCGCCAATTTTTTTTATTTCCACTAAGTTGCTATGTTAAAAGTTCCTCAGAAAATTTAATTTTCGGAAATTGAGGGACTAAATTTGACAACTTGGAAACCTTGAAAACTGCCAAAAGGCATTTAATCCTAATGCCGTTTTGTATATATATATATATATATATATATATATATATATATATATATATATATATATATATATATATATATATATATATATATATATACGTTTTTCTCTTGGTCATTCGGTTCTTCTGGTTCATAAAAAATCTGAAACAAAAACCATACAAAACGTTCTCAATCTCTGAATTGTATCCGATTGAATAATTCGGGAGAACCACCGAATTGATTCGATCTGAAAGTGTTCACACGCCTTTCAGAGATTCAAACATATCCGGTTGTGTTCGTTACTGAAACATATCCAGTTGTGTTCGTTACTGTTTATCCCCAATAGTTACTTCAGAGGAGAGTGACGATTGTAAGGATGCATGCTTTGAGCTTTCTCGTGGCACATGTGATTTGAATACGTTGGACTTTTGCAAATACAAGAATATTGAGTGTCACACCAAGTCTTTTGGATCTAGGGATGGGGCTATAGAGATCTACTACATCCTGTTGAGGGATGGAATAGACACCTCTATGGAACTCAGTTTTGAGTCGCCCGATCGCGATTCAGAAGGTCTTCAAGTACGGGGAGATATCTTTGCTTACTATGGAAAGGGTGTTGTAAAGGACTCCCTAAAAATGTATTACAAAGCAGTTATCTTTCATAGTGATGGTACAACAGTATTTCCAGGTCATAATATCCGTCTAAACCTTATCTTGCTGTACCCGCCAAAGGCGAACTCATAATTGAAGCTTCCTTAAAAGATTGTAAATCTGGAGAAACGCTTGTAGAAGGAAAAATCACATATCCTGTGGAAAACAAGGGTTCCAAGATGTGGAAGATGTTTGTGCCGGGCAAAGAAGGCAGAGGCAAAAAAGCCAAAAAGGGCAAAAAAGGCCGAACTTTCAATCTTACCGTCAAATGGAGCAAAGGCTCAGGAATCTTCAGTTAAGGTATCAAGTCAACTGATATGTAAACATTGGTCAGATTATTGTTGCAATAACATTGTTTTGTAAACATGTTAAATTCATTAACCATAGCATTACATTAGTACTCGATGAAAGAAGTAATACTGCACAGTACTCGATGAAAGAAGTAATACTGCACAGTAATACTGACTCTACCCTTATTTAACGGAAATAGGGGAGGTTTTCCCTACACTTAGAATTAAGTGCCGGTGGAAGTAGCGATACACACCCTTAGGGTGTGAATATGCCACGTGAGGTGAAGGGGGTGAGTGAATGGCTTCCTTCATCCTAAAACTACCCGGATTAATATTGGTTGATGGGTGGGTCGGTTCCTCTTTTTCTCCTAGATGTAAATCTAAGGATGAAAAGTTGTGTAAAGGTTGAGGTTCCAATTCATCAACACTAGGAAATTCCCTAGAACTATGAGTAAGGTCATCACTAAAAGTGTTCAAACCTATATCCTCTAGTGGTGCTTGGTCCAAGGGTTCTACCTCCATCGGGATTCCTAAAGTTTCTTCTACTTCTTCCGGGTAAGTCACGGGCGGTGTGTATGCCTCAAACAATGCTTGGACTTGTGGGGTACTTGGTGGGCTTGGGGTTTCTACTATATCCTCCATCACATCAAGATTACCTATGTGTTCATCATGTATTATGGTAGTGCCTAACCATGACATGCACTTAGGTGGCTCAACTCTACCCTCATGTGTGTCGTATGTTTTGGTGAAATCTATCCCACTCATGCAACTAGGTAGTTCAACACTAACCATCTCAGAATCTTGGTTTGACTCTAAGTCCATGTTCTTAGAAACACTACTAGAAAAAGGGCTTTCCTTGACTCCAGATGCGAGTCAAGAAGAGACCTTATGACGCGCACATTGGAGTCAAGGAAAGACCCGTCATAAATATTCATGACTCGCATTTGTGCGTCATCCCTCTATGACTCGCACTTATGACCCACGTTGCGTGTCATTACCCTTAAAATCATTTTGACTAACTTTTATGACACACTTTTCTGACATATGTTTTTGCGAGTCATTACCTTAAAATCAATTTTTTTTTTTTTTCTGTTTTTTAATTAAAACCTGATTATATAAATAAATAATTACTGACAATAAACATGATAATTGTACAAAATTAACGCATTTCATATATCAAAACCATGCGTTATCAATTCATTACATAACAGATTCATGTCAACACCGATAATTAGTTAAAGTCGTTACTACGTACAAACGATCGATTTCTACCTAAAAATGAAATTCGACACATAAATTGCCCATTCTTCTCGAATATCGTCGAAATCCGCATCCGTGTACTCATTGCTATCACCACCAATCTAGTCAAAATAAAACAACATTTTAGAAACAGTTCTACTAATTAAAACAGTTAACTACTTACATTGTCATTTTCGAGAGGCCGAACTCCATGTTTAACTATTTCCTTCATAAACTTCAACACGAAGTACCCACATTCGGTGCATCCGGGCTGACTTGGACACTACACAAGAAACACAAATTGTATATGATATGCAACTACAGTTGATTATTAATCTGCACAAGGTATATGGGCTTATTTGCAGATCAGTTATAAGCTGATTAATAAGGTGAAACTCAAATACCAGATTATGCACCAAAAGACCACTACCTAACCTACCTAGATTCCAAAAATTAGGACCTAAAGCAGATACGATAAGCCAAATTTTGATCCTAGATCAGCAGTGCAGATAACTAATTGCTGCAAAACAATCTGTACATGGTAGCAGATTAGGAATTTGGCGCAAAATTTGAGCAAGACTACTCCACAGCAGACCAACTCATAGGAACTAACTAGCAAAGCCAAAATGAACTCAAATTAAGTTCAGCTTATTGCTAAGCTTATTAGGGCAGATAAGAGCTCAAAACTAAAATATCTAAATGCAGACTTTAAATAACCATCAAACTGCCCTATCTTCTGATGAGAACAACTAAAATACCTTTGAATCAGTTCAATCAAACTCAGAAACTTGGCACATGAACAGTGCTTTTCAGATTATACCCAAACTAACCTATAAGCTGTATTAAACCAAACACCCTTACACTGATCTGTATTGCAATTTTACCCTATACTAAGCTGATTAAAACTAAAAACCACTCTACACTAGTATTACTTAGACTATTAATAAGCTAGGAGATGCAAATAAGCCATAACAAATAACTAACCTTAGAATTAACCCAGTTAAGTTTAGTCCTCTTATTGGTTCCAGCTTGTACATCATACAATGCAATTGCCCTACAAAGAATTAACCCAGTTAAGTATTACATCATACATCATAAAGATTCTATAATTTGTATTACTTACGCATCCACTATTTGCTTGAACTGATGATTGACGTCGCTAACCGATAGGGAATCAAGATAATAGCAGGTACTTGTCTTCATGTTAAGCACACCTAACACCCAATGTCCTCTACAAACAACAAACAAATTCTGTTAATTAATGTTAATTTTTATTAATTAATTTAAATGTTGTCGAAAATCTAACCCGGGATTGTATGGCAATAAGATGAGGTCATTTTGCTTCCTTGTAGATAACCTTGTTGCAATAACTCGACTTGCCTCCTCGATATTCTTGGCCCTCGCTTTACGTTCATGATGCATGGTCGCAGTCGGGGTCATGAAACAAACTCCATGATCTCTTTGTGACCCATTCTTGATTTGCTCATACAAGTACCTGTTAACAATTAACATACAAAGTTTACATTCAATTAGTCCTGTTAACATACAAGTACCAATTTTTTATAAACTATATTTATCACTTACATGATATAAGAAGCAACGACAGCCCCGCTTAACTCATCCATTGAAAATAGACTGTCAAAATCATTCCAATTTAAGTACGTGTAACTGTGGTGCCCAAACAAATCGTCCTCGCATTGCACTTTTATGCAATCGACCTTTGCAACTTGTCCATCAACCATCATTGCAGTCATTTTCAATCCCATCCTTTCTTCAATTCTTTTCCTTAATCTCTTCTGACCTCTCGTCATCATTTTTTTCAACGGATTTCCTTTCTCAGTCACTTTTGCAATGGATGCGAGAGTTTCTGCGCATTGCACATTCTCAGTTGCTTTTGAAATGGAGGCGAGAGTTTCTGGGCTTTTTCCTTCTTCAACTGCAACTGTAAACATAACAGTTTCTGGTCACTAAAAATAACTGTAAACATGACTGTAAAAATATGATGTTTTTGGCATCGTACCTGTTTTTGGCATCGTCGTCACTTCTTCGTTGCCGGGTTCTCTTTTTCGCTTCTTCTTTTCTTTTTTCTTGTGAATCACACTGCCCAACTCTCTTTTTTCTTCTTCTTCTTTTCTTTCTTCTTCTTTTCTGTTTCCTTTTTTTTTTTCTTTGTTCTTTTTTTCTTTGTTCTTTTCCTGTTTTTCTTTTTTTCTCCTTGTCTTGATCAGCAGCCTTTTTCTCCTTCTTTTTGGCCACTATCTTGTTCTGCAAAAATATAAAAAAGTCTTACCAAACCATTTTGTTCTAATGATTAAACTGTTTTATAAAAAAGTCTTACCAAACCAGAGCATGGAATGACTAGGTGACTCGGCCATCTTAGCATGTACCCAATGGCATCTTTAACAGTCTCAACGAACTCTTCGGGAATTGGATTCGGTATCAAAGCTTCTGCTTGAACAGATGTGTCCACCGTAACTTCAATGTTCCCATCTAATATATGAACAAATAAATATTAAATAAGTAAGAATATATATAAATATTAAATAAGTAATTTAACTTCAAATACCCGAGTCAGTATGCTTCATTATGGTTCCTTTGGCGACTATATTGCCAGGATCGTCGACCGCAAGATAGCATGATTTATCACTTGGTACATTTGGTTCTTCGTCTTCATCACTCAACGTTGGAGAATTACTTGCACCCTCCGAAGCATTGGTACTTGCACATCTTCTTCTTTCTAACTCATCTTCAACAGCTTTTAGCCGTTTATTCATCATCTTATCATATTGTTTCAGGTATTGCTTGACATTCCTGGGTATTAAAAAATACTGGTGCGGTGTTACATATCGACCCATCCCACGTACACGCCCACGTGTTTCTTCAGTACCCAGGGCCTCTGTAAGCAAATCTAGTGATCCCATTGGATCCTCTGAATAATCCTTGTCCTTCTTTAGCATCTCCTGAGTAAACAATCATATAACTGAGAAATCTAACGAGACTAAGCAGCTAACTGAGAAATCTAACTGAAAGTTAACAAAACTAACTAAAACATACCAAAATAAAACTGTTAAATATGAATACTTACAATTTTATCGACAACTTTTTGGACAGCTGGGTCGAAACCTCCTTTTTTCATTTCTCTTGCTTTTTTCCAACAATCTGTCCTATCAATCTCCTCTTCATCTAAGCCGGTTTCTTCCATCTAAAAAAGTTAAAAGCAAAAGTTAAAAAGCATCAACAAGCAATAAAAAAGTTAACATAAGCAATAAATTCCATACTATCTCAGAAATGAGTCCGGCATATCCCTTTCGGCTCAAACGATGGTTGTACTTGTTACGTTTACGGTTAGCTGAAGCCTTCTGACTTATTTCCTGCATAAGTATATACAAATAACATGTTAGTAACTGTTTTTGTGATAAATAACTGTTTTTTGAAACTTAAACAAATACCTCAAACGCAGGCTTAGTTCTTTGTGATACGAAAAGTTTCCAGTCTTTTTTTGTAACGGACGGATAATTTTCAGGAGGAGTATATAATTGCTTCTTGGCCTCCTTAGACATATCATCTTTTAGTGGCTTAATGAACTTCTTATAAAGATTATGTTTGAAGTTTTTCCACTTTACCCCGATTGATTGGAGAACTTGCTTCCGACTCTTTTCGTCAAGTGCAAAATATGTCTGAAACGTAAAAAATGAATCAAAACATAGTTAGAATAAAATACTAAAACTAAAACATAGTTAGAATAAAATAATAAAATACTTACCTTAACATATTGCCAACATGCTTCCTTTGTT
Organism: Artemisia tridentata subsp. tridentata; assembly: GCA_021014915.2. NCBI lineage: Eukaryota > Viridiplantae > Streptophyta > Magnoliopsida > Asterales > Asteraceae > Artemisia > Artemisia tridentata. The sequence continues at coordinate 292,484,977 of CP139504.1, read as the reverse complement.
TCGTTATCTACGTTCAACCAAGAATCATAGGTTATGAGAACCATAGATCTTGCCACCAATCCCTCAAAAGTAGACAGTTTTCTTGCTCCCGGTCCAGTTGGCACACCTCTTTTATTATAAGTAACAACTGTTTTTTTATTCGCCTTCGCTTTTATTGTCGGGCCTCTATGCAATTTGGAACCAGAACCAGAAACTGCAGCTTCTTCGCGGTCCGAATCAGAACCCGAGGCCATCTTTTGTTTTAAAATAAACAAAATAAACAGTTATTTTCATACCAAAAACTTGTAATGCAGTTCCATGTTATGCTAGTATGGGTTCTGATTCTGCTTGCTTTGCATATACATAAAAAACCAATTTACATTACAACAAATCTGCATAAAACACATTGATATACTATTGAAAATTGCAAATTCTTTCATTGCCATTAAAGAGATTGACTTTATAAAGTCAAAATACATTACAAGAAAATAAACCATACCATAATGTACTAATAAACAAACTTTACACATATTTAGTTCATCATCATAGACACTGCAACCACAATACCAATCACCACAACAACCAAACCAAGGAACATTCTAATTTTATCATTACCATTCACTTTTGACTTAATAACAGTCAAATCCTCCTTAATTTCTTGCATCTGCAATTTTAAAACTTCCATAGTATCATCATCCCTCACTTGTTGCATCTGAGTATTACAAACTTGAGTGGCTTCCTTAGATCCATTCCCATTTAACATTTCTAGGTATCTCTCTTTTTCCAAGTACAAACTGAAAAACCTAGCTTTGTAATACTCACTTGGTAGCTCCGGGTCAAGAAACCCATAAAAATCACATTTTTTATGCTTTTCCCTTTTTGGACACGCCTTGAATCTCCTTCCAGGATTCGTAGGGGTCCAAGCCACTTGCTCTTTAACTGGACATGGTACTCGACATTCACAGTGTGTAGCAGCAACAATTTCTTGAATGGTCCTTTCTTTGTATTTTGAAACATACGAAGATGATGAAGACATTTTCCTAGGGTTTGAGGGTTCAAACTATAGATGTTACATTATTTACAGTTAACTATTAGGGCAAATTATTCACAAACTATACAACTACATTAGGGCAAATTATTCACAAACTATACATGTTACATTATTTACTTAACAATAAATTGATTTTATAACCTAAATAAAACTCTACAACTACATTAAAGCAGAAAACATAAAACTCTACAAACAAATTAAATTAGGGCAAATTAGGGCATACCTTTCAAACTGATGTCGAGTGTTTTGAGAGTTTTGAGAGGGGTTTGAGATGGGAAATTATGGCAAATTAGGGCAAATTAGGGCAAACTGATGTCGAGTGTTTTGAGAGGGGTTTGTGAGTTTTGAGAGGGGCGGGAGTGTTTTGAGAGTTTTAATTTCAGAGGGCGGGGTTTGAGATGGGAAATTAGGGCGGGAGTGTTTTGAGTGTTTTGAAGATTTTGAGATGGGAAATTAGGGCGGAAGTGTGTGTGGTAGAGCGGGGAAGTGTGTGTTGTGTGCAGTGTATATATTATTTGGGGAAAAAAAAAACGAAGGAGATGACCCCTATTTATGACGAAGCAAAACGAGCGTCATCTTTCAGGCTAAATTTTAACTGATTATGACCCTATGTTATGACGCTTCTGAAAACGAGTCATCCCAAATACAAAATTTACTCTTTATGACTCTTATTTTATGACTCTGCTATTTGCGCGTCATCTTTTAGTGTGCGTCATAAAATGCGAGTCAAGGAAAGCCCTTTTTCTAGTAGTGAAACTAGGTCTTTTTGCTCATACAAATCCACTAATTCGTTCCACTTATGGGTCATGGTTAGGAAGCTTTCCTCAAAATTCATCCAAATGGTCTTACTAAAAGGAATTGATCCTGATAATGATCGTCTAATAGAAATCACACATGCATAGAATTCATTAAACCCATCTAACTTTACCCCCAACTCCTCTTGGATATCACTAAGAGCACACAAAAATTCATTGGAATGATAGGAAGCAAATCTATTAGTGAAATATAGTTGTTCCTCTATTGTCAATGATCTAAATGGAGTTTCATCCGCCATAGTGACAAATGAAAATGGTTTTACAAACAAAGGGCACAAAGAAAAAGATAGACTATAAGAAAGCTAATAAAAAGAAAATAAAAGTCTCACTAAGATAGGAATCTAATGAGTAGACCTAATAAAATAAAAATTCAACCTAAACAATAACTATTCCCCGGCAGCGGCGCCAAAAACTTGATGCGTGGGATTGCGCCCTCGCAGTAGGTTTTACCTATCAAGGGATCTCAAGAGGCTTGCAATCCCCACCAGGCAGTGTACCTGACCGTTGTAGTATAGTAAAGTGGCAAGTACCGGGGGATTGATCGTTCAACTCAAAGAATAGTGTTCGTTAGGATTGAAATTATTCTAACTAGGTCTAGAGGTGATGGATGATTCTTTTTGTATTTTTATATTTCATGGAAAGCAAGTAAAAATCTCGTGTTTTGGAAGAAGGGGCGGAATTAGTTGTTAATCAACTAACCCAAAAGCTACTAACTAAACTAATATGCAAGAAAAGTAAACTAGGGTTCTACAAGGGAAGTGAAGCATGTCTACCTATGATATGTTACTCCTTGCTAGCTATCCAATTCTACCTATTGAATTGTCACACCTTGTTTTAATTGACGGGTTGTATTCCTTAATACCAATCGTGGGGGTGTGTACGATCTTCCCCAACTCTATAAGCTCCTACTTCACTCCTATGTCGAGCCGGCTAAGAAGCTCCTAACATGGGATCATTAGAATTCGCTTATGCATTAAATACAACCAATTAACCTTAGTACACCTTGGTTCATGCTTCTTAAGACGTTCAAGCACGTTACCGTATAGGAGGTTGGCCAGTTTTCTTAAGCCTAACATCGATATCACCCAATCAAAACAAGAAACAATAGGAAGCAAGAATTATAAACTAAACCAACTAGATCTATTGAAGTTGTCACGCCCTAATTGATGGAGATGGACACACACATCAACAAGAAATCAATAAGATCTAATTAGTTATACACAAGTTTCACACAATCATAGGTAAACACTAGGTGATTTAGTAAAACATAATCAATGAAGAACAAGCAACAATAATAATGGAAGACATAATTAAGATAGAATCAACACACCATTACAAGATGTTTATGGAGTGATTAAGACCTTCTAAGTTGCTGGAAAAACACCTACCTAAACCCTAGAATCGGACTTAGGGTTTAGGGCTTACAAAAAGTGAAGTTATAATGTTGTATTTATAGGCAATGTTTCTGTCGGCAAGGCTTGACGGCGTCAGCTCTTACAAGTGACGGCGTCAGCTCGACGTTTTCACTAAATCAAAGATTTTTTCGTCCTCTTCGCGTGGCCTTTTGAATCACCCAAATCCGAGTCCGTATGAAGATTTTATGGCCAAAACAGTGACAGCTACTCCGCACGTAAGTTGTGATTGTCTTGATCAACATGTGACGGTTTCACTAAGGTTTCTTCTTGTGCAAGCCTTCATTCTGACGCCGTCACTCTATATCATCTGACGCCGTCAGGTTGAATCCTGACGCCGTCACCTTTTAATCATCCAAAATCCTCTCTGGCGCGTCAAGGGTTGACGGCGTCACAATGGTGCTTGACGCCGTCACAGGTACTTTTCCAGCCGATTTTGAGACTTTGTCGTTTTCTTCACTTTTATGCTCCAAAAACGTCCAAAATGCTTCCTTTTCCAGATTTCTTCTCCAAAGTACCTAAAATGACAAAATGAACGATTTAGGGCAATATTTGATCAAATAAATACGATTTAGGGCTTAAATGACCCCCTAAAAGCGGTACACTTTTCGCTTCATCAATTAGCCTTCATTTTAACACTTTAACTTGCACCGGAGGAAAAGAAAGTATAAAAGCTTTGACTTGCCTTGTAGCTCCAAGGCCAATATTATATGGAAATATGGTAGCATTAAAAACATTGATGTGCCCACGAACGGTATCAATTCCATAATTCATTAGGATCCCTAAACGGCTAGACACTGACCCGTTTGGAACCCATTTACGATATCAATCCAATCAAGGAAAGTTGCTTGTTGATTTGGAACACTCCCTCCACCACTTAGTAAGCTTCGTGCATTTAACAAAAACAAAAAATTATTCATTTAGTGTGATTATAAGCGTCCATTTAGTTATCACAAACTCTTAAAATACTGGAATCATATTCAACATGTGAGCATGTTGTATGCATATAATGATGCTGATACAATGATACATGATAAAATATTTGTTTTACCAATGTAGTAGTGCCTCATAATATCATAAATAGGTGAGATCCTTTCAACTTGAACTAGTTGACCATTCTTTCTCCGGCCTTCATTCGTGCCAAATGATGTTTCAATCGAACAACCGACTTCACCAGTTAAGCTGACTTCATGACAGAAAGAATCGTAAAAAAAACCCTGTTATAACAGCAATTCGGAGAGAAACTCCATAAGTACAACAATTAACGCTAAATTTGGACACTTAGGCGGGCAAGGCTAAGGACTACACATGGTCTTGCCATTAGAACCATGCCAAAGCTAACCGAAATTCTAAGCGGATTTTTTTGTTCGGCTTTTTTGTGCTCACCTTTATTATTTTAGCCGAGTAGTGTTCTGACCGTCCTGTTCTCAGGCTCCTCTCTGCTACGGATATTAAGAGTGGAATGGAGATGTACACCCATGTCTCTGACATTGAAACATATATGGTTAGTTATTAAATATATCAATCAATTTTCTATTAGATACAGGAAATTCATTGATAGAAGTATACAATAAAATTAGAGAGCATTAGGACATACATGCGATTATTAGTTTTTACAAGGTGTTTGGCGCCCGCCGCGTTGCGGCGGATCTTTTTTGCGTCAATTCTGATTCAGTTTGTTAAAAAAAAACACATGTACATAACTATTTAATCGAAAAAATAAGATTGTCGGTACCCCTATTTAATCGAAAAAATGGGCGTTTTATTTTTTTTAACTTTGTGTATTTATCGTATGCATAATTTATTATGGATGTATTTATAAATTAGTTTTAACTATGTAAGTAAAATATTCATATTTATCAAAAGAACGATATCAAAAGTTCAAAACGTTACTAACGAAAATTGTGCACGACATATATATTTTCATATTATAACGTTTCTTTTTTTAAAATCAAAAAATGGTCTTTGTAACACCTTTTAAGCAAATGTGATGATGAAATAATGTCTGTTACCAATGTTTGCAGTCATCATATTGGGGATTTTTTTTTTGCCTTTTTTATTTTCATGGTAGCTTATCTAGAAAGGTTGGGGCCATTTTATATCACTTCTGTTACTATAATCTGCAAAAGGTTGGATTATTAAATATTTTATTATGAACGAATATTATATTGAAGGGAACGGACGAAGTGTTACTAAAGAAACTATTTTTTATTCATTTGTGGCAAAAAAGTATTTATTTATATAACAGCCAATAAGATGGCACCGAATCGATGCGCTATAATATATATAGAGAATTAGCAATCCAAACACCCCTATAGTCTTATTATATAAAAACTATTCAAAATCCTAACTTTAACCCTAAACCCATTTCAGAAACTCACTTATATCACCCAAAAAAAATTAACATAACAACATATACACTTTAAGCAATTTCAGTAACATATTCTTGAACCAAACAATCTGATTAATTCTACAATCAACCTATGAAACACAGATTCAGTAAAAAGAATATTTTTGTAAACAAAAAATCCAATCTTTTTATTGACACATATATTAAATCCCAATTTAAAAAAAATGCATACCTGAGTTTGAAGCAAGGCACACAAACATTCCATCAGAAAGCCTAACTCAAACCCATACACAGTTGGCTGACCACATCGTGAGCCACAAAAAACAAGCAAACCACACCACAGATCAAGATGCATGAGATAAGAAGCTTCAAGAACATAAATGGAAAATATGTGGCTATAGGAAGTGTTTATATGGCTATACAAAGGCAGCTTCTGTAGACGTTCACAAATGGCAATCATACAACCACAAATCACATTAAAATAATCAGTTCCTGTAGATTTTACTATGTATCCTCTCACAAATCACTATAGACACAATAAAATAATATTTTCCTGTAGATCCTCTCACAAATCACTATAGACACCCTCGGTGCTGGATTGGGTAAAAGACAGGCGACCGGAGTTTTAGGGTTGTCCGATTAAAGTCGGAGCGGAGGAATAATGAGAGAGGAATGTGAGAGGCAAAGTTTTGGGGTCGTACGAATACCAAAAAGAAGATTTCGGGTATGGGCTAGCCCAACGGACTATGGACCCAAAGTTTTGCAAAATGCAACCACGCCTTTTGTTATATTTATATAATCCACTAGCTTATAAACCCATGGAATCCACGGGTTTTTAGAAGAATGAATGCATCACGAAATTAAAGGTGTGAGTAAAGTAAGAAAAAACAACGAAGTAAGAAATAACAACGAACGTAAACAGGTTGAAAAAAAATGTAAGTCAATGGTACTATAAAATACTAAGCTTGTAACTATTAATTTATTAAACGTCCATGCATCTGGATCTTGGCTCTCCGATTTTGATGGTCTTGAAAAGCAAATTTACGTAGTGAGCGTTACTTAAGTGATAAGTCAATGTCCATTCCGTGAGCACATAATAAGTTTTAAAAAAATGTAAGTAAAAGAAGTTTGTGATTGATAATATATGTAAATCTAAAAATGGGTTTATAGACCCGTGGAATTACGGGAATTTCTAAAAAAATTATTCATTAAGAAGTTAGGTGTGTGAATAAATTAACAAACAACAACGAACGTTAATAGATTCCATTACTTTTTGTCAATGATAGGATAAATAATTTGGTTTGTAACTATTAAGAAAATAGACGTGCATGTATCATCATCTTCTCTAATTGGTTGATAGTCTTGGAGAGAAAAGTTATCCAATAAACGTCAAACACTTGAGTAGTCCATGTTCGTTCCGTGAACACCTGCATATGAAAAAAAATCAAATTAAAAGGAAGTTACTAATGGTGCATATAAGACATTTTTCATTTGTAATGTTAATCATTTAAATATTTCATACTTCTAAGAATTTTAGAACGCTGCTATAACTGCTTCGAATTAGAATCCTCATGTATATATGTTCATTTCTTTTTTGTTATTAACTTTGTTTCTTGGAAAATATTTGCATTATATTTAGGGACTTCGTGTGTTGGATTATACAACTGATTCTTGATCACTTATAAATAGGAGATAGGAGCAGGGATGAATGCATGTTCATTTTTATTAAGACGTCAAAAGATCGATTCACATTTTGTGAAAGTCTCCTACTCCAACCATAGCTGAAAGTGTTTAATGCATTCTGTTTGTGCTTGTGCTTCGCAATTGTGTATTTCGCAGTTGGGAGTACAAAAACATATGTGTAAGGAAATACGGAGTAGTTAAATAACCAAAGTTCATAGAAAATGAAACATATGCGTAAAGAAAAGTCAAATTACCAAATAGAACATAAAGTTGCATAAGTACATATTGAAGTTTTTTATTTTTATGTACTTGATTTTGTTTTAGGATTCCAATGGCATGTTGATTTAATTTTTGATGTCTTTTAACATAAGTTAGGACCAATTAGATACATGGAGTTTGGCCACCTATATTCCATAAACATTATAAATAAATTAAATTGACTATAGAATGATAGTGTGTATGTAAGAAAGTTAAGTATGTTTGGTTACCTATGATCACATATCATGTAGCACTTCTTCGTGGATCATGTTCATTGTGCTATTCGTGAGGCTTATGCTTTCGTCACAAATAAAATAAAGTGAACCAAAACCTACGTCAATATCGATGCAAATATCTCTTTGTTGGATGGTAGCTTATCTCTATCTGCTGATTGAGCACTCATTTTTGCATCAACTATAATCTGCAAAGAATTTTGTATAAAGCAGCATATTTTTTTAGTACCAAACATCCAAATGAATGAGAAAATGGCAATTTTGACCCATTTAGTTACAAATGGTGAGTCTGCATTATGCTTCATTTCTAACAGTTCAAACGGGTAATTTTAAAAGATCTAGCGAAAAGAAAACATATTAAATGGTCAAACATGTCAAACAGGTCAGAAGTGTGTGTTTTTATGCTTACAAATTGGTGGTACAACTAAACCGACCCAACTCATGTGAACCCATATTAAAATACCTGTTTTGACCCAATACCAGCCCGCCCGCCCGACCTATCAATTTCTTCACCTGTAGGCATAACATGTAAAATCAGAGCATGCAATCATGGAATCTGTCATACCTTGTTTAGCTTGGCGGTAGGTGCAAGTTTCTTAGATGATAATAAACTGTGGGCTTCAATTCTAGTGGGTGCTTCAATTCCATCAAGGATCAATTCATATTTGCTAACATCTATCCCATGGAATGCAATCTACAAACAACATAGAACATTACGGAAACCATAGTTGAAATTTTGAATATGACAGGTAGAAAACAGAATTAAACGTCACCTAAAAATCTACAACAACACTTTTCATTAATTCATATGGCACTGGACCAGAATTGTGATATTACTAATTCAGATGTCCGACCACCCTCCACATAAAAGGTAAAGCTCTTGGTAGATGGATACATTACTTTTCCACTTGATAGGTCTGTTCAATGGAGATAGCCGCAGAGACATTCACATCAGAATGTCATAGCTCAACTATGCATTATGCCTAAAGGTGCAATTAGTTGAATAACAATTTAAAACTAAGCTTACCATTTGAGATGTCGGAAAGCGGTGCACCTTGATGGCGGGGTGGATTAGAACTTGTTGATAATTGCACTAGTCCTAGGGCATGCATATTGGTGGATAAAAATACACAAATCAAAAGTGATAAGTAATTTGAAATGCTGAATACTAATAGTCTAAGCCATAATCACTTGTTCAATAGTCTAACAAACAGTAGCCAATACTTTAATAATGCGGAACTAACAATTTCAGAACCCGTGAGGCTCGATAATAAGCAATTTTGTACGTGTAATCGTATACATGCCGCTGTTCCTTTTCAATTCCAAACAACACCTAATATAATAATAAGCAGTTTTTTTATGCAATCCTAAACACAACCTAATCTAATAATAAGCAATTTGCTAAATCAAAAAGTTGTCAACCACTAACAGAATACATACCTCCAAATATTCTATTTTAAATTAGAGAGATCTGTTGTAGATGCTTTAGATTTTTGTTGACTGTTATGTATTCTGATTTCTGATATATTATTCCTGCAATAAAAAACCAAACATATTGTATTATCATAAAAAAAGCTAACATAAAAACTAAAAGAAAACAGTCAAAGTTACTAACATGATGAGCTTCGGTCCTTCGGTCTCAACAATCAAATTGGAAAATTACCAATGCATCGTGCCGGTCATCATGGTCATTTGTTCTACCTCCCCACTGCAAACACACATGTATCAGATACGCAGTTTGAATAAGCAATTTTAAACACCCTAAGAACACGCAAAAAACATATACAAATAACCAATCCCAAACACCCCACTGTCAGAAACTTTTTTACTTTCTTATAACAGCAGCGGCGGATACTAATAACAAATCCCAAACACTCCATTCTCAAAAAAATCTCTTACTTTCTCAAAACAATAGCAAACTTATATACACAGATGAAAACTTTAACCCAAAACTAATCATTAAAAATCGAAAATAAAAAACTAACAAAAGAAACATGATTTATGGTGGGAAATAAAAGAAGAAGAAATTGCAAAATTAATTTGGGAATTTAATTAGGGTTGCTAAACTTACATACCTATATTACTTCCATCAACCACAATCTAAATGTTAAAAGTCATGCATATTTCTGGATACTTTATAAAAAGAACTAATCATCCGGCAAAAAACCCTCAAAAAAACATTGAAAATCATTGTTGATCAATCTCGTGCCACAATAACGAAACCCAAATTGAAGAACCACCACCACACATGGTTTTCGGTTTTGTGATATTAGTGTGTGTTTTGTGATAACCGAATCAGAGACATAAAAAAGAAATTGTAACTTATTTTTGGGATGATTTTTGAATGCGTTGCAATTAAATGTGGTGTTGAAACTGCCAATTTTGATTGATTGTAACCGATGGAGATGATTTGTATGAACAATTAATTGATTGATTTTGAGTGTTTAATACTTTACAAAAATAGGATGGATGAATGGTAAATGATAGAGAGAAGAATCGTACATAAGAAGTTTGAGGGCGAATGCATTGGAGAAGTGGGTGGTACAAAACTGCATTATATTAGAATACATAGATTACCCGCTCCCAAAACCCATGTAACAAACACACCCTTATAACTTAAAACAAACGATCTATATCGGTCTTATCCAAATTCTCATAATCCTAAACCCAACTACCAAACACACCCAATCACCAAAACCCAAAACGACAACTCCTCTTACATAATAAACATCCCAAAACAACAATTATCATTCTCCCAATAAAAAATGGAAGCAATAATTCCCAACGGAAACAACACACAACCGTCATCAACGTCAACAAAACTAACAGAATCGTTAAAACTAGAACACCAATTGGTACGAGTACCATTCGAAGAGTATAAAAAAACAATCAGATCTAATCACCGTCACATCGAAAAAGAAGTCACTGCTGTAATCTCCGGTTTATTACCTGATTCTCAAAACGACGCCGTTAAGCATTTGAATTCACTTGTTTCTAGATTACAGGGCTTAAAACGCAAGGTATTACTATTAACTATATTTAATCATTTCAATTTTTTAATTGATTAATTGAATGTTTTATTGTAAAACAGTAAATAATTGTGAAATGTTATATTGTCATAAGTAAGTTGTTTCTTATTTGTCGAATAATTTACGCACTGTAAAACAGTAAATTAATTGTAGGGTTTCGAATCTAGTAATTGATTTTATAGCTTATATAATTTAGAATGTAATAGTTTATTATTTGATAGTAGAATGTAGTCGGTGGTTAATTAGGAAGGTAAAACAGTAACTAAACGTAATTATGTAGTTTTCGAGTTGTACGTTTGTTAATTTGTATTCTCAATTATTGATCAGGAGTCTTGATAGGTTAAATGTAGTTTGAAATTGTAATTATCGGATTGATTGATTGTAAATTGTAATCGTGTTAATTATTTGTTGATTAGAAATTTTTATAAGGGAATATTGTTAATCAGTGAATCATATTGATTATAATTGTACGGAGTTAATTATCAATGAATATGATTTAGTAAGGTGCTAGACTGATTAGGATTTATTGTGATTTGTGATGAAATAGTTGGAAGATGGGAATCATGTTGAGCAAATGCAAGCGCAAAGGTGCCGGACTCGCCTTGAGCATTTGGAGTCTGCTGATGGTGATAATATAGCAGAGTGGAGTAATACACGCTTGAATAGAGTATTGGTGGATTATATGTTGCGAATGTCATACTATGACACTGCTAAAATCCTTGCTGAAAGAAGTAATATACAGGTAACTTGCGGCCTTGTTAACGTTATTTAACGAGTTTATGTACTTGTCCAAGTGTACTCTTTTTTGGGACCTTTAGTAGGGGTTGTGAATTTCTTAATTATCAGAAACTGTCGTGGCATCAGTTTCAGATGTTTAAACCTGTAGTATGGCTAGGTGGTACTCGACTGATCGGCTACCTTATAGCGAGTAATCGACCTAGGCGGGGGGAGTACTCGGATTGTTATATATAAATCTTGAAATTATATGTATGACATATAGGGCCATAGATTTTTCACAGTATCCTAGAAATATGTTTAGAAAAGTTAACACAATTGTTCAAATACTTCAAACCAAATTTTGACAAAACTGATCTTTTGGCAAATTTGGCTCAACTAGTTTCGGTCACTAATCTTGTAGCGAGCAATCGGCCCTTTAATCCGAGTTTTTCAACACTTCTAAGATTACTTATCAAGGCGTTGTTGGTAAACATTTTCGTAAGCAGGAACCATCTAGGTCCCAAGAGGAATCTGTCTGCCAATTAGAAGGGCTAATTGTTTCTATTATTTTTCAGAGTATTTTAATAGTAACACAGTCTTTGTTTGCTTTTTTTACAGGATCTTGTTGATATTGAGATATTTTATGAAGCGAAAAAGGTTATTGATGCTCTACAGAATAAGGAGGTAGCTCCTGCGTTAGCCTGGTGCGCTGAGAACAAGTCTAGGTTAAAGAAATCCAAGGTATCCTCTTTTATTGTTTGAGCTTGTAATTGCTACTGCTCTTTCCCATTTTTTGGGTTGAGCTATTTATATAATATCTGCTGCTCCAAAACAAAAGCCTGTAATTGCTACTGGTATAAGAAAGATGTGATGTGATGTGTTGATTTTTTTTCTTTCATTTTGTACGTTTCTTTTTTGTAATATTGATCAAGATGTTTTGAGTTTCATAATGAGCCAATGTTAGAACTATGTTAATCTATTTAGTTAACGGTGAATCTATGCAATCGATAGTTGCACCTCATGTATGATATCTGGTTGTGGCTATATTTGATTGCTGAGTAACCGTAGTTGAACTGAAAAGGATGATTGGTTCAATACTAATTTGGTCTCTTATATTTCGAGGAATTGGTATTAGCATTTGAGATTTGATTGCCGAGTAACCGTAGTTGAACTAAAAAGGATGATTGATACACTAGTAATTTGGGCTCTTGTTTTCGAGGAATTGGTGTTAGCATTTGAGATGGTTCATATTAGGGATGTCTCAAGTTCATAGATCGTAATTTCTGTCGATTACTCAATTAAGTTCTGGGTACTCTTTTTTAGTTTAGTGGTACTTAAGTTTTAATTTTTATGAATAAAAATTGATACCATTGCACTCAGAAAAATATGTCAGACAAATCAGAAAGTTCTGTTAAATCACAAAAAAGTAAAAAATTAAGTTCTGGGTGACCTGTGTTACTATTGTGGTGATGAAATTCTCATGAAATGAAATTGATACAAGTGCACCTCAGAAGTCAGAAAGTATTTAATCTAGTATCAAGATGGTGGCTCCTCATAATTTCTGTCATGTGGTCAAGTTTCGGGTGATCATATTAGTTTTGTGGGGATGAAATTCATATTCTTATCTACTAAAGTTGATACAAGTGCACCCGGAAAAGTATTTAGACCAACTCATTTGATGATAAATGATGTTAGATAAATCAGAAATCTTTTTTTAATATCAAACGTGAGACGTTTAGTTAAGGTGAGTAAAGCAATAGAAGCTTCTTTTTGTGATCTTTCTGTTATTCTTGGTCTTTTAGACCCAGCAATATAGTTATGAGATACTTCTTACATCATAAGTGAGTGTTAAATTCATATATTTTAGAGTGGATGCTTTAAAAGTTTTGCTGTATTTGGCTTCTGAACACATTAGGAACTAGTTATTTCATAGTACGTTAAAAATTTATTTCCTTTTAGATATCGTTTTGGAAGCATCTGAATTTAGGTTGGAAGTTGAGGGACTATCTTTTGTACAAATGTTCAATGTTTGCCAAAGTCGTTTGACATGGTTTGCTTGCTAAAGATATTAACGTGTACAGGGGAATTGGGGAAGTGCTTAGTGACAGAGTCGGGTAGGGCTCAAAGATTGCCAAATATTAATTTGTTTGAAATAAAATAAAATACTTTATATTCAAATTCAGTTGACTTTATGTCATTAAATAGTTAATGGTTATGTCATGTGCATAGTTAGATGAGGTCATGTTTTTTTCTACTTCTTCGAGGTGGTGTTTACCAAACAAATGAGGAACATCTTTTTCAAAAGTACTGGGTTAGCTATCATACATGAACACACACAGAGGGAAGTCCTTAATGTTAGAACTAAAATATTTTCCAGAGTGTATATGATTATTATGAAATAAAAAAAACTTCCTCGTATTTAAATTCAGTTTTCTAAATATCAGCATACCATCAATGGTTAGTAGCAATCTAGATGCCATGTGAAAAGATAGATGCAGTCATGTTCCTATTTAAGAAATAAATGTTTGAACACTTGTATTTCTGATTTGTATAGACCAGTTAAGTTATTATGTGCGACAGATGTCATTTTAAACAATAAATGTTGTCGTGGTTGGTTGTCAATGTGTCTGCAAGGTCAACTCTGACAAGTTAAATTAATTGCTTGCCAATGATTAATTCTCAGAAGTTCTTGTGTTCTGTATAAATGTTGTTATTAGTATAATTATATGATTTGTGTGAACATGGCTGATTTCAAGTGTTTTGTGATGACAGAGCAAATTTGAGTTTCAGTTGAGACTTCAGGAGTTCATCGAATTGGGACGTGGTGCAGACAAACTTCTGGCTGTTAAGTATGCTCGAAAGCACCTTGTACCATGGGCAGCTACATATATGAAAGAGTTTCAGAAAGTCTTTGTCACACTGGTTTTTAAAAGTGATACTGGATTAGAGAAATACAAGGTTAGTGTTCTTGTATATACATGCTCTGTAAAGTGATTTTAAGCATTATTTAGTTTTATAAAATTGTGAGACTACAATAAGTTACAAAAACATACGTTTAACCAAAATTACTATATGCATATTTTAGTGTCCTCAAATCTATCAAAGTAGAAAAAGATTTCGATCATAGTTTTTTAATTGCATTTGGGAAGGGATGAGTTTTGAACTATCTTGATCTGAATTACTTAGCATATAGAAACAGAAGGATGGCATGGTTGAGTAACAGGTTAAAACCGGTAATTTTTTGGTACGGTCAAAATGGGTTGGGTTAGGTTGGCTTCAAACACTGTTTGTTTTGTTTAATTGTTTTAGCGTGTCCAAATATGTTAATAAATATTATAATATCTCAGTGATATACTAAATCTTTTAATACAATAATTTAGAAGGTTTTAAGCATTTAATCTATTTTCTTTTTTGCTAATATTTTCTATTTGACCTGTTAGAGATAAAATTTCACCCAAATTATCCTGTTCATAAGTAAATGGGTCAAAGTTGCTACATCTATTAGCGATTTCATGTGGCTTGAATCATATTTGATTCAAGACAAACACAAATGTTGTTAATAATCATGTCCTTTTGTACTCGTTATCTGTAAATGTTCACTGGGTATTTAGTGCAATCACACTAACTGACTTTGGTCTTGCGGCAGGTCTTATATGAACCAAAGCAATGGGATTTCTTAATAGATCAATTCAAACAGGAGTTTTGTAAGTTATATGGCATGACTTTGGAGCCTCTGCTGAATATCTATCTCCAAGCAGGCTTGTCTGCTCTGAAAACTCCGTATCCTAAATGTGTATTTTTTTTATGTCATCTTTTTTTGTTTTCTTTAGGCTAATTGTGCACTGCTCCTTTTCTTTATTATAAATGTGGACTTGGTTTATGCCTTGACCTGACTGCCTGGTAGATTTTGTTATGAGGATGATTGTACAAAAGAGGATCCTCTGTGTCAAGAGAACTTCAGGAAACTGGCAAATCCATTGCCCTTCTCCAAGCAGCACCATTCGAAACTTGTGTGCTATATAACAAAAGAGCTAATGGATACAGAGAACCCGCCACTTGTCTTACCGAATGGGTATGTTTACAGCGAAAAGGTTAGTGATATACTAATTTGAACGACTCCTTCTTTCTGCACATAGAGGTTAAGATGTTCTAGGCGGGTTTGGGTTGTTCTGCAAACACTTCTGGTTCATTTTATTTTTTCTAAGTATTACTTATTATCACGTTAGTTAAGCTTACAAAAACAATTTCAGATTACAAAAACAATTTTGTTACAGTAAAAATATAAGTATAATAATAAAAATGATTTAGGAGGTTCTATGCATTAAACATAGACTTTTGGCAACTTTAACCCATTTCTATTTCTGCCACTTCTTTTATATGGCTCATTTATTCAGTTGGGTAAAATACAAACCAAATAGACCCTGTATAAACTTGAATTGTCGATGTAACTAAATTGTGCTTAAATTTACAATTGACTAATGTAAGTTGCACTGGTTTTAGTAATTAACCCAAAGAAATACTACTCTTTCCTAGAGGTGGCAATTTGTGCCCGCAATGAAAAAAATGGGCTAATTTTGGCTAATTTGTAAAAGATTTGGGCACATTTAGCCCCATCCTTTTTTTGAAATGGGCACATTTAGCCCATTGAAAAGTTAAATGGGCACAACGGGCACATATTTTCTCTCAATTAGAGAACATTATAATCGTTTTTGAAGAAAAACTTATATATATAATATATTTAATTTTTTAAATATAAATGAGTTATTACGTTTAAAGAATTTTTTTCGTCATTTTCGGTCTTCTATAAAGCGATTTGTATAACATGTGCCCGTTTAGCCCGTGCCCGTTTAGCCCGTGGCCGTTTAAGCCCGTGCCCGTTCTAGCCCGTGCCCATTTAAGCCCGTGCCCATTTAAGCCCGTGCCCGCCCGGCCCGCCCGTTTTGCCACCTCTACTCTTTCCCAACAAAACTCCACACATGATTTTTTTTATTGACCTAAAGTAGAATCTTAGTTCAAAGTTTCAAATATGTAGATTAAGATGAATTTGATGTTCCTTCATGCTTTAGATAATCCTTTCATAGTGTGCATTTGTGTTTAATCATGTTTATAATCGTTCCGAATAATTGCTCTTTGTTGTCTTTGGAACTAGTGAGTCTATCACAGGATTATGTAAAACTTGTATAGAATGTTATACCATACTTCTTTAATCTCATGCAAATATCAATGTTAACTCTTGCTCATTATGTTAGGGGGTGTTTGTTTAAGTTTTTATGAGCTTATTACTTATTAGCGTATATAACTAACATACGCCTACACAAGTGTTTGGGTAAGCTTATAAGCCTAGGCTTATGAGCTTATATAAGGGGGGTTTTATAAGCCCGAAAGTTTGTGGCTTATTCAAGGAGGGATGGGCTTATTTAAGGAGTATTTTATAGCAAAAGATATTTATACTTCCTTATTACAACTACAATTTTAAATATACATGTACATTTTGGCCATTTTACCTTTAACTACAATAAGCTAATCTAACAACTAAGAATGGGTCTGTGAGCTTATTATTTTTAAGCCAAAAAGTGCTCATGAAATATGAACTTAAGCTCAAAACAAGCCAAGACAAACACCCCCTTAGAACTACGTTAGCATAAGGCAAACAGCCAAACATTATAAATACTGTTACATCGTGACTAGATGTTGCGGTTTCGACCCAAACAGGCAAAAGTCCCACAAAGTGTATGTTTAATGCATACAAACCTATCATTAGAGTATGTTACAATGATGTTTTGCACTTAATTATTAGATAATTGTTGAAAGAGTATGTAACAATGATGTTTTACATGTAATTGATTATAGATAAATTGATAATTTTGGACAGAAGTGTTTCGGGTAATTTAAAACATAACTAGGCCTGAATACAAAATGTTATCTGATCTTGTTGCAAAACTGTTGGTCAAATGAGTCTATAAAACAAGTATTAAGAAGGGCTGGGGCAAGTTTCTTAGTATGATTAGTAGAAAGCACACTAAATCGGAAATTTTTGCAATTCTCAGGAGAATTATTTGGTTCGTTTTGCAGGCTCTTCTAGAAATGGCTAATAAGAATGATGGAAGAATCACATGTCCAAGAACAGGGTATGTTTGCACCCGAGAGCAACTTATCAAAGCTTTTATCTCATAATCTACCTACTCATTTGAGGAAGTATGCTACAACCTTCATTTCTTAAGTGCATGTATATGCTAATCACCATCACTTGTATTTGTTGTTTGTACCTAAACAAAGCATAAAGCTTCCCTTCATTGGAGAAACATTAAGTTTAATGTCCAAATGTACAGTTTGTGTCAGATTCTGGGAAGTATAGTCTTGCTTGATTTTAGAGGCACAGCCTGCAATTGTGATTGGTATTTTATCGTGATGAGTAAGCGATTTAGAGCTGGCAAGATGCGTGGGTTGGGTAATGGATCAAAACAAGTTTTTTTGTTCTCGTCAAAAAGGGGCTGGTTGAACTGGTTTGATTGGCAAAACTTTTTTCGGCCATTTTTATTGCGGCTAATTACTTAAAGATTTGATTATAAAATAATACAATAGACGAATAAATAACTTTTTAGAATAAAAAGGATGGAGGTTTTATGCAAAGATAGACTTGAGCAATTTTTAACTCATTTAACCCATTTGACCGGTTAGTTTTTAAGTTCTATATCGGTCAGTTTGACATATATAGTGTTTTGAGCAATCTTTGCTGAATGTTTTAATGAACATCGATCAAGAATGACAATTCTTAAAACATACATATTGTAATACATAAATAGCACTAGATGTACAAGATTTATATTATTACATGTCTAATTCCTCGCAGAGTTTTATGCAACGATAATAATCACATTCCTCTTTAGATCAATTTATCAACTCGGCTAGATGTCATGATTTTGATGTTTTAAGTTTTAAGAACTTAATGAAACCAAATGCTACAGCTGGTTTTAATGAATTTCCATAATTGCATAACACTATATACAAAATTGTCACCAGTATCTGAATGCAAAAGGACTACAGCAAGGTTGCCCAAAATTGTCACCAAATTGGTAACACGCGAAATGATATGTATATTCGCAAGGGAAAATATACATCACTGGTTTTCTTTCTGTGTGATGGATCTATCAAGTTCATTTTTTGATAACTTCAAAAAAATGATTAGTCATCCTAAATTTAACTACAAATCATTTATATTACAATAGCTTAGTAAATTGGTTTTCAGAATAAATTATTGAACTAAATGATTTAGTTTGTTAAATATGAAGTACTAATATGTGTTTTGGCCCACTTGCTTGCAAGAAGAAGAAAGACAAAAAAGCCTATTATTTAAGAGCGGGAGGTATCGTCAAGCCAAAGCTTGGCGCCAAGGTAACAACCCAAACACACGAACGGCTCACTGTACCAGAAGTCGTGCCAAAGAGGCTCACTGTACCAGAAGTCGTGCCAAAGCCTCTTGGCTGTTAAATAACAGCCGACGCCATTTTTATTTTTTATTTTTTATTTTTATTTTTTATTTTTTTTGTGTGTTTTATTTGTGTATTTAGTGGGGTATGTGTGGACTCAACGGCACCACTTTTGCTATGGCACCACATTTGTATGAGGGAGGGGTTTTTTTGGTGCCGTTGAAGATCTCGTGCCGTTGAGTGTTTTGCTGACGTGGCAGTGATTTTGAAGAACGGCACGAGCCCTTTGGTTCCACGATACCCGGTGCTCTAAAAAGTAGTTGCTTTAGTGTTAAAAATAAAGTCGTTGCCTCTTTCCATGGTTTTAGTAAATTGTTAATTAGCAAATAGGGTTTTAAGTTTTTAACAAAATAATGATTCTTTTTCCACGATTCATATAAAATGGCCATAAATGATTGTTAGTAATGTGTTCATAAAGTCAATGTAGCATTGGTGACAAACACTTCAAATTATAGTAACAATAACAAATATTTTAAGGATGGAAATATGGAATCGAATTAGGAAGTTGTCAATGTTTGAACATGTCGTAGCATTCTAGTTTTCCAGTTGTAATTTTTAAGTTCTTGTCTTTTGTAGCATTCGACGCGATGTTTATTGTGTTCCACATCGTGCATAGTAACATGCCATATATCTAAATCTAAACCACTTATTGACGTATAATAAAACCTTTCTAGTAAAAATAAAATGGATTTTTAAAACATATCGTTAAACAATAGAATGCATCCAACAGATTTGTCTTCAACTCTTATGTAGAATTATTTTTGCGATGAATTTCTTAGCTTATAAAACAAATTTATCTATTGTTAAAAACTTAAAATCTCTTAAAAATGAGTAAAGTTGATTTCACGAAATACCTCTTATTTTCTTTAAACTTAAAATCCTTAAATTTGAGTACTGTGTAAACCTAATAATACCTTTTATTAAAAATTGTAACGACATCCACTACTAAATTAATATTTTAGATATTGTTTAATCCTTAAACTTTTATCATTTTTCATTTATAACTAATAAACTATGATCTCGCAATGAATACAAATTAAATCCGTAAGTGTTGTATCAAAAGTTACACCATGATTACAAGTTTACAAGTATAATTATTTGCCGATATACACCGTTGTTTTGAATGGATATTTTTCTAATAAGAAGAATCTAAAGGAATCAAGACTTTATTCTTTGGAAATGCGTATGCTTTGATCGGAAATGAAGTAGCGATTCAGAGCCAGATTATAGCTGGTGCAAGGTGCTAGCTTAACGGGCCTCCATAGATTTGGAGAACTAAAATCCATGCCTAATCTTATGCGTAAGTCTGTGTGTTAATAATTAGGCACATAAGTTAGGCATATAAATGAATAAACTTATGACACATAAGTTAGGCACATGAATTTTAGGTCTCCCGATCTTTTTCCACTTTTAAGTCAGTAATTATTTTAGAGACCCGGGTTTATTAATTCTTTTCATTTTTTACCTTAAACAGTACCTATGAATAAGTATTGATAAATGTAAGATACTTTGGATTCCTAGAAAAGATAAAAGTCGAATAATTTATTAGATTTTACACATTTATTTCCAAATAAGTAACATAACGAGACATTCAACACATTTGAAGAAACACAATATCAGACATTTCATTCAAGAACTATGAGTTTAATATTGGGAGGGAGATCATGTTTAGTTGGTTGAAACTGTACATGTGACGAATGAGGAAAATCTAAAGGACTGAAGCTGTACATGTGACGAATGAGGAGGCTTGTTTTATAAGTTTGGTTTGCAAATCACATCATCACGCACCAAAAAAGTCAGACACAAACACACACACACACACACACACCCAACGGTTTGTTTATCAGATTGTTTGGGGTTTCGTTTCTTAGTCTATTCTTGGTTAAAATTTGTTTTTTGAAATAATTTCTTTGCGTTCATATTGTGTGGTTGTTCAAGTGAATTTCTGGTTAAAATCTTTTCTTTGGAATTAGTCATTTGAACAATGGCTGATCCCATTACTTCGGCTCTTGTGAGTGATATGGTAGGGAAATTAACTTCTAAAGCTATCCAAGAGTATGGCTTGCTCAGGGAACTTAAGACCGATCTTTCAGCTCTCGAGAAAACTTTCAAACAGATCCAAGGTGTTCTTTATGATGCGGAGATGAGACAAACAAACGAAAAGGGTGTGGAAGAATGGCTCAAGACTCTCAAATCTGCCTCTTTGGAGGTGGAAAACGTGCTCGACGAGGCCAAAACTGAAGCTATGATACAAAGGCTGCACGGGGAAATGGGCAGGAAATACAAGGTAAGAACCTTCTTTACCTCCCGCTATAATCCGCTTATGGTCAAAACTAGGATTGCTCATAAAGTTAAGAACATACGGAAAGAATTGGAAGACATCGATGCTAATAGATCCAAGTTTCAGTTGGCTGCTTCCAATACCACAAGTAAAAATGACGCGGGGATCGGTGGTGAGATTTCAAACAGGGAAACTAGCTCACTTATGTCCAAGATCTGTGGAAGGGACGAAGAGAAGAAGATGATAGTTGATAAGATTTGTAACCAAGACATAGGCATCACACATGACGATTATGATGTTCGGGTCTATGCTATATGGGGCATGGGTGGCATTGGAAAAACCACACTAGCTCAATATGTTTACAACCATGAAACTGTGAAGACACATTTCGAATTAAAATTTTGGGTGTATGTCTCTGCTGTGTTTGATATCAAGCGAATAATTAAAGCTATATGTGGCAAAGAAGATTCGGGGTTGGATGCTATGCAAGCATGCCTTCAAAACAAGTTACGAGGTAAGAAATTTTTTATAGTCATGGATGATGTATGGATTGAAAACATGGACATGGAAAAGTGGGACGAGCTATGTAAAGCATTAAGTTGCGGAGCAAAAGGCAGCACCGTTATGGTAACGACACGGAAAGAAAATACTGCCCAACTGTTGGCTAAGATTCCTAAGTTGCAGCATAATGTGGGAGTATTAACAGAGAAGGAGTCATGGTCGCTATTCGAGATGCTTGCGTTCCCTGGCAGAGGAGAGGGGGGAAACGTAAGCTCCGAGCTGGAGCTTGTAGGAAAGGAGATAGTGAAGAAATGCAAAGGCTTACCTCTAGCGGTGAAGACTTTGGGTAGCTTAATGTCGACAAAAAAGAAGGTGAATGAGTGGCAGCTTGTAAACGACAAGTTCATGTTGGAGATGCAAGACAATGGCATCTTAACTGCTTTGAGGTTAAGCTACGATGATTTGCCTCCACATATGAAGATATGTTTCGCTTATTGTTGTGTATTTTCAAAAGGGGAGGAAATGAGTAAGGATTCATTAATAGAGTTGTGGATGGCAAATGGATTTATTCCATCTCAAGGAGATGTGAGCTTGTATGTGCTTGGTGAGGAAATTTTTACTTGTTTGGTCCGGAGGTCGATTTTCCAAGATGTCGTCGAGAAATACACAGGTGATAAATGCAAAATGCATGATTTAATGCACGATCTTGCGCAATATGTACTAAGGGATGATTGTGCAGTTATAGAGCCCGGTAAGGAGTTGATAACCTTGGATGAGGTGCTTCATCTCAGTTTATCATGCCACGGTTTTTATTTTTTAGAAGATGATTTAAAAAAGCTAAGACGAATACGATCAATGTTGGTCTTTGTTAATGTTTATGAAAGTAGCATTAGACAAATCTCCAACCATGTTTATCTAAGGGTGTTGTATTTGCAAGGAATTGAAAGCTCGACATTGCCCGAATCAATTTGCAAGCTAATACATTTGAGATACTTAAAAATAAAAGACTCGGATATGCGAGCTCTACCCGACACTATTATCTATCTCCAAAACTTGCAAACATTGATTCTAGAAAATTGTTGTCTACCCGACACTATTATCTATCTCCAAAACATGCGAGCTCTACCCGACACTATTATCTATCTCCAAAACTTAAAAATAAACTACAGGGACGAGGACAGTGACAACTGACAAGAATGAGGACAAGGACGATGATAGCGTGAACTACAAGGATGAGGACTAGAATGGAAGTTTGGTATGATATGTGAAGATAGTGTTGCTTTATGGTTTTAAGTCTTGTTTATGTTAAGGTGAATTTTGTGGGTATATTCACTGTAAACCCTCACGAGACAACACTCGTCCACTAGGGATCATCTAGGGGTTCAAAGGCTTGTTGTTATGCTAAATACAACCGCGATTCCTGCGAAAGTGAGTTAGGATCATGTACAATTTGTTTTTTTTTTCCATTCCTTTTTCTTTTCCCTTTTTTTCAATTTGTGTGTGTGCATGATATGTAGTTCCTATAAGTCCTCTTTGTTATTAAAAAGTTTTATTGAACCAACGAATTACAATAAAATATGGTTCATTTTGTGCCAAAATGAGATCTGTCATATCACCATATATGTACTATGTACTATGAATATACTAATTGAAAATTAGTTGTAAGGTTTTCTTGTTATAGTATATTGACCTTTTGATAGAATATGGAAAGCGAGCAGGGAAGCCCGCGCGTTGCAGCGGGTTTTTCAGATAGTTGTTTTTTTTTTTTAGAAAAATTAATTTTAAAGTTTTTTGAAAATATATATATATATTTTTTTTTTGAAAATATTTTTTCAAAATTTTTTTTTTTAAATTTTTTTTCCAAAAAAAAAAAAAAAAATTACTGTAGCATGAACAGTAAATACTGTGTGGTTCGAGAAAGTATTGCATATTTATATGCGTTTTTTTTTTTTTTTTTTTTTTTTTTTTTTTTTATTCTATATGTGTTTTGTTATATGGGTAGTGTGTAAATTGTGTCAAAAGATGTTTATGTAAATGTGGGAACATTATTTCTTTTGACATGTTTGTTTTAAACTATAAAAAAAAAAAAAAAAAAAAAAAAAAAAAAAAAAATTCTGAACTAAAAAAATAGAAAATAAAAAATCTAAACTAAAAAAAAAAAGACTGAATTTGCAGAAGTTCACTAACTGGGGACTAACGGTGCCATGTACAGCTAACCTGAGGGACCATTTATGTAAAATAGTTTTGCACTGTTACGAACTTGGACTAACTTTGTAACGTATCTATAGCCTCAGGGACTAAAATTGCCAAAAGTGGCTCGAAGTTTTGTACTGTTACGAACTTGGACTAACTTTGCAACGTATCTATAACCTCAAGGACTAAAATTGTCAAAAGTGGGGCGAATTTACTATTGAAGTACTGTTTTCTACTATTCATTTGATTTCTAACGTTTTAATATATTGACCTTTTGATAGAATATGGAAAGTGAGTGGGCATTAGTGAGTGTGTCTGCATTTTAAATATTTATGGTTAAAGTGGATCTTTGAAAGACATCTCAAATCTTCTTGATTCTATGGATGGTATTTGCATAGATATGGGTGATTTCAATGCAGTTAAGTCCAGATCCGAAAGAGCGGGCTCCCACTTCGATGCAAATGAAGCCACGTCTTTCAAGAATTTCATTGCAAATGTGGGATTTCACGAATTTGCACAAAGATGAGCAAGCTAAACCGGTTCCTTGTTACAGTAATTAAGTTTTGTTTTTCACTGAACCAACACTGATGTTACAGTATTGGACTGTGTTATCTTGGACAATTGTCGGACCGTGTTATCTCGGACCATTGTACCATCCTTTTGTCCAATGCTTGTGTCGATTTCGGACCTAAGCCTTTTAGGGTGTTCGACTCATGGCTCAACAATGAGGAATTCTGCACTTTGGTTAGTAGATCATGGAATTCTTGGAAAGGTGGTGGTGTGACCGATGTTCGTGCAGTGCTCGGTGTGTGGTGAGATAAAAAGAGAGATCAGACTTGTTATTGAAAAATGATATGTGGGATAAAAAGGCTGATAAGGGTCTGCTATCTCAAAATGAGATTGAATCATGGGGAAGTACTTGCTGAATATCATAGATTGGAGCATATTAGCACTAGTAAGATTCGTCAAAAATGTTGTGTAAAATGGGCAGTTGAGGGGGACGAAAACACTCGCTATCCTCATGCTTCTTTGAAACAAAAATAGAAGGAAGAATAAAATTATAGGTATTGTCTCAAATGGTTTTTGGATTACAGATCCATCTCAGCTCAAATGTATCATGTATGACCATTTTTTGGATAGGTTCACTGAGCCTCGTGTACAAAGGCCAGTTTTTCCAATGCTAGCTATTTCGTAATTTGGACCTAGCAGACTCGAACGTTTTGGATAATGAATTCACTATGTATGAAATTAAAAAAGTGGTGTGGGACTGTGCAGGTTCAAAAGCCCAAGGACCTGATGCTCTGAACCTTTACCTTTGTTAAGAAATTCTGGGATCTTCTCAACAACTTTTTTTTTTTTTTTTTTTAAAGAAAGATACTATAGACGTACAGTCCCATTAGCCTAATTGGATGTGCATATAAAGTTCTTGTGAAACTCCATGCATTTATGCTTTCAAAGGTGATACATAAGATTATTAGCCCCAATCAAAACAGCCTTCATTCGAGGAAGACAAATTCTTGATGTCTGATATCCCAAAGCACATATTAAAGGTCTTGTGCTTGTTTAAAATGGGTAAAAGATGATAGTAAAATCACCTTAAGAAAGGCTAAGGATTACTATTTGACAAAATAAATTAGTTATTTTCATTATATGAGTAATGACCAGTCGGCGATTCTTAGTTAGCCTGTCATGTCACCATATGTGTACGATGAATATACCATAGGGAAATTACTTGAAAGGTCTTATTAAAAAATTTAATATAATGTAGCATATTCACGTGTTTATGGCTTATGTTTAACTATAGTTGTAGCATATCGACCTCTTAATAGAATACAGTTGTAGTACTGTTAACCAATTGGTCATGATCAAAATTATCAACTCTAGAAAATTACATTACTGACAGTTTTCAAATATACAACATATTAATGTTAAAACTTTATTTCGTCGGTACCAAAAGAATGCTTTTCGCACCCGGTGCAACAGACGTACAAAATTATCTCGTTATCAGATATTAAGAAAGATAGTTTCAAAATAATGAATACTAAATTAACGTGTAGAGACAATTAATTTAATCTTCCTGCCTAACCTGTAACTGAGAACAAGGTTCTCGGTATTTCTCTGGATATTAGCCAGAATAGTAGCTAAGCTTGTGTAGGGAGTTAAGATATTGCCAAGAACCAATATTAAGTCTATTAATACTAACACAAAATATTTTCACACACGCACACAAAAACTTTGGTTTTCTTTTAGCAGACCAACAACTTTCTTTACTCTTTAGAAGAAAATGCAACCAAAAGCAATTCATATAGCCATACAAAGATATTAATTTGCCTGATTATTGCATAAGATCTTTATAAAAAAGCATTAGCTTTTCCCACGCCTTTAATACAGAGCTAAAGGAACCATATGGTTCCACAAATGATTTCTGCAACTTCCTTCAGACAGCCCAAGAGCAAAAGTGCGATCATTACACAAGCTATCCCAGTGGATCATATATTTTTCCACAACATAGTTGACAACCTGAAAAATAGCAAAAGAAACTATATCTAAGCTGAAGAACCTTTATGTTAGGTCTGATATCTACACTTGTTTTTTGTTCTGACCTCCTTTGTTGGCACATTATCAAAAATGCAGAATGTTAAGATCCTAAATTCCTAATGTCTCCTATCTCTAAGGATAATACAAGAGTACACTAAAAGAAGCCTAGATCAGGTTTCAGTGGTGAATGTAAGTAAAAATTGAAGCCATTTACTATTGAATGGGTTGATTTGGGTTATATTTGACAGGTACAAATAGGCCAAAAATAGAACGGGTCAAATGGGATGAAAGTCGCCTGAACTATATGTTGGTATTTTAGTGTAAAATAGATTGAATTTAATATGCAAATAAGGGTCGACACTTATTTGGATATTAACTGGACTAACGGGGGTTCCAAGGGGGCGTAGCCCCCTTGGTGGGGGTTCGGGGGCAACGCCCCTGGCAGGGTCCAAGGGGCGGCAGCCCCTGGCAGGGTCCAAGGGGCAGAGCCCTCTGCTATCAGCAGAAACCATCTGCTACAGCAGGAACCATAGCAGCAGAAACCAAGCATTATCAGCAGAAACGAGCATCAACTTTATTTGTTTTATTTGGTGAAAAAACAAATTATAATGAATTTCTAACATAGCAATGTTATACCAAATAAAAAAATTTCCAGCTGACCTGGAAATTTTTTTATTTGGTATAACATTGCTATGTTAGAAATTCATTATAATTTGTTTTTTCACCAAATAAAACAAATAAAGTTGATGCTCGTTTCTGCTGATAATGCTTGGTTTCTGCTGCTATGGTTCCTGCTGTAGCAGATGGTTTCTGCTGATAGCAGATGGTTCCTGCTGATAGCAGATGGTTTCTGCTGATAGTGGATCGTTCCTGCTGAACCATTCCTGCCGATAGTGCAGTTCCTGCTGCTAGTGTTTTACAGTTATTAGGATTTAATAACTGCCCCTATAAACCGTATTATATATTCTCTATTTCGTTTAGAGAAAAGACAAGGCTGATCAACCATATTTTTTTGATCACGATTTTCTGCAAACATACAATCATTCACAAACTTGAATCAATTAGATTTTATCCGGTCGTTAATTGGTATACACTCCAATTTAATCGATCTGAAAGCGTACAATTCGTGACTTCTAATTGCTATCAGGATACCAATCTCACCCCAATTACCACATATAAACAACACTATAACTTATCAGTTACAACCAACTAAATCACTTTAAAAGGTTTTAAAATGAACAAGTAGTATTTGTGGGGTTTATCCAACCTGGCCGGTCTGTTTCGTCCAATGCGGAAACTTATCTGTTTTGACCCCCACATGATTTGACATGCTACATAATACACGCATAACACCACCTCTGTGAGAAAGGAAGTATGCTTATTAAAAAAAAACCATTAGAAAGCCTACAAGGACGTTATACCTTGTGTTTTCTTAAACTATGAGGTGCTATTATCTTCCCTTGTGTTGAGATCTGGAGATTTGAACCTTTATATGCTTGCAACTAAAAGTGAATTGGCACGATCTCAAATTAGCAGCATGCAGTGATAAGAAACAGAAACTACTTCAAGATCCTCTGAATTATCGCATCAGCAATCTTAATAGCCACAACTTTTAGATGATTTATAACACCAAAAAGATACAAAATGCACCATCTAGATATTCACGAGATCTTCGCCAAAAGGGTAGATAACGTTAACAAATCATACTTAAGAAAAAACCATTTAACATTTATAGCAAGATACCGAGACCCTGTACCATAACATGCGCAGAAACAATCATCATATTCAAATTACCTCAAGCAGAGTCATGGCATATGTGATATAGTTACGCATCCTGCATGGCTAGTAATTCGTATCTCATTCTCTTGAATTGGTTGCTCAGCTCGTGGCTCTTGCACCCTCTGGTGCCGATCTATATCCTACAAATAAAAACCAAAAATCATTGATATCAAAACACTAGCCAATATCACTGTCGAATTCTTAACAGACCAGCATCATAAAACGAGGATTCATAAGGAAAATCAGTATAAGCAACAAAAACAGAAAACTGCAGATATCTGTGCAGATCAGAATGCATACGAATAACCAATATCAGAACATTATTTTACAGCTTTGTAGCACTACAACTGATGAACCAACTAAAGTCAAGCCATCTCAAAAACGACAAAACCACAAATTCAACAACTAGCAAAACAGATATTAATAGCTTAGCATAAAGCCACAAACATAGAAATTAATATCAATGTAGCAAAAGGTAGACCAATAAATCAGCTTAACGCAACTTAAACATATATCACAAAACCTACTTTTATGTACCAAGTTATTAATCTATGTTTTATATCATCACAGTGGCCTAATGGCCTAGTGGTAAGTCACCCCTGATGTCCTCACAAGAGGATAGGGTTCAAACCTCGCTAGGTACACATTTGAGGGTGGCCAGAGAAAGGGTCGG
The DNA here is from genome assembly GCA_021014915.2 of Artemisia tridentata subsp. tridentata. Lineage (NCBI taxonomy): Eukaryota > Viridiplantae > Streptophyta > Magnoliopsida > Asterales > Asteraceae > Artemisia > Artemisia tridentata. Next base: position 292,455,998 of record CP139504.1, on the reverse strand, counting down.
AAACGATCAAAGGGATCCCAGTTAAGCTGTGACATTTGGGTCAAAGACTCGTCCTCCCGGGCTAACCTCACCTGTCCCGTTTTTTATATCATCAGAATTGATGAAATAACCATAGTAATTCATTCTCACAAACCTCCATAAATCAAAACAATCAACAACTGATTGCTGGTGTACATTATACATCATGCAGCGAGTTGACAACCGAGACTAGCCTCTAACTCATACAAGTTTAACAACTATGATCGCACGCAAAACTAAAATCAACAAGGTGTCTGCAAGGTCAACTCTGAAAAGTTACATTAATTGCTTGCCAAGGATTAATTCTCAGAAGTTTTTGTGTTCTGTATAAATGTTGTTATTACTATAATTATATGATTTGCGCGAACATGGCTAATGTCAAGTGTTTTGTGATGACAGAGCAAATTTGAGTTTCAGTTAAGACTTCAGGAGTTCATTGAATTGGGACGTGGTGCAGACAAACTTCTGGCTGTCAAGTATTCTCGAAAGCACCTTGTACCATGGGCAACTACATATATGAAAGAGTTTCAGAAAGTCTTTGTCACACTGGTTTTTAAAAGTGATACTGGATTAGAGAAATACAAGGTTAGTGTTCTTGTATATACATGCTCTGTAAAGTGATTGTAAGCATTATTTAGTTTTATAAAATTGTGAGACTACAATAAGTTACAAAAACATACGTTTAACCAAAATTACTATATGCATATTTTAGCGTTCTCAAATCTATCAAAGTAGAAAAAGATTTTTAAGTAAATGTTGCATTTGGGAAGGGATGAGTTTTGAACTACCTTGATCTGAATTAGTTGGCATATAGAGACAGAAGGATGGCATGGTTGGGTAACAGGTTAAAACCAGTAATTTTTTGGTAAGGTCAAAATTGGTTGGGTCAGATTGGTTTCAAGCACTATTTGTTTTGTTTAATTGTTTTAGTGTGTCCAAATATGTTAATAAATATTATAATATCTCAATGATATACTAAATTTTTTAAGACAATAATTTAGAAGGTTTTAAGCATTTAATCTATTTTTTTTCTGCTAATATTTTCTATTTGACCCGTTAAGAGATAAAATTTCGCCCGAATTAGCCTGTTCATAAGTAAATGGGTCAAAATTGCTACATATCTATTAGCGATTTCATGTGGCTTGAATCATATTTGATACAAGACAAACACAAGTGTTGTTAGTGATCATATGTCATTTTGTACTTGTCTGTAAATGTTCACCGGGTATTTAGTGCAATCACACTAACTTTGGTCTTGCGGCGGCAGGTCTTTTTTTTTTTTTTTTTTTTTTCAAAAGTGTAGATTGGCAGGGACACCTCAACCCTGTGTACCATAATGGTACCCATCAACCCTACCCAGCAAAGGTTTGATGCCTGTGAAATACCTCCACCCAATACCCAACCATGCTGCGGATCGGAATCGAACTCGCGTCCTTTGTTTGGTCAAGACATCACATGGCTGGCCAGGCTTCTAAGGCTTCTAAGGCAGCTGGTTGATATCATTAGAGCTTATGGTCCCTAAGTGAGGACTTCCCGGTCGGTCACCCAACCCGGTACTACTCTCACTTGAGCACGCTTAATTGCTTAAGCATCTACCACTAGACCACAAAGCCCCATGAACCAAAGCAATGGAATTTCTTAATAGATCAATTCAAACAGGAGTTTTGTAAGTTATATGGCATGACTTTGGAGCCTCTGTTGAATATCTATCTCCAAGCAGGCTTGTCTGCTCTCAAAACCCCGTATCCTAAATGCGTATTTTTTTATGTCATCTATTTTTGTTTTCTTTAGGCTAGTTGTGCACTGCTCCTTTTCTTTATTATAAAAGTGGACTTGGTTTATGCCTTGACCTGACTGCCTGGTAGATTTTGTTATGAGGATGATTGTACAAAAGAGGATCCTCTGTCTCAAGAGAACTTCAGGAAACTGGCAAATCCATTGCCCTTCTCCAAGCAGCACCATTCGAAACTTGTGTGCTATATAACAAAAGAGCTAATGGATACAGAGAACCCACCACTTGTCTTACCGAATGGTTATGTTTACAGCGAAAAAGGTTAGAGATATACTAATTTGAACGACTACTACTTTCTGCACATATAGGGGTTAAGACGTTCTAGGCGGGTTTGGCTGTTCTGCACACACTTCTGTTTTTTTTTTTTTCTAATTATTATTTATTATCACGTTAGTTAAGGGTACAAAAACAATTTCAGATTACAAAAACAATGTTGCTACAATAAAAATATAAGTATATCAATAAAAATGATTTAGGGGGTTCTATGCATTAAACATAGACTTTTGGCAACTTTAACCCATTTCTATTTTTGCCACTTCTTTTATATGGCTCATTTATTCAGTTGCGGTAAAATACAAACCAAATAGACCCAGTTTTTGTGGCTTATTCAAAGAGGGATGGGTTTATTTAAGCGAAAATTACTGTGTTGCCCATATACATACACACTTTTCCTGCAGAGTCCAACTTTTTCCCACTTTACAAAATTACCCAGGCATCTCGCGTATACTTTTACCCTATAATACCCGACATTACGTGGCAAGTGGTGATTGGTCGAAGAAAAAAAAAACTAAAAGCATCTCGCGTACGGTATTGCCAAATCATACCCGACATGCATTGGGAGTATTCTTAGAATTTTCTCTTCTTTAAATAGGCATGGGACACTCATGCTTTTTGATAACCTTGATAACTTCATGCTTTTTATTCTATGATCATTTCAATAAGAGAATAACGTAATTACTTTATACTTTTGTTTTAGCAAAACTTTTAAGGGACAATAACGAAAAAATTATCTAACTTGTCAATTTGTATTGTTTAGTGTAAGTTTTTTTTACTATTAAAATACGAATCTTTCAAATTTCGACTTTTGTGTATATTTTGTGATTATTCTACCATTATGTTTTTTTAACCACTATGTTAATATCAAAGGGTAAAATGGTCATTGTACATTAACAAAATACACACAAAGGTCGAAATTTAAAATGTTTGTGTTAAAAAAAATAAAATAAAAAAAAGTTAGATACAATTTTTTTTCTTATTATCTCAATCTTTTAATTCAATCTCCTAATTATTAAATTATAAAATTTGATATCTACTACGTTTCTCTTGCTCTATATATTTTCGCTTAATGTTACAATCGCATGCGTAAGATGATTATTACATAAATATTTTGAAAGGAAGGATCATTTCTCTTCTACATATTGATTTGGAGAGCTTTTCTATGTAGTTTTTGCATAGTTGGTTCCTTTTATATACTACTAAAATTCACACTTTTGCTTAGTTGTGACGTTTGATATACTATCCACGTCTACTAAGTTAAGGTTCTATAACTAGCAAACAAAATTTAACCTGTTATCACTATCTTCAATTATAGCATGTATGTTCGGTGGAGGGAAACGTCAATAGTGATAACACTGGCTTATCGCAACAAAAGTATAATCACAAAATAGTGTCATCTAGTCGCATGTATTGCTAAAACAAAAGTATAAAGTAATCACAGAATAAAAAAAACTTACACTAAACAATACAAATTGACAAGTTAGATAATTTTTTCGTTATTGTCCCTTAAAAGTTTTGCTAAACCAAAAGTATAAACTAATTACGTTATTCTCTTATTGAAATGATCATAGAATAAAAAACATGAAGTTATCAATGTTATCAAAAAGCATGAGTGTCCCATGCCTATTTAAAGAAGAGAAAATTCTAAGAATGCTCCCAATGCATCTCGGGTATGATCGGGTAATACCATATGCGAGATGCTTTTTGTTTTTTTTTTTTTTTTTTTTTTTTTCCTTCGACCAATCACCATTTGCCACGCAATGTCGGGTATTATAGGGTAAAAGTATACGCGAGATGCTTGGGTAATTTTGTAAAGTGGGAAAAAGTTGGGCTCTGCGGGACAAGTGTGTATGTATATGGGCAACACAGTAATTTTCGCTTTATTTAAGGAGTATCGTAGCAAAAGATATTTATACCCCCTTATTACAACTACAATTTTAAATATACATGTACTTTTTGGCCATTTTACCTCTTAACTACAATAAGCTAATCTAAACACTAAGAACGGGTATTTATAAGCCAGAAAGTGCTTATGAAAATACACTTAAGCTCAAAACATAAGCCAAGACAAATACCCCCTTAGAACTATATAAGCATTAGGCAAACATTATAAGTACTGTTACATCATGACTAGATGTTGCAGTTTCGACCCAAACAGGCAAAAGTCCCACAAAGTGTATGCTTAATACATACAAACCTCCTAAATCATTTCAAATTGTTAGATAATTGTTGAAAGAGTATGTAACAATGATGTTTTACATGTAATTGATTATAGATAAATTGATAATTTTGGACAGAAGTGTTTCGGGTAATTTAAAACATAACTAGGCCTGAATACAAAATGTTATCTGATCTTGTTGCAAAACTGTTGGTCAAATGAGTCTATAAAACAAGTATTAAGAAGGGCTGGGGCAAGTTTCTTAGTATGATTAGTAGAAAGCACACTAAATCGGAAATTTTTGCAATTCTCAGGAGAATTATTTGGTTCGTTTTGCAGGCTCTTCTAGAAATGGCTAAGGACATTGTTAGGACACACCACAAACATTATTAGGATCAAAACCCACCACAAACATTGCACATTAACACACCAAAACGTTTTTCCCCAATTCGACATAAACCCTAAAGTTTAGAATAAAAAATTAGAGCAATTGAGCCGTTGGATCATGTTATAATCAAAAACCATTTCTTAAATATGTTTGATAATCACAAAAACACTTACGGATTATTGAAAACTTGAACGGATTAGCAAGATTGATTTTGGCCGTTGATCGTGGTGGTTGAGGATAGTAAATGTGTGTGCAGATGAGTTTAATGCTCGGTCAAAAATTGGTTTTGACTATCTTTTGACTTTGATATTATGACACAATTAGTCCCCTAAACTCATAACATTTCAACCTTAGTCCTATTCTCACAAGATGGAAACACTTAGGTGTTGTTTGTTTGAGTAAGATGTTTCGCATCTGAATCTGACTACCACCTCTTACTAGTAAGAGGTGGCTATAATGTCTGAATCTGATTGAAAAAATGTTGTTTGTTTTTTTTATAATTGTCTGAATGGTTTTAATTTTCCCTTTTTTAAGTATATATTAAACTATTGCAAATACGATTAATAAGTAGATGGTGTAAACTTGAAACAAAACATTTTTATCATAAATTTAACACAATTATAAATCATTAAATAAATTATCTTAATACATATCCAAAATTTAACATAATAAAAACTATTACATAAATCGTCTTAACATAAAACATAAGTTTAACGCAATGAAACAACAATTAAGTAACTTAACCAATACCAACTAATTTAAAACCTAGCCTTGCATAATTTGTGCCGCGATTTGATCTCGTAAGTTAATCATGTATTGTTGATCCGCGTCACTCCCAATTGGTTGAACAACTTCAACATCACCGTCATTATCATCATGTACATTTTCATTGTCATGTACGTCACTTTCATCGTATTCATTAAACAAATCATCGCTTAGACCCTCTTTTCGAATAAAATTATGAATAGCAAAACATGAAATAGTAATATCTCTTTGTGTTACCAAAGAAAATTTGGGCATACTCTTCAAGATTGGAAAACGCGCTTTTAAGACTCCAAATGCCCGCTCAATTACGTTTCGAAGTTTTGCATGAGCGTGATTGAATTTTTCTTTACTGCTCATTGCACGTTTACGACGAAAGTCTCCTAACCAATACCTGACATTGCGGTATGGAGCCATGAACCCGCGCGTATGCTTATAGGCAGCATCACATAGATAATATTTATCTGAAAAAACAAACATATTAATTTTTGGATATTTTGATATCTAAGTTTTCATATATATTACAATTCCAAACTTAAATACCTGCAGGGGGAATCGGAAACTCAAATACGGGATCTACTAAAGCTTCATTTAGTATTCTCGCATCGTGTGCCGTACCTTCCCATCCAGCAACAATGTAGGTAAAGATCATATTGAAATCGCAAATTGCCAAAACATTTTGATAACAATCATCTCTTCCTCTTGCTCTATACACATTCTGTTTATGAGATGGAACAACAGCATGTATGAGGGTTCCATCAAGTGCACCAACGGCTCCCTAATTTAGAACAACAAATTGTTAAAATACAATCAAACCAAGAGACACACTAGTTATAAATTTGACAGTTACCTTAAACATTCGACGCTCCCTTCTATTGTTTCCTGGAATGTTTGGATTTGGATTAAATGTTGTCGGTCTTATAACTTCTTCAGCAAATACCAACATTTGAGCTAATACTTCATGAAAGCACTTATGAATCGTTTCCTTCGAGTGTTGAAATCTACGCTTCATAACAGAAAATCGTTCGTTGTGACCGATTATCATAAGGAAGATAAACATCTTCTCCTCAACCGATATATGTTTGCTATCTCTTAACCAATTTTTTTCTTTAAAATGGTTGCATAGTCGAACAAACGAGTCACGAGACATCCGTATCAAACAATATAGATTATTAACGTTGTCATTACTATATTATATGTATGTAAAAATTACGTTCAAAGTATTCATGAACCCACCTTGTTTAAAGCTTTCCACTCTTCATCTGTTAGGTTGAATGTATTTGTATCTGCATTGAAAATATTTCCCGTTTTTCCTCTTAAATAAGCATGAACCTGATGTTTCGCTTTGTAGTAATCAAACTTATTTTTTAATTGTTTTTGCGTGGTATTTAGGCCAAATGTTTCCTTCATTTTTTTTCCGACTATCGCCCACGACTCAATATGTAGGCTATTACCCTTAGCATGAACCCTATTCACTTCCTCGATACATGAGTCCAAAAAAAACTTGTATTGTTCGGGAGTAAAATTTAATAATGTAATCGCGTCACCCATTCCTATAAAAAAAAAATGCAAACATATAAATACACATCTATATGATGGTCATAGTGGGGTAGACACAACTGGACAACATTGCACATAAATATTATATAAATAAAGATACATTGCACATAAATATTATAACATATTGCACATAAATATTATAACATAAATATTATATTGTGTACAGGCATGTGCAAAATTTGGTGATAGTTACTCCAAGGTTTCAATTACATTTCTTTATATTGGTCAACTGAAACTGATCGACTTATATCATATTCCTAGTTAAACTTTTTATGTTTTTGCTATTCTCAGATCATATTCCAGTATATGGTTCGTCACTCTCCTCTACGAAATGAACATTTGTTTGCATCAATGGGATCATTAAGTGAACAAGGGCATGTTTGTTTTTTTTAAAAGTTTACTACTATCTCTAGGATATAAAGTATCAAGTATGCAGTAGCAGAACTGATGTGGTGATCCTAACAAATAATCATAAATGCAAACCCGATAAACCCGATATCCACCCAATTTTAGATAGTAACAAATAATCATAAATGCAAGTAACGAAAAACGGATAAGACCAACTGATGTGGTGATCCTAACTGAATAAAAGCGGATTGAGTTGTAAAGAACCTGGGAGATATTTTCTTGAGATATTTTCACGTCTTCTTCTTTGAAACTAGAATTTTCCTGCACATCAAGAACACGCAGTTTCAGTAACATATTAGCAGACTAAAACTAAACTACTTGTTTTATACAAACCAAGAGACACACTAGTCACTCAACTTAATGAATAGAAGAATGTATTGTATCTGCTATTAAGTCTACTGCTCCACCAGTAAAAAAAAACTCCATTAGGCACATAACCAGTTAATTAATGTAAAGACTGGGCTGAAAATTGCAGAGCGCAGTTGGTAATATTTCTAGGTATCTTTCTGCTTCAATTGCCATTTGTTGATGCATTACATTAGATTTCTTGTTAATACTTAAGGTTTTTAGTATTTAACATGCCTGTGTATGTAAAAAGGTCTATATATAAATCTCTGAAACAGTTGGATCTTTTGCCAAAATAATAATTTGAAAGTTGTCACTTTTATCAAAAACTGCTGATATTTGGACATGTTGTCTAACGCGTACAATTCTAGTTGTTACCAATAACATACAAGTCGCTCAAAACATACTCAACTGTTTTCTATAACACTATTTTATAGATAATCTGTACAAAACCAAAGTCATTTTGCGCAACAGATGGTACAAGAAGACGCAACACAACAGATCCTTTTACAACTATGGAGCCGGAATTCTCTCATTATCAGCCGAGGCACACTTCATTTTAAACCTGATTTCATCAGTCCCTAACCCAACTGATACACAACCACCCCTGGGTAATCTGACTTTATTCCCTAAGCCACCACCTACTAAATACCTCATCCATCGCTAATCACATGCTGAACAACAAGAAAGGCGTGCTCGGGGTCTTTGTTACAAATGTAACGAATTCTATAAGCCAGAGCACCACTGCAAACAGAATGAATATCTCATCTTAGATCCCGAAATTATGGCTTCCCCTGACCCTAACACATCAAACAATCGTACCAACACCTAAATCGAAGCTACTGATACCATTTTTTATTTCCACCACACTCTTATCAACCTTACATATCCTTACGACATGTGATTGACTATCTGGACAACATTTCTATTCAAGAAGATTATAACCTTGATTCTATGTATCCTTCAAATTTTATTAACCTTGATTCTATGTATCCTTCAAATTTTATCTGGAATAAATATTTTAACAGTACATATAAAAAGTTTGTTCTATCTGCAACGCAATGTGTTTCATATATCAACACCAACACCAGTTTCCATAGGCCGGTGTACAAGTCCATCTCCTAATAGCACCACACAACCACCCAACTACATCTCTCCATTCAATATATGCTAAAAACTAGTATACAATATGATGCAAGAAACAGCAAACAAGCACGGATACATATAAAAATGCAAACAGCAACTATTGCCAAAGCTAAATCGCAAACAAGCATATTCAGAGCACCAAATAATGAGAGTCAAATCATGGCTCCTTATCTATTAACAAAACAAGCTCAAATGGGTCAATCTGAGTTGTATTTAAGGTCAAATAGGTCAGAAAAATTCAAAACTTAAAACCAACTAGAAGGTGGGTTCTTCCAAGTGCAGAGCATATATATATCAGTAAACCCAACTCAACAATAAAATCACTTAAAACCAACAAAACCCATACTCATTTAAAACAAAACCCATATCAGTTTATAACCAACCCAACAATAAAATCACTTAAAACCAACAAAAAATAACAAGTAAAGTAGGTAAAGAGGAAAAAAAGAGCATACCTTAGAGGTGGTGAAGATGGCGGCTATAGGGGGAGATGACGGCGTAGAGGTGGAGAAGAAGGCGGCGTAGAGGTGGAGAAGAAGCGGCGGTGAGAGGTGGCCGGCGGCGAGAGGTGGCCGGCGGCAAGATGGAGAAGATGAGGATGGTTATGTTCGATGTTACCTTAGGGTTTTGATAGGAAGAGATAGTCAGAGTTTTGTTTTGCCTCTGACTGAAGTCAGATTTATAATGTCTGCCCGCGTCTGACTCTTGGTGAAAAAACAAACAACGAAAACCTCTGCCCGCGTCTGACTGGCAAGAGGTCAGAGGCAGTCAGACATTTTTTTTTAAAAACAAACAAGCCCTTAGTCATTTGTTTGGCAGCAAAACAATATTAATACACCCCCTCGACTTAAGACATAAACTTTTTGAAGCCTTTGGAAAACAAATTTAAGAACAAGGAGGGTATATTCCGGAGAACATTTTACCAACACAATAAAATAAACAACATCTTTTTGAAAAAATATGCAAATACAATTTCTAAAAGTATTTAAAAATTTCATACTCCCCCTCAACACTTGTTCGGGAAAAATTGTGAAATTATTTTATGTGAACAAAGTGTTGATGGAAATTTTGTACTTGCATTTCTTTTCTTCTTTTTTGGATACAATATTTACAAAATGTTTTTGGTGTTTGACTTTTTCACTTGTTTTTAAGAAAGTTTTTCAAATCATCTAGAGTCAAATACCGCATACAAATTTGGTGAACTAATTCCACAAATCTTGCATGGGGCAAGGCTTTGGTGAATAAGTCAGCTAATTGGTATTCAGTACCCACAAAGTATAGTTTAATTGTACCCTTTTCAACATACTCTTTGATGAAATGATATCGGAGTTCGATATGTTTTGACTTCGAATGTTGAACCGTGTTGCATGAGATGGAAATGGCACTCTTGGAGTCGCAGTACATGGGAATCTTATTGTAAATGTAACAATAGTCCATCAGCTGTGATCTCATCCAAATGACTTGAGCACAACATGCTGACATGGCTACATATTCCGATTCTGTTGATAACAGTGATGTGCAATCCTGCTTCTTTAACTGCCATGATACAAGTTTGTCTCCTAGAAACTGCACTCCACCAGAAGTACTTTTGCGTGTGTCTAAACATCATGCATGATTAGCATCTGAAAAGGCTATTAGTTCAAAACCAGAATCCTTCGGATACCAGATCCCCAAATGGATGGTTCCTTTTATGTATCAAAGGATTCTTTTAACCTCAGAGAGGTCTCTTTCAGTTGGTGCGAGACTGATAACGGGAGCATAGATATACAGCAAATATAATATCTGGACGGCTGGCTGTTAAATACATGAGTGACCCAATCATACTTCGGTATTTTGTAGAGTCAATAGGTGTACCATGTAAATCAGCATCCAGCTTTGGGGATGATGCAGACATAGGTGTGTTATAAGTATCACAACTTGTCATGCCATGTTTCTTTAAAATCTAAAGAGCATACTTGGACTGACTTAGAAAAATTCCACGGGGTGATTGATGAACTTGGAGTCCTAAGAAGAACGTAAGTTCACCTTTTCAAAATTTTGTTTCATTAATCTCGCAAAAGCATTTGAATATTTTTTGTAAGTTGAAGCAAAACTAATGTCATCGACATAAATTTGAACAATTAAAATGTCCTCCCCGTGTTTTTGAATAAACAAAGTTGGATCCACTGAACCTTTAGTAAAATGATTGGCAAGCAAGAAAGCCGTAAGTTTATCGTACCATGCCCTTGGGGCTTGTTTAAGTCTGTAAAGGGCCTTCTTGAGTCTGTACACAAGATTGGGATGATTTGGATCGACGAATCCCTCTGGTTGACTAACATAAACTTCCTCACGTAATTGGCCGTTCAGAAATGCTGTTTTCACATCCATTTGATAAATAACCATATTCTTGTGTGCAGCGTATGCCAGAAAAATACGGACAACCTCAAGCCTAGCCACTGGAGCAAAGGACTCTTCAAAATCAATTCCTTCTTGCTGAGTGAATCCTTTAGCTACCAGACGTGATTTGTTACGAATCACTGTACCTTCTGCATCTAACTTGTTTTTCCAAATCCACTTCATTCCGATGACATAGACCCCATCTGGTCTTTCAACTAACTCACATACTTCTAGTCGTTTGAATTGGTCGAGTTCTTCTTGCATTGACTCAATCCAGTTGTCGTATGTTAGTACGTCTTTTATGTTTTTTGGTTCATCTTGACAAACTGTGAGTGCGTAGATGCAGTTTTCAGCATCGGTCTGAAGTTTTCGTCTTGTCATAACTGGAGCTGAGGGATTGCGAATGATGTTTACTAAGGGGTGATCTTTAGTCCAATGATGTGTTGAAGGGTGGTGTTGATAGAACGTATGCAAATTAGCCGGGTCCAAATTGCATGTGGACGACTCTACAATGTCAGGAACGGTTAAAGTCGGTGCAAATGGATTAAAGAATGCATTTGGATCATAATTTGCATGTTCGGGTACAGGTTGTTGTTGAAGATCTTCGGCTGCATTGTCAGTGTTGGAAGCGGTTTGTTCTGTTGTTGATGGAGATTCAATTGGAGGTGCATCTGTAGCAACGGTTGTTGTTGTTGGTGCAGGTGTATCAGGTATTGGAATATTTTCAGGTTGTGCAGCGGAACTAGTTGATACATCTGGTGCACGACTTGCAAAAAAATCATCAAACAGTGGAGCAAACAAGGTTTCCAATTCTTTACGGTTAAGTGAAAGAGGTGCAGCTGACTGATCTGGAAAGTTTAAACGGTTGGTTGCGGGTCCTAAGTTGTTGTGCTCATAAGCTATTTCTGTAAGCTCATTGAAATTAGCATGAATAGTCTCCTGAATTTCTCTACGACGACGATTCCAGATTCGAAAACCTTTGGAGTTTTCACAGTATCCAATGAATATACCAATGTCGGCCTTTGCTTTGAGCTTTCCAATATCATCACAATCATTATTTGGGTAGCAAAGAGCACCAAATACATGAAAGTGTTTTATATTTGGTTTACGGTTGTGAACAATCTCATAAGGGGTTTTGTGATGGTGTTTGGTGATCATACAACGGTTTTGGGTATAACATGTAGTTGATACAGCTTCTGCCCATAAGTAATCTGGTAATTGAGCATTGATTAGCATCGTTCTTGCAGCTTCCACTAACGTCCTGTTGCGTTTTTCGACAACCCCGTTCTGTTATGGACTTCTTGCAATGGATGTTTGATGTTCAATTCCCACTTTCTCAAAATAAGATCGAAGAGTCTGATTCTTGAATTCAGTTTCGTTGTCTGTTCTAACTTTTCTGACCGTATTACGAAGCTGAACTTGAATTTTTGTGAGAAAGGTGATGATCATTGAAGGATCTTGATCTTTGCTTCGGAGAAAATAGACCCAAGTCCATCTGGAGTAGTCATCAACAATTACTAGAATGTAGCGTTTACCGTTTATCGTTTGAACACGCATAGGGCCACACAAATCCATATGAAGTAGTTGAAGAACGTGATCTGTACTGTGTTCTATTTTTGAAGGGAAATGTGCACGAGTACTTTTTCCTTGTTCACAAGCTGGACATAAGTGATCTTTTGAATATCGAAACCGTGGAAGACCATCGACTATTTTGTGACGTGCAAGTTCAGTCATGGTTTTGAAATTTAGATGAGACAGTCGTTTGTGCCATAACCATGATTTCGTCGAATGCGCTTTGGAGAGCAGACATATAGGAGAAGAAGCAATCATATCAGACATTGAAATGGTGTAAAGACTAGTTCCACGAGTGCCCAACATTAGATCATTTCCTTGTAAGTCACGAACGAAACAAGTTTTCTCCCGAAATGCTACTTCCAAATCCCCATCACAAAATTGACCGACGGAGAAAAGCTTGTGACCAAGGCCTTCGACATAATAGACACGACTAATTTTGATGTTGCCATTGACGTAATCTCCATAGCCCATGATAGCAGCGAAATGATCATTCCCGAATCTGACAGTGCCGATGAACTTTGAAACAAAGTTTACTAACAATTTGAGGTTGCTTGTCATGTGTCGGGTACAGCCGCTATCAACAATCCATAGAATAATTTGTACCACCTGCATCACACGAAGATGGAGTGATGGTAAGGGTAGAACCTAAAGAATTTGTGGGTTCCGTTGGGTTAGTAACACAGTTATTAATAACTTTAGGTAGCCATGTAAAACTAGGTTTTCTTTGTAACCAACGTTGCCATGTCCAACTAGTTCGTGCTTTCTTCTTAGTGAATTCGCTAGGTGATGGCACTGTCTTAGGAGGTGTATTCGCAACTATGGGAGTGTGTAAGGCATTTGGAGAAACTGCACTTGGCGGTTTTCCTAGCACAGACTTAGAAGCAATAGTGGGCCTAGAGGAAATGCCAGATTTACGTTTCTTGTTACGAGTTAAAAGGGATTTGGCTACACATTTTGTATGATCACCAGATAGCATACTATTAAGACAAAACACACAAGATGCATTAACATTCAAAACATTCAAAGGTTCATCATTCGTTATACTGACAGTACGAATACAATCTAAATCAGATGCAACATGAGTTTTATTCAAATTCCTAAGTTGATCTTCTACTTCGGGTGCTTTTAGTTTTCCGCTTCTACGTTTCCAGATCCTATTCTTCTGTTTGTTGCTCTTACGCTTTGATCTGCTAACGCTAGTAGTGGGGACTATTCCTGTAGAAGTGGAAGGATTCAAATTAGTAGTCTGAGGGGATGTTTGCCTAGGTGTTGTGTCCATTTTGTACATTCCCGGTGCAATCACATTTGTGTTAACAAATTTTCCTTTTTTTAGTAACTGAATTTTCTCTTTAAGTTCAATGATGATGTGATTCTTTTGTTGAATTTTTGAATCAAGTTCTCTATTTAAGCGAACGGTGTCATTACGATTTTGGCGACATTCATCATTTTCCTTCAAAAGCTGAGATCGAATCGTTTTCAATGAGTCATAAATGGTTTTGTACTCAGTTTTTAAATGCTCGATTTCCTTTTCATATTTGAAAATTTGACATTTTAAAACAACATTTTCATCATCAAGATTTTCAACTTTGGATGTGTGACTGTTTTGAAAGGACATCGTTTCATTTTGACTTTGCAATTTCAATTCAAAATCAAGACTCTGAGTTTGACACCATTGAAGCTTCTGATTAAGTTGAAAAATTTCTGTTGAAAGTTTACTTTGCACATCATCATTGTGTTTAATGATTCTCTCATTTTCTCTTTTTAAAGTCTCAATTTCGTGTCTCAACATTTCAGTGTCAGCAGTGTGATCATCAACAAGCATTGAATTGCAAGACTCATAAATCGAATTCATAACCACAGAGATAATATCAGAACTTAGAACATCATCCAAGAGTCGATCAGCTTCATTTTGTAAAACTTTGTTTCGACGGTTTTGTTTTGAAATCGAATTTTCTGTTGCATTGAAAATGTTCATAATGGATGTTACTTCTTTTTGGAGTTCCTGTTCCCAGTGTGTAGCACAAAGACGCAAATGTTGAACGTATGGTAAAAATTATGTTTGAAAAATTTCTCTCTTTTCTTTTTCGTAAGCAGATTGAAAAGTGGAAACTTTTATCTCTGAGTTGCGGTCAATTGCTTGTTCTAAAAATTTGATGTCTTCCATAAACGTATTAAAATACCTAAGTACAAGACATCGTTTAGGCAATGGTGCAATTTCACCAGAAGTTGGTAAAGGACCATTTATTTGTGCCACTGTTTTAACAGGACCAACATCAGAAGAAGATTCATGAATTTTCATTACAAACCATGGTTGTTCTGTTTTATCTCTTTGAGGAACGAAGGTGTCAGAAATATGAGGCACGTTTGAATAATCAAAAGGTATAGCATATGGTTTAAAGCTCATTTTTTATCGACTCTCTTCTTCCTGTTCATGTTCTTCCTCACAATCATTTACAATTACACGCACAATTGATTCATCAAATAATTGGTCTGCACTATACAACTTTGGATTTTCTTTGAGTGCTGTGTGTAGAAAACCTGGTTTATTATCACCTAGAGCAAAACCATGACCTTTGGGACTTGGTTTTAAAGTGAACTTTTGTATTGTTGTGATAGACTCACCAGTTTTGTAAACAACGTTTTGAAACTCTTTTAATATGCATTCCAGTTCGACAATTTCATCAAGGTAAAAATCAATTTGTTTCCTTGACTTTTGTTTGTGTTCTGAAAAATTGGCTTGACAAGTGGACATCTCAGTTGTTGTTTTTAAAAGTTTTGAATTGAGATGTTCAACTTGTTATTTTAGTTCACTTTTATCTTCTTCCAATTTAGAAACCAATTTACTGTTAGAAACAATTAATTCTCGTACTTGATGTTGTAAGTCTTGTTCTTTGACATAAGCTTTTTGAAATGCAACTTCAAAACTTTGTTCTCGTTTTTCTTTTGTTTCAAAATTTGTGAGTTGTATTTTACAGCACTCAAGATCCGCAGTTAATGATGCAATTTTTGTTTTTAATCTTCTGTTGATTTCATTGCATTTTTCAATCTCACATTTTTGTGCGTTTAATTGGGATTGGGTGGTCAAACATACGGTCATGAGTTCTGGATCTGGACCGAGCGAAGGTTCATTTTGTTCAATTTGATAATTGTTATCGTCATCAATTGGATCATCAAATGAAATAACTGTGTTCATTTATTCATCTTCTTGAGGAGATAATAATGAATCATTTTGAACAACTTGCTCCTCGTCTGATGCAGATGCAGATGGTGATGCAATTTCATGTATCAAACATGTGGTTGGATCAGGTACCTGAGACAGACCATCAGTGTCATACACTGGGCCTGTGTCACTCATGTGAAGTTCCTGCATGTTTGCCGTTAGCATCATAGCTGCATTTGCTTCCAAATCTTCCATGTCATCATCTGAATATGCATTTGCCATGAAGCTATTTTCTTTATCTGTGAGAGTGCCCCCTGATTCATCCTTTAGAGCTAGAAGTAGTGCCTGCTTATGAAACTCACTGCCTCTGACTCTAGTTTTGGGACATGCATTAGCCAGATGACCTTTCCCATTGCAGTTATAGCACTTAACCATAGGATTCCCAGTCTCTGTATTCCCAGTTTCCACAATTTCAACCCTTTTCTGAGGAGAACCTGCATTGTTCCTACTTCCACTAGTTGCATTAAACCGTTGTCCATTTCCTGAATTTCCCATATAACCTCCTGATCCAGTTCTTCCATAAGTACGATTCTGTATTTCAACCCGTCCATCTTGTACAACAGCTTGATTCCTTGTGTTAGATGAAGTGCGGAGACGATTGTTGGATTTGTTTGAAAATTTGCTGAAAGCACGAGCAATGAGTGTAAATCCTTCATTCAAAGAGTTGAATGCATCGTCTTCGTCATTGTTTGTATTTGTGTAGAACATGGTGTCAGTGTTGTCATAGGGGACTAGTTGATTTTCAGTTGTTTGCTGTGTCGAATCATATGGAATGAGTTGGGTTGAATAGGTTTGTTGAGGGTAGTTAAAGTGATGTTGTTGTTGAACATAAGCATGGTTTAACTGTAGAGGTGGAGCAAAGTGAGATTGAGCTATCAGTGCCAATGAATTTGGAGCTGTAGGAGGTGAATAACTTCCACGAATAGCTCGATCTTTGTCAACTTCAGATTGATGGTGCTTCAGATAATCATACAACAACCCATAAGATGCATTGTGTAGATTTATGGCTTGACGAACAAACGTGACATATTTTTGCCAATCAGGACCAAGACAGCTGAGAAACTTAGTGTTGATTGCAATCCTTCGTAAAACAATGTTGTGTATGTCCAAGTCATTGATGATGTTTGTGAACCGATGGTAATAAGACTATAGTGACTCCCCTGATTCAATCATGAACATTGTATATTCGAGGTAAAGTTTGGATTCCATGTCTTCTTAGTTTAGTTCAGTGCCTTCCATTAAGAGATGAACGTGTTCCCACATATTCTTAGCAGTTTTCTGAGCATCAATGTTTCGAAAAATCGGATTAGGTATTCCTTGAAGAATATATGACATTGCAAGTTGTAACACCCCCAATTTCGTGATATGCAGCGGAATTCAAACTGGGTGTTACTCGACGGCACAACATTTATAATAATAGAAAACGATCTCTAATTGAGTCGTTTTAAAAAATTTGTCATTCGAATATCAGAGTTTACAAAAATAGGTCCCAGTAGTTTTACAGTTTGTTAATTAAGTTTTGAATGATAATTAGATTTTAGCCTTCTATCAGTATCCGTGCCCCTCCGTGCCATCCTCGTTCATTATGGACCTGAGATAAACATGCTAAAAGTGTCAAAACAAAGATTGGTGAGTTCATAGAGTTTGTAAGTAAAACAGTTGATTTCAATAGTTAAAGGTTGAGTGAATCCATAGTGTTTGTATGCAAATCAGTTGAACACAAGTTTCAAGTTTAATAGACAGTGGGCCCCGTTGTTGCACCCATAAATTCAGTAGTGGCAGTACCGTATCATTACAGTACCATAATATTGCTCTAAGCCTCATGACACGCAAACGTTAACAGTAGGACATCACAAGAGTGATGTAAATTACTGACATAATTAAATGTATTAATAATGCCCTCGGGTAGGAGCTTGCCAACTTCCTATTTAGTCTCAAATAAAGTGCATTTGTCTCTCAATCTGGCTAGCATTATAGCTATCTATCCGGCTAGTACAAATGGGTCGTCAACCTCCAATAGATCTATTCACTATATTCGCGTTCACTCGCAAGTGATTAATGGCTCATGATATGAGGGACTTTTAGTGGCAATAGTGTAAACTTAGGCAATATCAATCAGGATAGCATACAAAAAAAATACTTGTGTTCAGCATGTATTAGTTTCAATAAACAAATAGAGTGTTTCATCAACTGAGTAAATTGTTTATGATAAATGAGTAAAGTCCGTAAACAAAACGAGCATGTATCTCTCCCAAAGAGTTCAAATTAAGAAAAAGATGGGCTATGACTCACGGCAATCCGTAAAATTTTAGAGTACTTGTGAAAGTAAATGAAAATAGTTGAGCATGTATCTCCCCAAAAAGTAATTCAAAACATATAAAAGTATGGGCTATGAAACTCACCTTGGTGATACAGTAATCTGAATTGATAACTACTCAAGTTTTGAGAATAGATGGCTCCGTCATGTGACCTAAGTGGATATGTCAAGTCTCAGTATGTTTGTTTATATTCGAGGCTTTAAATAATAGAGTGCCATTATGTTTAGTATTTGTACAACATGTGTATTGTTGGTATTTAGGTGCTGAACCTTTTGGGTGAATTTAGTATAACGTGTATGGTTGAACGAAAAAAGATGAGATTTTTAATCTTGAAGTCTCTTCAAAAGTTAGTAGATGATAAATGGTATTTTATCATATTTCCTTTTTAAGGTTTGATCGTTTGTTAACGATAATAGGAATATCCCGAATATGGATTTTTATCAAAAACCGAGTTGAAATGAGTTAGAAGTATATTTCCGTAGTAATATAAAAATATTACACTTTATACCTTTATAGTTTTGAGAATTGACACTTTATACTCCTGAACTTTAATAAAATGACAATTTATATCCTTCAACTTTATAAATTGACAATTTTTACCCTTCAAATTTAGTGAAATGACAGTTTCTACCCTGGAGTTTCAAAAATAACACTTTATACCCTTCTCGGGTTAAGTCGTGTGCAAACCAAGTCCTTGTTATAAATAATTAAACTTTATTTACACTTTACACCCCTAAAGTTTTAAATAGTTTTTATATTAATCTCCCTTTTTAGAGTTTTGACAAAACAGCCCTCAAAGCTTTTATGTGATTTAATATAAGTCCAAGAGTTTTAACACTTTTAACCCCCAAAGTTCTATACGAATTACAAGCATGGCCCTTATTTTATTTAAGTTGCGTTTTTGATTTAGAAAAGGGTATTGCACGTTATGGCTTATCAAAATAAGTAATGTTAAGTTTATAAATAAACTGTAGAGAGCTTTGATGAGTGTCTAAATACTCATCATTTTATTCCCATTTAAACTGCAAAAACAGCCAAAAACACTCAGAAAAGTCACATAATACTACAAATATCTTTGGATTGTGTTTTTATATGTTTCAGGTGCAAAAGGATTGAAATCAGTTGAAAAACGAACAAAGTTTGCATAATTGGCAGTTTCAGTCCCTGAAGTTTCAAAAATGGCAAAACAAGTCCCCCGGTTTTCAAAAATGGAAAATTATCTTTTATGGTCCTTGTACTATTGAAACTTGGCATGAATGGCCCTTGTGATAAACTTTGGAAAATTATCACTTCAGCCCCCTAAAAATCCAAAAGTTACACTAATGGTCCTTGGGCTTTGTTTACAAGTATAAACCAATTGGACCTTATTTATACTACTAACCCAACACTTAAATAAAACCACCCAATCCCCCTTGGCCCAAAAACATTTCCAGCCCAACAAACCATAAACCCAACACCCCCGGTCAAATATAAGTCAAACAAACACCCCGTATATACTCCCTCCTTCCACCTCACCTCTTCCACACCGCTGAGTCACAAAACCAGGTGGTTTTCACCACCACCTGGCCTTCCACTTGACTAACCAGCTGTCTACCCACTCCCCTCCACCTCCAAACCTCCCAAACACCCTTAATTGCCCTTAAATCCCTCACAAGTTACCCCATCTGGCAAAAGATATTTTGGCGCCAAAAGGTGATTTCAATGGTCAGGATGACTTTGACCAATCCAAGGGCTAGGAATTGATGGGAATGTCTCACAAAGCTGCTAGGAACTCAAAACATCATCTATAAAGAAAGAAAGAAGCAGAAGTGAAGAATTACTAGAGTAGCTTAGTCGTAGTGTAGTGTAGCTTGTAGTTTTTAGTGTAATTTTGATTTTCAGTATACTTTAAAGCTTTCAAGTTGTATTTCTAGTGTTCCCAGTGTTAATTAAACTCTTTCCAATCATCAATTTCAGTGTTTATTTACGAATTCAGTTTATGCATTTTCAAGTTCAAAATTCTCATGTTTACTTAAATGTTGTTTGTAGTTGATGTTAAGGACCCATAAGCTCATATAAGCTCCTTATAAAGCTTTTGTAAGCTTTTAGAAACATAAAAATCAGTTATAGTATTAAAACTCAAAAATACAAAAAAATCACATAATATAGATAAAAATAAAAATATTCAGTGAAAGAGATGAAGATGGCTGGAGCACTGTTGATAATGGATGGCAGTGGGTTAGTGGCTTCATGGGAAGCCTATAGGTGAGTTCTTGGTTCTCTGGTTCATGGTCTTTTGCTGGATAAGCAGTTGTAAGCCATTTTCTCAAGTTTAGCATTTTATTGTTCTATTATTACTTAGCTGCTTAATCTTGTTCTTTTGTGCTTATTTGGTGTTAATCAGTCATAATATTGTTTAAAATAGGTAGTTTGTTCTTTGAAAATTGTTGTTACTTGAAATTCCATTTTCACAGTTAAAATAGCATTCTTGTACTTTATGTGTTTCATGCTAGTATTGTTGATGTTCTGTGCTCTATTAGTCTTATGCTTTGATCTTACAACCTCTGAAATCAGTGTGAATGCCTAATTCAACAAATTGCTTTGATAATCAAGTTTAAGTGTGATATAAGGACTGTTTGGATTTGCTGTATTGACTGTGGTATAGGTTGTTTGTGTTGTTGTTCTTGTTTGATGTATGACACAATAGGATCTATTATCTCAATTAAACCATAAAATCCAGTGTTACTTCAGTGAAAAGTCAAAATCACATTTGATTGCTTGTTATTTGATCACTGTTTGAATTTAGGTGCCATATTTGATCATATAAGTGTATTAGTTAGTGTTAAAGCTTAAATTAGTTTAATTACATCATATAACAACTTAATAAGTCATTTAGGTTAGATCAAAGTTCATTTTAGTCAACTCTTTAGCTTAACTTAAAAAGTCAAAATTTCAGTTAGTAAGTTTTTGATTAAACTAGTTAATTTTCTCTAGTATTTAATATTAAGTTTCAGTACTTGTG
Organism: Artemisia tridentata subsp. tridentata; assembly: GCA_021014915.2. Taxonomy (NCBI): domain Eukaryota; kingdom Viridiplantae; phylum Streptophyta; class Magnoliopsida; order Asterales; family Asteraceae; genus Artemisia; species Artemisia tridentata. Next base: position 292,434,655 of record CP139504.1, on the reverse strand, counting down.
CTTTTAGGATAATTAAATTTAGCTGCTTATCTTCATCAGAGTATTTTTAGTTATTTTATTTATCTAGTTAAACTGCTTATATGATAGCTTCTTGTTAGCACTTTTTCACAAAGTTCCCCTGTGCACAGGCTTAATAGCCTTTTTCACAAGCTTGCATCTTCTTCACTAGTTAGCTTTAGCTTGTAACATTTGGTGTTTTGTGATGCCCTTCTGGCTAGTTTGATGTTTGTATGCTTATATTTCCATGTCATGCTCGTCATAACTGCTTATTGTGTTAATCATGTTTTCTCAACTCAACTCACTACACTGAGTAATCAGTGTAGTTGAGACTTTTTCATAAGACCTTCAAAAGCTCTCCAATAAAATTTAGCTTGTGTGGTTTGGCTTTTTGTGAAGCTTATCCACCTTTCTCTATTGTCCAGTGCTTGTTTAGCTTTTTCAAGCTTATTTTTCATTTTTTTTATTAAGCACTTTCCATTTTTATAAATCGAAACGTACATTTCCTAGTTCTTTTAAGTTTTCAAGTAATCTGATTTTTCGTATTTGTTGATATAGCTTAGTTAAGCTAATTTCACTTATTCTCTTTTAGTGTAAACATCAAATCAAATCAATTTGTTAAATCCTTTCAGTAACACTTGATCACAAAACGTTTTAAACACAATTTCACGCTTCGCTGGGATATAACGACCCAGGAATAACACTATACTCCAGGGAGAATTGGCACAATAGGTTTGACTTTATTTGACCACATCCGTGGTTGATTTAAGTTGACTGTTTGGAGACCATCAAGCTTATTAGCTTATAAAAGGGGCTTATGGGCCTTAAAGTCCAAGTAAAGGGTGCGTTTGGTTTTTAGGTCATGACCAAAAGAAAAGAAAGAAAAATAGCCGAGGCCTTGAGGGCTTTTGGCTATGGTTTTGGGGCTTTGTAAACTTGTTTCGGAGCTTAATAAGTTGGCTTAATCTATTAGCTTCTAGCTTTTAGCTTATAGGTTTAAAATTTAATCAAAAAGAGGGTGTTTGTGTGCTCTCGGTAAAAAGGAAAAGAAAAGAAAAATAGTTTTTGATCTTTGTTTTCAACTTGATACTTGATGGTTATCATATAAGTGATAAATAAAAGTGTAAAAAGCTTTAAAAGACTTACAAGCTCTAGTGAACTCGATTCGGAATAAAAACCCCCAATGACTTCTAATTTTTGGAACAAAGTTTTTCCAAGCTTCAAGACTCCTGTTCAATCTTTCCTTCCTCCTCTTTGGACTTGTAGGTTAGTAGGTAAGTGTGTGTGTGAGGGTTTTGAGTTTGAAACGAGGGATGGGAAGAAATGATGAGTTCTAGATCGATTTATAGAGGGAAAAATTCTAGGGTTTCATTTAATGTTTTTGCCACTTGTAATTACTTTGTCAAGAAGATAAGGAACATGAGATCAAGGATAAGATTGTATGTTGTAGAAAATCTTGTAAATTGTAGCCTTGTTCGAATGATATACAACATAAACATGTGATGAGCTTGATAAATTTGACCATTTTGATAAAAATCAAGGGGACATGATATATTTAGATATGATTATGGTAGATTTGGTAGATTGTGTTCCTACTTAAGTTTATTTAGAGTTTAGTCGGTTTAGAAACTAGTTAGGTTCTCGTTTGGTTTTGTTTTTGTCTATGTCGAGCTAAATAAAATATATAGAAGGGTGATTTTTGATTCTTAGCAACTTGTAAAGATATGCTAAGTTGATATGGGACATTAGATAAAGGATAAGATTCGATAAGATTAAATTTGGAAGATCCTTGTGAGTTTATGTCTAGGTTTGAATGGATTTCTAGCAAGATCATGTGAAAAGCTTGAAATCTTTGGCCAATTTGTAGAAAATCAAAGAGACAAGATGTAGAAGATAAGATATGGTCTAGATTATGCTTAGATATGGTTTAGATTATGTTTAGACATGATTTAGATAGTGTCTAGTTAGATTAGAACTAGTTAGAGACTAGCTTAGTTTGATTCTAGTTCATGTCGAGCCCTAAAGTAAATATATAGAGGTGTTTAGCTTGAACCACTTGTACAATGAGCTAGATTAGGTTGTAATTGTAGTTTATATCTTGTAACATATTTAGTTTAGTCCTTGGTATGGTCATTTAGTTACTAGTTAAAGTTATAAAAGAAAATTACATTTTTGAACTTATGCATTAGGTACTTGTAGCACGAGTTTTAGAAAGTTGTACATTAGGCTTGAATATTATAAGAAAACTAGGTTTAGGGTTAGTGCATAAAGGTCTCGTATTATGTGTTTTAGAGTAAGTACACTAAAGTTTATAATGAGATTTATATAAATATTAAGTTTCCATGCATTAAGGATTTGTACATGTGCTTGAGGGACTTGTACATTAGTATTTTATAGAAATCATGTTCATATTAATTAGGATTTGTGATTTTATTACATAAAATCATAGAAGTGTGAATTTAGGGCTTGTAACAGAAAGTAAAGTAAAGTTAGGTTTCCGTGCTTTAAAGACTTATACTCTAGGTATAAAATGTTGTACTTTAGTATTTATGATTTAGTTGTGTAAAATCGTAGTTTATAATAAATTAGGGTTTCGTGAAAACTCTAATAAATATCAAACGTTTAGTTTGAATGTTTAATGATCGTACGTTAACGAATTAACGTAAAGTGGTGAATAAAAGTTGAAAACTTTTATATTTGGTGTATAAGGAATGGTTATTTGAAATGAACTTAAGACATGTTGGTGTTGGTGTGCACGTTTATTAGGAATATGAGTTACGTCACATTAGTTTGTCGTTGTGATCAGATAAACGGATAACGTTTAATCTTTAAAAAAAATTAAACGTAGGAAATGGATAAGTATTCTTTATTTAGAATGTGTATTAGTTTAGTACAAGTGGAAATTTACTGGTGGTTACACAAGTTCATTTGCTTTACGATGAAGTATTTGATCTGTAGTAAGTTGAGATTCAGGAACAAGGGTCACAGTTGCTTCTCTTGGAGGAATAGCAGTTGCATCTCCAGGAATTGTTGTAGTAGGCATTTGGAAAGGACCTTCAAGTATAACCTTTTTCATATATTTGCCATGAGGTTTCTTGAGTTCTATGAACCTTAAGAAGCGACTTGCCTATTGAACATAGTTTACAGGAGTGAGCATTGGAGGTGTGTCAAGTGATCCAGCTTCATGTCGAGATTGTTGACTACTGATGGCCTCACACATTTGATCAAACAAATGTGGTTGTTTTGCAGGAAGTGGGAATGATTGCATTGGTTGTTGTTGAGAGTATTGTTGTTGTGAAGGGAATGGTTGTTGTGGAAAGAATTGATGTTGTTGCATGAATAGTTGTTGTTGAGGATACTGCAGTTGTTGAGGATACTGTTGTTGTTGAGGATACTGTTGTTGTTGATGATACTGTTGTTGTTGATGAAAATAGTTGAAGTAAGGTGGTTGAGACATTGTTGTACTTGTGTGGATGATGGATCTTTGTAGTTGATTGAAATGTGAATTCCTTAGTTCAAAATCTGGTCTTATGCATAAACCTTTCCTTAGTCGTAAACACTGGTCTTATTCGTAAACTTTTGGGCTTATCCATAAATTTTGGGCTTATGCGTAAACTTTGGGTTTATGCGTAAACTGTGGTGTTACGCGTAAACTTTAGTCTTACTCGTAAGATTAGGTTTTTTTTTACGCGTAAGGTTTAGAAAACCAAATACACCTTTCAAACTTATCCAAGCTTGAAAGATATCACAAGTCGAAGTATTCCACAAGCTTATCCAAGCTAGGGAAGTACTGAGTATCCTTTGCACGTTGACGAAACTGAAGATTCACCTTATGCGTAAACTGAAGACTTATGCGTAACCTTTCTGCTTATGCGTAAAGTAAGGGTTTTGAAGGCTTATGCGTAAACTAAGGGTTTTGACTGCTTTACTCGTAAACTCTGATGCTTATGCGTAAAAGGACCAAAATTTTCAAAGTACGTTTTATGCATAAAAACACGATTTCCGCAAGTTTCTTTAGGTCAAATCTCTTCTAAAACAAGTAAAGAACAATAAAGTTTTGGACTTTATCACTTAAAATGAAAGTTAAGCTTATGCGAAAAGAGGTATGAACTAAAAAAAAAACGAGTAGAAAATGATTTAAAAACTATAAAGGACTAAACTTTATGCACTATTTAAGCTTCTAAACACTATATCAACCTTAAAACTTGCAAAGCTTCAAGATTTGAGTGAAAGAAACAAAGAAATACGCGAAAAAAATGAAAGGAAAGTATGAACTAAGCTACGAATTAACCAAAAACACACACTTCAAACAACTAGTAGGCGATTGATACCACTTGTTAGGTCACCTTAATAATTCAACACAAGTATATCTAGTGAGAGAAAGTTAGAGAGAGAGAGAGAGAGAGTTTGGTATGGAACACGTAAGAAATAACAAGAAAGTGTAACTTACATAAGCATGAACCAACACTCTCCAAAGGAGAGTTTACATTGTTTATATAGGATCATAGGTAGGGCAACGCCCTCATGGGCTTTCATAACAATCATTCTAAGGCCCATGGGCTTACTACATAAGCCTTAAACTAATAATAAACATATAAGCCTGATAACTAAGCAACCTATTACAAAACGTAATGACCGACACTTGATATAAATAAAATGTATTCCCAACAATAGTCAAAAGGCATTCAGAGATAAAAATGGCTTAGGATTTGATTCATGTGAGTCATCAACGAGCAAGTCAAAACAAATTAAATTTGTGAAACCTCTTAGACAAATCTAAATTAGTTGTTTAGAAAACTGGGTGTCTTTAAAATATTGGTCATCACTAATGAAAGTCAAGAAAAACATCTCTAATTAAAATTTTCTATAAGTTGGAATAAAATTTAAAGGGATACTTTTGCTCTTTGGCGACATCCTCACCATGTGCATGTAAATGAAATGGATGTCTTTGACTAACCATCTCGGACCCATGAGAAACTGGGTACCAAGTTTTCTTGCAAGTTATGTCTTTAGATGCACGAGGGAAGCAAACAATAGATATGAATGTATATTCATATTCTCGTCATACGTGTGAAGACTCATCAATACTCAAATCTTGCATCACGCACACCATCTTTCACGGTAATGTATCTTTAGGAATAGCTAGTGGCAAAGGTACGCTTTCTTAAAACCTTGACTGTCTTGATTGTTATATGCCTATCTGCTATGTGCTTATTTGTTATGTGTTTGCTTGCTATATGCTTTTGTGTTACATGATGATTATGTGATAATAGGTGTGATAGATAAAATTTATAATTAGACTTTATGTCTAAATGCTTATCCTCTTTAGGATCCAAGCAAATCTTTGAAGATAATGGTCTTACCACAACCATTATCAATAGTCGTCTATGCACGTCCATCAATCACTATGGATGATGCACACTTTTAATGTCCTCGACATCTCTTCTCTTCTCTATTTCTCGTCTATGACTTTTATTCTTGTCTCTATTCCCCATAGACATGATTGACTTCTAAACTTTCTGATGCTAGTCACGTATTTGATCCTCGTATCATCTACATCTCTTCTATTTCTTCTGTCTCGACTCTATTCCTACTCCACATTCAGCGTGTCGTCAACCCCCTTACTCTAAATGAGTCTCTCCTATTTCTTCTGTCTCGATTATCCCCAATACCCATTCCTCTATACTACTCGTACGTATTGTGTCTCCTCCATTTCTCTATTTCGTGTCTAGAATTACATGTTACCTAAATTCTTGTATCTGAGAGTCCTCAACAAAAAACTTTTTCTAAAAACTAAAAATTGAAAAAACAGTCAAAATTTTCTATCTCTAAAAAACCCCTTACTTGCGACGGTCCCCTATAATTAAAGGACCGTCACTTGTTTCCAAATGGTAACTCGTTTTTCCTTTCTCATTTGCAGAAAAACAAAACCGCATACCCTTTCTTACTCCAGTAACGATGAAAACAATCCAAAACACCAAAATCCTTAAATCTTTCATTAAAACTTAATTAAAATTCTATCAAACAAGTATTATCAACCACAACACTCTAAGCAACATCATCTATTTCTTCATTAATTCAAGATTAGGGTTTACATGAATATGGAACAAAATTTGGGGATTTTAAATCGCTTTTGTAATTTTTTGAAATTAACATCAAAGCTTAACAATGTACAACCATCATAACTCACCTAGATGTAGGACTTGTCCAAACAAGGATATTTTGAAAAGAGTCAAAAATTTATGATAATCCCCAATCCGAGTTGTAGTCATTTACCATGTTTATGAACATAACAATAACGTAATCACACTTTGTAAATACATGTCAAAAACGTATTCTTAACCATGAAATAACAAAGGTCAAAATTTTGGAATATAACACTTAAATGAGTTAAAAACAAAGAAAGAAGTGTCTAAGTAAAATTTAAGGTAAACCTAGCTAATTATGTATTCATTTTCAATAGGTGAAAACATGCCTAAACCCACCGGTACCGATCACCAAGAAACACGTAACTACATTCCCACATTCTCCGGTTACTACCCTTCTCCTATCAAAGAAGCCATTCAAAACGTTGGAACTAGATGCATTCATGAAGGTCAAATAGTCTATGGGGACTTTGACAACATGAACTACCTCAACACCATGTTCGGGATGATTGACTTTGATTGTCTTTACAAAATTAATGAGGAAATTGTCCCACGTTTTGTCCTTGAGTTCTATACTCTGCTCAACTTGCGTGTCGATGATGAAAGTGAAATACATGTTGATTTTATGATCCAAAACCAACCCAGCTCCTACCCTCTCCCAGTCTTTGGTCACCATACCACCTACTCCAAATGAAATCAAAGCCTTTATTCAAGATGATCGACATGGGCTTGTATTTCGACGTTATAGAGGGGAACTAATTCCAGTTGAAGATAACCAAATCTTAACTAGATAGATCACGGATCACATGAAACCGTGGGTTGAAATCATTCGTGAGAATGCTTTTTGTCTTGGTGGAAACCGTGATCACGTCCCCGCTTGTCTAGGTCACATGCTCTATTGCATTGCAAACACCATACATTACAATCTAGCGTACTTCATGGTTAAAAGAATGGAGTTTGTCCGAAGAAACCCGAAAATAAACTTGCCATATGGCATGTTGCTAACCCGTCTATTCTATCGAGTCATGCATGATTACCCTCACCTTGTGTCGGTAGATTATGTATTTCAAGAGCATATCATGCTTCCACTCACTCAAAATCTCGAGCGAAGAACTAGGTCAGTGTGGAGTTTAGAATAACTCCATTGATCGTTTAGAGCTCTAGGGATAACAATAACAAAGATTAACATGCAGCGGAATAAATAGAACAACAATGTTATTGTGTAAGGTTTCTTCTTTGTCATCTCTAACAACTACAATTACAAACTAACAGCCCCAGTACTACATGATCAAGTATAGTACGGTTACTAATCTAACAGGGATCAATGATCCTTGAGGCTGAACACAAACACTAAACCTAGGCGTTTACCTAAGAAAACCCATGCCTGGTTTACCCACACACACATACCCTGGTGTTTACATCTTGACACACATATAAACCTACGACCTGTATTCTCTTTATATAATAGAGAATTAGGTTTACAAAGGACTAATAAGTAAAATCTTCTTTATCAAGCAAGTCCATTGTGTTTTGTATTGTCTTCATTCTTCACTTGTAGTTTTGTATTTATCAACTCAAATATAAAACCCAACAATCTTCTCCTAGTTGATAATTACAAAACATTCGTCTTGATCTTCCATGAATGAAACAATCTTCCCCTTAAGCTCACCTCGCGAACTTAAAATAACATATACCACCAAGGATCTTCAAGTTGCAAAACATGTAAATACTTCTTCCCCTTTTTGTCATTATCCACTAGGAGACTCCAAGTAAATGCAACTTTGATTTCGACAACCACAAACCACTATCATACTTCCAATCCAGTCTTCCAATGTCTCGAACTACCCGCCATAAAGAACACCAAAAAGCTTACTATAAATGAATTCAAGACAAAAGAAACCTAAACCAGCAGTAGTAATAATGACTAGCAATTGTAAAAACCTTCCCCTCAAATGTTGCATGTAAATGGTTAAACATTTTAACATTGAGCTTCCCCTGAAACCCATATGTTAACCATCACTTGAATCTTCAATTATGTAATGATCACTGATGAAGAAAATTAAGTATTACCAACTTGGTGCTAAAGTAGAACAACCCAAACTTGTGTCTTATGTCTTGTACTATATATGTGACTTGGAATGTATACCCAAACCGATGTATAAGGAGACCTCAATCTCTTGACAAGAATCCAGATTTGTCAAGTCTTAGTCATCACTTGAACGCACGGACAAGTTATCTTTAAAGTGTAACACCCACTTTAAGATATGATAAGAACAAAAACCTATGAAACTCCACTTCATCATCAAATAAGTGATAATTAACCTTTGTCGTAATCAATTAGAACAAATAAAATGAGCCTTTATAATCTGTTAAAATCCAAAAACCAAACACCTGTGTGTGTCAATAATCCAAATCTGCTAATCTGAGAACTAAAACATATACTACTAGCGCCATAATATTTGAACAACCATTTATCAAATAATATCCAGCCCATTAAGTGCAAATTCAAACAATCAAGTACCTTCATGTAATCAACGAGCAGCAACCTAGCAGTACAAACGCGTTCGAGCAGTACTAAGTATCTGAAGCCAGCAGTACTAACTGATAAATCCCATTAGCAGTACAAATATACGATGGCAGTACTAACTAAAATAACTAGCAGTACTAACTTTTCATCACAGCAGTATAATCGTGTAGCAGCTTTAAGAAGGTGAGCAGTACTAACCATTGAAACACAGCAGTATTAACATCCTTCTAGCAGTATTAACTCAAACTCACATCAGTACTAACTCGTTTAACAAGCAGGTTTAACTCAGACGATCAACTTTAACTTGAACAAGCAGTACTAATAAATTCGAAGCAGTAGTGAGTCCCATTAAAGCAGCTCTGATACCACTTGTAAGTCCTAAAATAGATCTTGTTGAGCTTGTTTGAAACTTTGTTGCACACCAAAAAGTATGCGGTGATGCGTGTAGTGTGTCGTTGCGGTTTAGCAGTTTTAATGCCTACTCAAGTTTTAAATTTATATTTAGCCGACTTATCAATAACACACACACTTAACGAGCAGTGTACCCGGTCAGTATGAATATAATGGTAAGTAGAGTGTCGATCACTAAGAGTGGAACGTATTATCTAGTTATTCTAATCAGTATTTTAATATATTAAGTTAGCTATACAACCTAATCTAACGCAAGGGGGTTCAGCCTGAGAGACTGGCACAATTTGGTTGCAATTAAATAATAAAATAAACCAATAGGCACGAATCAGCAAGTAGCACACACGTACACAGATAAATACTCGAGACAATAAGAGGGCTGTCCTTATGATAAGTAGTTTGTCACTTGTTTTATTGCTAGTGTTATATGAAGTGTATAGTTCGATGCAACGCACCGAGATTAAGTCCTTTCTCGTTGGTTCTAATCTTATCGGCGAGTAAACCCTTAATGATTACTTATGACTATCCCGTTTATCTTTCTCCTACTTTTCTACAGACCATAGAATGCATAGGCGATCTAATAAACAGGCGAGGGCAGAGGCATGGCGACCCGATCAACGCTCAGCTAGCCACAGAGGTTATCAATGCACTAATAAAAGTCACCAAAGACATCAACATATAAACTTTAATTAATGAGAAAGCAGTTTTAAGGGAGTGCAATCTTTCCGTTGTCACATTACACAAGCCACCAATCTTGATGAATTAAAGTTTACTAACACAATAAAACAAAACTACTTAATGAATTAAATACATGCAGCACCTCCTTACAGCTCTTGTATCTTTGATTTGGGTGTGTCTTGTGCTGCTACCTTGACTGAATTCGTCCTAGGTTTCTGGTCTTCGGTCACGTATATAATATATGTCACATCGAATTCGTCTGGTCTTGGGGTATTTATAGTTTCTGTCTGAGGGTAGGATGCGGCGCATCTAGTAAGTAGATGCGGTACATTTACTTAACTTCGCGTGGGGTCCAAGATTATAATATTCAGGAATATTCGTACACCGCCAGAAGATGCGGCGTATCTTTATCTTCGGATGCGGCGCATGTCCTCTTGTATCTTGGATCGTATCTGGTGAAATATTGATAGTGATGCGGCGCTTGTAATGAGTGAGATGCGGCGCATCTGGAGCAGATTAGTCTTGATCTTGTCCATTTCAGTAGACTCTTAACTTCTTGCATGTTTTGCTCCATAATTAGTCCAAAATCGCCAAGTTTCACCAAATGCTTGTTTTCAACTGAGAATTACAAAAGTAAACGATTAAGTATCAATCCTCATACATAATATAGTAAAACAAGTCAAATTAATAGGATAAATGATAGTAATAATATGTACTTATTTGAGTTCATCAAATATCCCCCCACTTGAACTTTACTTGTCCCCAAGTAAACCTTAGAATTAATCTTATGAAAATGTATCCTAAAGATGTTAGGATTTATTTTTATATTTAAGCATGTATTCGTTTTTGTCATAATCACACAACCAAACACTCAACGAATTAGATGTAAAATAAAATAATTTGATAGAAGCAAATCTAATCGTTTAACTGTCCAGTCGCGACGAATATTCTATCATAAGCTTGGCAAGTATACACATCTCCACCACTAAAGCTAAGGAATAACAAGTCTAAAGCGGTAAAAAGGGTTTTTAGGCTTAAGGGTTAATTATTCTTAATCTCTATCGATCTCAAATTCCAGAGAAGGCGACAAAATCACAAATACATGATCGAATCCACGAACACGATACTTGCAATTGCTCAAATCCTTAACTCGAATAGGCTAAAGATAGGTCCAAACTTCACCAATAATAATATATCAAAAAGGGCGACAAAATCATAAATACATAGCCGAATCCACGACTACGATACTTAAGATTGCTCAAATCCCTAATCTCAATAAATCAAAGGTTTGGTTGGATAAAGAATAATAAAGGGTATGGATAATATTTTGGGATACAAATTGGTGTAAAATGAAAAATAAACAAAACAAATAAATTAAAATCCTAAGTGTGGTTAATTACTATCCCAACCATCCCATGAATAAGACTCATATCATTGAATAACTCACGCTTTAACACTTGAAACACACGCTTTAGGTAGACACGAATTATACTCAACAAGATCTTAATCAAAGAATAAACCTTAGTTGACGTTCCATAACTGCCAACTCCCATTTCAATCCATAAATATATAACAACTAGTGGTGATATCGACCACTTACATAACTTTACATCGTTGGTTTAATCAAACATCCAACTCTTTCTTTTTCTTTTCTCATTTTTTCGATTTTTTTTTTTTTTTTTTTTTTTTTTTTTTTTTTTTTTTTTTAACATAAACATAGATGTGTAAAATTTCACCACATCACTATAATGATAATTATGGATAATTTTTCCATACTTTTCATAACTTCAGAAATAACGGTAATAGTGAAAGTAGTAAACACACGAAAAATAAACTCAAAGATATACAATATTTACTTTCACTCCAATTGCATTGTGCAATTTCCCGACCTAACCATAGATAATGAATTACGCACACGAACACAGGTAATGTAAGGAAACACACTTTGCCTATAGCAATTAACCAACCACGGATTCTAATCTACAGGGTAGGCTAAGGTGTAAGGGTGTAACGAAACATTTTAACAAAGGTGTAAGAAACGAAAGGAATGGCTCTGAGTGTTTTTCTAGGGGTATCTTACTCTAAAAATGAGAGTAACAAAAGGGTTATACGGGGGTTAACTAACCAGTGTAGTTAGCTAATAACACATAACATATAAAGGCTTTTTGGGTGTAATCCTAGAAATTTACCAATTTAGACAAGTCATTCCAATTATATAAATAATACTTATTATGGTGGTCTCGAATAGTATACAAGCCAAGTTCTAAAGTTTACAAGTCACCGGCACACTTATAGATTTGTGAATTTTGAAAAATCACAATTTTTGAAAATAACGTCATGTGTGCAGCTATGCAACTTAGACTTTAAACAAAAACATGCTAAAAATTTTAAATTTTGATATATTAAGCACATTTTAAGCATATTTTGAAAAGTTTAGGACAAGTAAATGTTAAGTGTTCTAATTCTCCAATCCCCCCACTTAAGTTAAACAACGTCCTCGTTGTTTGTATAAAAGGTTAAAAACTGGAAAATAAAAGAATTAGAACAGAAAAACTCCCCTGAGATTTGCTCGGTATGATCCTCCATTAGTATTAGAGCAAAAATCATCATTCTTGTGGATTAGAACGTTTAAGCTTCATATAAGATGTATCCACAGGAAATGCAGGAATCTATAACACCACCAAGGCTTCAAAACACACCTAAGGTAAGAAAGGTTCAAACTTGCATAATACATTAGTAGTTAGGTAAAAATAAAACATAAAAATTAAAAATGAAAATCATCAGGTCAGTCGATGCGCCGTATCTTATTGAACAAGATACGCCGTATCGAGCCTGGAATAATTACGGATCAGAATAGAAGATGCGCCGCATCCTTAACCAGGGATGCGCCGCATTTAAATAAACTGATAAAAAGTTTTAAATTCGAAAATAAAAATATGCGGAAAAATAAAGATATGACCATTGCAGGAGATGCGTCGCATCTCAGAATTGAGATGCGCCGTATCCTCTGCGGCCTGACTGACTCGACACATAAACAGAATAATAAAAAGATAAATCCGGGTTGTCTCCCGGTAAGCACTTGTCTTTATTCCAGAGTCTTCAAGTTAGACTCACGTTCAGCTCTTTAATATCGATCATTGAAGGAGTCGGAAACATCGCGCTCCCTCATCGCCAATTCAGTAATATTGAACATTCCTCGCTCGTCCTTAATTTCCACGCCGTTCTTCTTTAATATCTGTATAAACAAAGTTCTGTCCCTTTCGGGCAGAGATGACAAAATGATAGACGGGAAATTCTTATTAGCATATAAGCATAAATAAGCAAGGTGGGATGGTAGTTCAATAAACACATCATTATTCAAACTCTTTTTCTCAACTATTCTCCTACGTTTGTTAATTACTACACAATCATACCACTCATCATCAGAATCATTGACAACATCGCGTCTAAGTTCGGTAGGTACATTAAGGTCAATAAATTCCTCAAAGTTCTCATGATTAGGATTAGTTGAGTTGTTTTGAATCAATGTTTCTCCCATGAGCCTAGCTTCAAGATCGAGGTCCATACGCTCTCTTAATCCTAGCACATAGACTCCTCTAATTATGCTTTTAACAGGATCTTGGCATTTATAGACTAGTTTATTATTCCCTACTCTTAATGAGATTTTTCTTTTAAACACATCAATCTTAGCATGGGCAGTAGACAAGAAAGGTCGACCAAGGATTAAAGGAATCTTAACATTCTCGGGCATATCTAAAATAACAAAGTCTACAGGGAAAATAAACTTCTCAATCTTAACTAGCACATTATTAGCAATCCCTTCAGGTCGTTTTACAGTTTTGTCAGCCAATTCAATAAGTAATTTAGTTGGTGTTAATTTACCTAGTCCTAGGGTAGTGAATGTCTTAAGAGGCATAACACTAACACTAGCTCCTAAGTCAGCTAACACATTATTGAAAGATATATCATTAATTGAACAAGGTAGAGTAAAACTCCCTGGGTCTTTTTCTTTATTAGGCAAGGCATTTAAATCGGTTGCAGAGCTCCCTTCTTTCATTGTAGCCTTGATCTCTTCTTCAATCTTTGTCTTTTCTTTGAGTAGTCTCCTTAAACTGATTGAAGAATTAAAGAAAAATTCGGGTCTTGCACCATCATTACCATTCATCGATCTTCTAGGTAAGCAAGGAGTGACTTCTTCAGTGGTGCTTATGGCCTTGACATGATCTCTTGGGTTGGTTTCGGTTGAGCTAGGTAAACTTCCATATCCCCTTTCTTGAAGAACTTTGCTCATTTGACCAATTTGTTTTTCCAATGCTTTGATCGAAGCTCCTTGATTTCTTGTAGTAGTGTCCGTTGAAGCTCGGATTTCTTTGATCATAGCAGTATTCTCTTCATGTCTTTTAGCAGCATCGGCCATAATTTGCTTGAGAGTGTCATCTAAAGTCTGCCTCCTTTCTTGATAAGCGGGATTGAAGTTGTTCTTTTGATAGAATCCCGGGGTAGCTTCCCTAAATCTTCCTGAAGGTCGGAATGGTTGTCCAAATTGGGTGTAATATGCTTCTTCAAACGTCTCACTCTCATTCTTATTCGGGCAATCTTTAGTGTAGTGAGGTCCTTCGCACTTTTCACATCCAACTTGGGCAGCATACACTCTTTCATCACGCTTCTTCATCTCTCTACTAATTTTATCCAATTGAGCTTGAATAGCAGCAATCCCGTCAAAATTAGTACTGCTCTTAGATCTAGTAGAGGTTCCATCGTGCCATTTTTGAGAATGATCAGCAGCTTCTTGGATCGCTTTCCTAGCATTGGCTGCACTCATTTGAGGCACAGCTCCCTTAGCGTCCAATATTTGTCTAGTAGGCACGTCCAATCCTTGATAAAACAATATTATCTCCTGCATAGCGGTTAGATAGTGTTGAGGACATCTTACCAATAAATCTTTAAATCGTTCCCAAGCTTGATAAAGAGTTTCATCAGGCTCTTGCTTGAAACTGTTGATAGCCTCCATCTTTTTAGCAGTCTTAGCAGGTGGACAATATCTCTTCAGGAATTTGCTCTTCAAATCTTCCCATGTAGTGATTGAACTAGCAGGTTCATTCCTTAGCCACTTGTTAGCAGCTCCTTTTAGTGAGAGTGGAAAGACTCTTAGCATGATTTGATCGTCAGTGACTCCTTCTGAAGTAAACAAATCCGCAATCTCGAGGACCTTTTCAACATGCTCATTAGCATCCTCATGTTCCGATCCACTGAAAGCATTCTCTCTTAGCTCTTTGAGAAACTGACCCTTCAATTCAAACTTTGACTTATCATCAAACTTTGGTCTAGCAACTCCTGAAGTGTGATCAGCACGGGTTTTGTTCATGTATTCCTCCATAGTTGTGTTTTCGCCCATTGTTTCTGTCTCTTCTTCCTCTTTCTCTTCAGAAAAATAATCAAGCTCGAATGAACTTGAAGTATCAAAGCTTTTTGTGTTGAAAAGCCTTTTAAGCGAATGAAAGACTCGTTCAGGATCTTCGAAAGGTTGAATCAAGTTCTTCGTGGAACTCCTGGTCATGCACTTCCTGAAATCAACACAAAACTATCAGTAGGGTATGCTCGAGAAAGTAATATATCAGAAAACTAACAACGAAAACGGAATACGAAAAATTAAAGTTACTGATATCTGCAGACGATGCGCCGTATCCAAAAAGTTGGATACGCCGTATCTTATAATCGTTAAAATTTAATCAGACTTTATTCAGAAAATAGATACGCCGCTTAGAAATTAGAATGCGCCGTATCTGTTTTAATAATCAAAAATCGATATTTATTAAAAATTAAATGCGTCGTATTAACAAAAGTTAATGCGCCGTATCTTCGTTACGTTTCAAAATATAAGATTTTTGATTCAGAAGATGCGCCGTATCGATAAAAATCGATACGCCGTATCTGTTTAATAATTCGAAAACTGTTTTTAATTAAAATAATAGATACGTCGTATCTGCTGCAGCAGATGCGTCGTATGGCGTTAACGTTTAGAAAAAAAAAATTTATCAAAAACAGATACGCCGTATCTTGGGGAAAAGATGCGTCGTATCGAATTAATTAAACGCGTTGTATTTTATAAAAATTGAACACAATACGCCGTATCTGATAAATTAGATGCGCCGTATCGTTCGATTTAGCTCAGTACAACGATAGCAGAACACAAAAAATACGAAAAATAAAACAAATAAAAACACACGAAAATAAACACAAACAAAAGCAAATAAATAACACACAAAAACAGAAAATACGCAAAATAGTACAATGAATGCAAATTAAACTAATACACAACAAAATTAGCGGTTAGATAAAAATTAAAAACCTAATTAAAATACTAATCAAATTAACAGATAATAACAATTCACTCCCCGGCAGCGGCGCCAAAAACTTGATGCGTTTAGTGTGTCGTTGCGGTTTAGCAGTTTTAATGCCTACTCAAGTTTTAAATTTATATTTAGCCGACTTATCAATAACACACACACTTAACGAGCAGTGTACCCGGTCAGTATGAATATAATGGTAAGTAGAGTGTCGATCACTAAGAGTGGAACGTATTATCTAGTTATTCTAATCAGTATTTTAATATATTAAGTTAGCTATACAACCTAATCTAACGCAAGGGGGTTCAGCCTGAGAGACTGGCACAATTTGGTTGCAATTAAATAATAAAATAAACCAATAGGCACGAATCAGCAAGTAGCACACACGTACACAGATAAATACTCGAGACAATAAGAGGGCTGTCCTTATGATAAGTAGTTTGTCACTTGTTTTATTGCTAGTGTTATATGAAGTGTATAGTTCGATACAACGCACCGAGATTAAGTCCTTTCTCGTTGGTTCTAATCTTATCGGCGAGTAAACCCTTAATGATTACTTATGACTATCCCGTTTATCTTTCTCCTACTTTTCTACAGACCATAGAATGCATAGGCGATCTAATAAACAGGCGAGGGCAGAGGCATGGCGACCCGATCAACGCTCAGCTAGCCACAGAGGTTATCAATGCACTAATAAAAGTCACCAAAGACATCAACATATAAACTTTAATTAATGAGAAAGCAGTTTTAAGGGAGTGCAATCTTTCCGTTGTCACATTACACAAGCCACCAATCTTGATGAATTAAAGTTTACTAACACAATAAAACAAAACTACTTAATGAATTAAATACATGCAGCACCTCCTTACAGCTCTTGTATATTTGATTTGGGTGTGTCTTGTGCTGCTACCTTGACTGAATTCGTCCTAGGTTTCTGGTCTTCGGTCACGTATATAATATATGTCACATCGAATTCGTCTGGTCTTGGGGTATTTATAGTTTCTGTCTGAGGGTAGGATGCGGCGCATCTAGTAAGTAGATGCGGCACATTTACTTAACTTCGCGTGGGGTCCAAGATTATAATATTCAGGAATATTCGTACACCGCCAGAAGATGCGGCGTATCTTTATCTTCGGATGCGGCGCATGTCCTCTTGTATCTTGGATCGTATCTGGTGAAATATTGATAGTGATGCGGCGCTTGTAATGAGTGAGATGCGGCGCATCTGGAGCAGATTAGTCTTGATCTTGTCCATTTCAGTAGACTCTTAACTTCTTGCATGTTTTGCTCCATAATTAGTCCAAAATCGCCAAGTTTCACCAAATGCTTGTTTTCAACTGAGAATTACAAAAGTAAATGATTAAGTATCAATCATCATACATAATATAGTAAAACAAGTCAAATTAATAGGATAAATGATAGTAATAATATGTACTTATTTGAGTTCATCATGCGGAATCCACTTTTTTGTGATTAGAAGAATATAAACAATATAGTATGATCAATGAAACAGTAATTTATGAAACAGTTATAACCAAAATGCTTCAATATTATTAAGCAAATAATACAAGTGATCTTAATATCACTAGGGTTTACAACCTTGAAGCTTAACAAAACACTCTCATAAAGATCTAACCTCTAAAAAGTTCATAAGGAGTCTTGTTGTGAGGTTTAACCACTAAAACCCTGTTCTGTACATAACAAGCAGTATTAACTGCTTCAGCCCAAAATGTAATGGGCAATTTAGAATCAGCTAACATGGTCATAGCAGCTTCTATCAGTGTCCTATTTCTCCTTTCAGCAACCCCATTCTGCTGAGGAGTTCTAGCTATACTAAACTCTCTCTTAATACCTTTTTCCTTACAAAAATAATTCATAACTCTATTTTTAAATTCTGTCTCATTGTCACATCTGATAATTTTAACTTTCTTATCAACTAGGTTTTCTATCACTAAGATAAAGTTCTTAAAAATGCTACTGGTTTCATCCTTAGTTTCTAAAAAGAAAACCCATGTGAACCTGCTGGAATCATCAGTTACTACAAGACAGTACTTCTTATGCATTAAACTACTCACAGATGTAGGACCAAACAAGTCTATATGAAGCATGAATAATGGTTGAGTAATAGAGTTTTGGGTCTTGGGCTTATAAGAAGCTTTGTGTTGTTTGCCCTTAAGACAGGCAACACAAGTTTGGTCATTTTCAAAACGTTTATGAGGTAAACCTCTTACCAAACCATCTTTTACAATCTTATTAATGGTTTTAAAATTAACATGACCAAGTCTCCTATGCCAAAGCATTGATTCATCCAATGTGGCTTTTGCTACAAGACAAGTTAGACTCTCTTTAGGAACAATTTTCTTCATATCAACACTGTACATGTTGCCCTTTCTAGGAACTTTAAGTAGTACTTGACTTTCATCAGGTAACTTAAAGTCTGGAGACATGACAAGACATTCAGTGTCAGTAAAAAGAACTTTGTTCTTTTTTTCACACATTTGTGAGACACTAAAGAGATTATACTTAAGTTCCTGTACAAAATACACATCTTCAAAATCAAGTTTACCAGTCTTTATTGTACCTTTACCAGTAATCTTACCACCTCTAGCTCCTCCCCCAAAGGCAACATACCCTCCATCAAAAGCTTTGAAATCTGAGAGGTAAGACATGTTCCTTGTCATTAGGGATGGCAACGGGGCGGGTTTGGGGCGGGACGGCCATCCGCATCCCCAAACCCGTTTACCAAAGTTCTCCCCAAACCCGCCCCGATCCCCATCGGGGATCTAATCGGGGCGCCCCGTTGGGGCGTGATGGTCCCCCAAACCCGCCCCGTATTAATTGGGGATCTTATCGGGGTGTCCTCTTTGGGTGCAATTCTCGACCAAAGCCGCACCATTTTACATTTATTGTTATTTTTAGACTGTTAGCAATAACGAACCTATTAATAATCAATTACAAACAAGACTTATTAAGTTTGCAACAATAGTATTATACATAAATAATGATAAATTACACCGCAAAAAATTAAACCTTAAAAATATGACACTAAATGAGTTTCTATAATCACAATTTTGCATTCTTACAAATATTAAAAAACTAACAATATTAGAGTAATATTTTTTTATTACGTAAATACTAACAAAATACTATATAGGTATAGATATATTTGTATATGTGTATATATTAATCGGGCGGGGCGGGGCGAGGATTCCCCGTTCCCCGCCCCAAACCCGATTAAAATCACCGTTTAATTCCCAAACCCGCCCCGTAACCCGATTAGCATGCCCCGCCCCGTCCCAATTAGTTCGGGTTTCGGGTTTCCCCGCCGGGTTCGGGTTTTTTTTCCATCCCTACCTGTCATGTGCCTAGAGCATCCACTATCAGCATATCTTTGATTTTCTTCATCATCTTGTTGTGGATGTCCCTGCACATAAAATAAAGGAAATTAGTTTTCTTTGGGGACCCAAGCCATTACTGACTTGGATCTGCCTCGTTCATCAATGTAATCATATTTCTTCATTGTGATTGATGCACCCTTGGGTTTGATAGGTCTCCATACCCAACATGCTGAGACCTTAACAGCATTGCCCCCTTTTACCCTAACAACATTTCTTGGCCTAGCAGTACTAACTGTTGGTCTAGGAGTACAAACTGCTGGCCTAGCAGTCTTAAGTGTTTGGCTATATAATGTTGTTTTATACTGAAAGGGCCTTCTAACAGTGTGTTGTGCATGTTTAGAAACGCTTGATGTTGGTTTAGCACTAACACCTGATGATTTGGGGTGAGCAGTATTAATGGGTCCAGT
Organism: Artemisia tridentata subsp. tridentata; assembly: GCA_021014915.2. Taxonomy (NCBI): domain Eukaryota; kingdom Viridiplantae; phylum Streptophyta; class Magnoliopsida; order Asterales; family Asteraceae; genus Artemisia; species Artemisia tridentata. Next base: position 292,414,747 of record CP139504.1, on the reverse strand, counting down.
AGTACAGAGTGGTTTAAGGCCAGACTTCATCAAAACTGCTCTATGAGCCATATTTTTGTTAACACTAGGGTGAGAATTTTTTGAAAAACAGTTTTGATACACCCTTTTATTCCCATGTACCATCCTTTTCCCTTGATGGTAATCACAATAAGCTTGCAAATGATTAAAACTACCACAAGTATAGCAAGCCTTATTGCACATAACAATATCACTGCCTAATTTTTGGGATTTTAAATTGTTCCAATTTCTCTAGTTACCCCTAGGCCTGTGTGATCTATACATTTCATCATATTTGACTATTTTCATAGCTGCTTTCACTTGTTCTTTAGATTTAACAGTTTTTACCTTAGTATCACTAGGAACAGTATTTTGCTTTTCTACCTCAGGTGTAGACTCAACCTGATCCTCATTATCAAATTCTCAATCTTTAATAATTGGTGCATCTGAATTCATCTTTTCTTCTAACACCTTCTCCTCAACAAAAGATGTGTCAAAAGTTTCACCAACCTCTTTGAAACTATCCTTACTATCACTCTTAACTTCTTTAGATTCAGGTTCCTCTAAATGAGACAGATTAAGCTTTGGACCTGGAAAGTTCCCTCTATGTGGTGGTGCAACACTTTTATAGCCTAGACCTTTCTTAAAATTGTTTGTTAGCTAACACTCCACAATTTTATCTAGACTTTTAGTTGACCCTACATATTTCTCTGTATGCATCTCAATGCTATCTTTATCAAGCTTAATCTTTTCTAGCTAATTTTTAAGCTCTTTAATCTCTATATCTTTAAACATGATATCTCTTTTTAACACAGCTATGTCCTCAGTGAAAATAGTTTCATTCTTTTTATAGAACACTAGTTGTTCTTCTACAACAGCTAAGCCTTTCTTATGATTTGCTAAATGATAATTGGATTGGTTTAGCTCTATTCTCAAGTTATCATACTGTGTTTTAAGTGTTTCATAGTCTTTTAAAGCTAAGCATGATTTTGAACAAGCTTTAACAGTATGTACCTCAGAGTCAGAGAAAGCCATTAGTGCCATCTCTGTTGGTGCTTCTTCTTCAGCCATGAAGCTCCAATCAAAACCAAGTCCATCTATGGCTACCATTGCCTTTGAAGAAGACTCCTCCTCACTTACAGCCTTCCTGTTGCTCTCCTGAGTCCTTGATCCTCTGCTTCTGCTTTCCTGGTTTCTGGGCCCTCTACATTCTCTAGCAAAGTGTCCCAACTTATGGCAGTTGTAACACTCTACCTTTGATTTATCAAATCCAACAGTATCACTACCATTGATAGTGATCTTCTTCCCTGTCCTCTAGAAGAATCTTTTGGCCCCCATGCTTAGTAAAGCTAATTGCCACTTCAAATCCATCTCCTCAAGATCATCTTCATGAATTTGAATTAGGTCTTCATGCACAAGCTGTGACCCATTAGCTTGACTAGCCAGAAAAGCATAAACAGTATCATCTCCTAAGTTAGCAGTACTAGTTTGAGAACTAGCAGTACTAACTTTAGGGCTAGCAGTACTAACCCCACTAAAGCAACATGAACCTCCTATGGACTGGTATTACTGGGAGATAACACAAATGCATGTTCCCAGTGTTGGAATTTGAGCTTCTAGTCTTCTTGATCTCCTGTTCAACAATTTTGAAGTTGTTGTACAAATCATCAAAACTCATAGTATCAAGATCTGGCTTGTTTCTCCAGACCACTACATGAGTGTTCCATTCAACAGGCAAGCTTCTCAAGAATTTTAAGTTTAGATCCTCCTATGGGATCTCAACACCCAACACAGCCAGTTGGCTGACTATCTTATGAAGCCTGTTGAAGATATGGTCAAGTGATTCAGTGCTTGAAGCACTAAAGTTTTCATACATCTGCTTGAGCAGAGTCTTCTGTGTCTTCTTAGTGGCTTCATTACCACCAAACCTTGTTGTAATGGCTTCAAACAAGGTTTTAGAATCGTTGTATTTGCTGAAAGTCAGCAGTTACTCATTGGGGATAGCCATTAACAACATGCTCCTTGCTTTAACATCGTTTTTCTTTTGGAGCTTCTCATCGGCAGTAACAGGACCAGATACAGTTATGGTTTTAACGCCATCATCTCCTGTTGATTCAGTAGTTTTAGGAGTGAAGGAGTTTCCATTCTCAATAATGTCCCAAAGTGCATAATCCTGCACTTGGAAGTACTGCTCAATCCTGAGCCTCCACATCTCGTAGTCATTTTGCTTGAGCAAAGACAGTTTAGCTGTGGTTGTAGTTTGTGTTGTTTCAAGATCCATCTTCTTAAATGAAAGTAGAGTTCTTCTGGTATGTTTCTTCTAGAGCAAAGTTTTTGAACCTTTAGCTCTGATACCACTTGTGGAGTTTAGAATAACTCCATGTATCGTTTAGAGCTCTAGGGATAACAATAACAAAGATTAACATGCAACGGAATAAATAGAACAACAATGTTATTGTATAAGGTTTCTTCGTCATCATCTCTAACAACTACAATTACAAACTAACAGCCCCAATACTACGTGATCAAGTGTAGTATGGTTACTAATCTAACAGGGATCAATGATCCTTGAGGCTGAACATAAACACTAAACCTAGGCATTTACATAAGAAAACCCACAACATAAACACTAAACCTAGGTGTTTACATAAGAAAACCCACACCTGGTTTACCCACACATACATATCCTGGTGTTTACATCTTGACACACATATAAACCTACGACCTGTATTCTCTTTATATAATAGAGAATTAGGTTTACAAATGACTAATAAGTAAAATCTTCTTTATCAAGCAAGTCCCTTGTGTTTTGTATTGTATTCATTCTTCACTTGTAGTTTTGTATTTATCAACTCAAATATAAAACCCAACAGTCAGATTTTGGGTCAAGAAGGTCTAAGTTTCCCGGGTCTTCCTCTCATGCATCATCATCTAATCCCAACGATGACGATGTCGTTGACGATGACAATGATGAGGGAACTTCTCGAGTCAGTACTCCATCTCCCAACACTTATGTCAACTCCCTACCATCTGTCTTTCCTCAAATCTTTGAGGATCCTCCTCCCGAAGAACAAAACATGCCTACCCTTTTCTCTCGTCAAACCCAAATAATGAATATGCAACACCAAATGAGGGATGAGCATCGGGGTGGTCTGAAGTCAATAGCAATGGGAATCAGTAACTTATGGAAGAAGACGACGAGGAAGTAAAATTATTGATATCATGACAATTGGTTATGTTTAGTATGTGCTATTATCATGTCTTAAACTTTATACTTGGTTCTGTGTTGGATTATAACTATCGATAACAATAGAAAAGTTAGCATCGGGTTATCCTTTCAATTTTACCACCCGATAGTTTAATCACATGAATATCTGGGCTTGTTTATTTAGTTTAATTACTTATTACTTAACTGAATTGTGATATTGTTGGTATTTAATGCTTAGATTGCATGATTATTTTTTAATCCTTGCGTGAAATATAGTTATGAATGATTCTGCAAAAATCTGAACTGATAGATAGTATGTTAGTTACAGGATTGCAGAAATGAAAAACAGGGTGGAAACCTGATCACCTACTGGTGACGGTCCCATAAAGGGGCGACGGTCCTGGGTATTTAAAGGACCGTCCAACATAGGTAACGGGTTTCTTGCATGTTTATCACCACCATTTCCAGGATTAGTTAAACAAATATTAGTGCTATAAACCTCCAATGCATGCTTTGCCTAAACTATAATCATCCTTGATAATTTAAACTCCTCTTCTCTTCTTCTTCATCACCATCTTTCTTCTTCACTACATCTTCTTCATTCTCCACAATGGGCTCTTCCTTAACCTCATTGTGTCTCCCAAACAAAAGGCCTAAAATCATTATCATACCACCAAAAACCAACTTCATTGACCTCACTCAAGAAGACACTACTCCCTCTCCAAAATATCTACCATCATCTCCTCAAGCTCCTAGTGCACCTCTCAAAACACCATTAACCAAAGGGGCATCCTCATCTTCTTCAAGGCCTAGCTCATCTCCGTTTTCATCATTCATCAAAAATTTATCACCCTTGCTCACTCACTCTAGCTCGGCCGCATACACACCATTTGTGAGCAACTTATCACCATCTCTCACCATCCCTAACTCTCCAATTTCACCAAATACTTCTTTGTCTCTATCACCAAATGGGTTTTTGAACTATACTCTTTCTACTCCACCACCATCTCCAATCATGGGGTATCCTCTTCTCTACAACTTTGTGAACAACCACACCATGGGTTGTGCATGTTGTTTTCATAACTTCAACCTCATTTCTTCCCTAAGAGGTGAACTCCACTGCATGTTTGGCCACATTGAGTACCTTCTTTCTCAACCCAATATGCAACCAACTCCTCTTGCAACCATGCCACCTTCTGCTCCACCATCTTCTCCACCATCTTATTCTCTACCTTCCAACTAAACATGTTTACATGTTTAGTTAAAAATAATCAAATGAGTATCTTTTGGGCCAAACATGTTCTAGGATGTTAGGTTTTTCTAGAAATAGCTTGTAGTTTGTTTGTGTGATGCATGAATCGTTATGTGATGTATGCTTTCTATCATGTAGGCTCTCATGAATGAATGTATTATGTTTAATGAAATCTATGCTATTATGTGACAAATGGTAATTTTCACATTTTAAGTTAATAATAAATGCCTATTTATTATTTTTAAGCCTAGCATTTCTATGCGCGATTGCATGTTTCTGAGCATTTCTGAGCATTTTTAGGAGCTGTCCCGCATACTGTAGCTTACAGTCACTACTGAAAAATTTATTTTTGTCAGTAAGCGTAAATTATTCTATTTCTGATAGTTACTGACAAGTTTCGTAATTTACTGAGAGCTTTCTCGTATTTACTGAAAAGCAACCCCACACGCGAGCCGAGAGCACAATATTTATGGTAGCAGTCAAATAAATGCATTTTTGAGCAAATAATAATATTTTATTATTATTCTGACGGAAACGTCAATAAAAACTTTATTTTGCGTATACGTGTCCAAAAAGGTCAAATCGGGACATTACGGTAACATTTAAGCTCAAACCGACACACGATACACCAACGATGATCAAAATATGTTTCCCCCCTCCCTCTTTACTCTTTTGCCGCCCAAATCCACACTAAATCAAGTTAGTGGAGCTTTTGTCATTTTATGTGCCATAATGTAATTTGTTTGTTACTTAAATCATAACACAAACATTTACACACATACATTTTCACCTCATCACCTTACCAAGATCATTCTTTCCTCTCTAATCTTCAAAACTCATGGCCAACCATAAGAAATCAAGATCTACAAAAATTTAGTGAAGTTAATCGGGGTGTACTTTCAAGTGTTTTAGGTTAATCGGAACGTGTCTTGGGTAAATTTGGTGCAATTTGGTGTGCTCTTGGATCCTTATATCTCTCAAATTTTCTCAAGCATTGTAAGGAAACTTCAAAACTTGTTTAATCTTATATCTTTCATGTTCTTTTGATGTTTAAAAGTGTTACCAAGTGCTAAATGTTTATGTTTTACTAAAATAAAAAAGTTAAGGCTTGATGTCTAGTTTATGTTTGCTTGACTTTACTTGAGTTCTTGTACAAATTATGATATTTCTTGCTTGTGTGGTAAATCTTGTTGCTTATGGTACTAGTTTGATGATACAAAAGTGATTAGTGCTAATTACGCGAATTTAAGACGAAATATACACTTTTATGTGTATATATATAAATCGGCTAGGTTTTAAAGGGAATAATTATTGAGGTTTTGAAAAATATAAAGTTTTGGCTCTAGTGGTGAAATGGTGAAATTTATGCTTATTAGCTTATTTTAGTTAGCTTATTGAAATAAGCACTAGCTTATTGGTTTTAACTTGTTTGTTTTGGACTAAGCATGAACTCGACATAAATGGGCCGAGCCCATCAAACTCTCGGCCTACTTGGGCTTTTTGGACCAAAGTGCTTATTTAAAGTGCTTATTAGCTTATGTAATATTTAACGTAAAATATAACGTAAATAAAAAGGGTTAATTAGTTTTCGGCTAAAAATGGACTAATGGACTCATTATGGCCTATTCGGCCCAATAAATATTTCGGGAGACAAAAATGAGTTTTGGAACATTTTTCGACTCGCTATAATTATTTTTGTGAAATAGAACGTTATATACCGATTAAAATCATTTTGGGCTCGTTTTGACACTTTAAGCCCAATAAGACAAATAAGAGGATTTTCAGCCCAAATTTTATGAATGTTGACTTTTGTTGACTTTTGAAAGTATTTTGACTAAACGTTGACTTTTGTATCGGAAACTATAATTATGAAGTAATCGTAACGATAAATATACATTTTAGACTAGTTTTGCAAATATAGTTAACGAAAGGGATTTTATTTGAGGAAATTGTAACACTTGGGAAAAATGGAAAAGTTTGAATAAACGAATGGGTCATGCCCGATTTTTCTAAAATTTCGACACTTAGAATATTTTTGGATGAAAATCGACTAAAAGACGAAACGGATTATTTTTATGATTAAAATTATTAATTCTTCTAAATTAATATTTTTAGATCTCATAAGACTTATGAATATATTTTTAACATTCATACACTTACACTTATTTAAGTTCTCAAAATTAAATACTTATAAATTTCTTTATAATTATCATTATATTATAAATAATCATAATAATTATAATATAATAATACCCCACTAACACCATTGTCATATTAATTATTCAATACCTATTTAATTAATTATAAAACTTAATTAATTAAATACTTAATCATTAAATATATATATATATATATATATATATATATATATATATATATATATATATATATATATATATATATATATATATACGATAATATATATATTACTTACACATTTTGCGACGACAAGCACAAAGCACGGAAGTTCCGTCGCACGTATTTCACCGTACACTTTCACCATGAGCCATCACCAAATAGTCTTATACGATAAACTATTTTGAAATGTACCTTACCACACAGCAAGCAAGAAATACACGAGCACTAAACACACGTAAACTTTTCAATTGAATTAAGACATTTAAAACACGAATATTTCGCTAAGACTTACCATACTGATCTAGGTCGCGTGTCGGAGCGGTTGCACTGAGTTGTTGTTGATTAGCAGATTGCTATTGTTTTTAAGGTGAGTTTATAGCCCTATTTTTATACGTATTGCTTTTATAAACCTTTGGGTGAGAAACATGCAAAACTGTTTTCATTGACCAAATTAAACTTTGTTTTTATACACACTTGTATGCGGAAACCTAAGTTAGCTGAATCCCATTGCGCCCACTATCATCAACCGTCAATTCCTGTTGGGAAACACGTGTGATATAAATAGATCTATTGGGGGTGACTCCCCCGTTCGGTTGGCTCGGCATAGTCAATGCGAACGTATACCATATCAGAATTTGCCGAGTGTCTGGGGATTAACACTTGTGGGCACCCTTTATTTGCTATGCCAGCTTGGCATATTGTTTGTCTAGTTTCGGTTGGATGAGCTTAGTGTTTGCATAGCGGAATAGCGTGTTTTGCGGAATTATTTGATATGGTCCATATGTGCTTATTTACTTTAAACCTATAAACTCACCAGCGTTAGCTGGCTTTTAGCATGTTTTTCTCAGGTATTTGAGAATGTGTTTAATGAAGGCAGGGCATGGCAATGGTCATAAATTTGTTGGAAATGTTTTTGCTTATGCGTTAAACTCTGAATTTGGGACCGCTTTGTTAAATGGGCTTCATTTTATTTAAATTGTACTTGATGTATGAAAATTTAACTTGGAAATGTAAACTATTTTAAAACAGATTTTTAATTCGTTCTCTATATCTTTGTGTTGTGATTATCCATTTAGTAGCACCCATATGTGTATGCTTCCGCAAATCTTGATTTTGGGGGTGTTACATATTATGTTGTGATATTTGTGATGGTTGTCTTTAAAATGTGTGATATTAACCAACCTTAAAATGGGAAAATACTAAAATCACAACATTTCATCTAAAACACACCCACTGGTGGCGGTCCCTTATACAGGGACGGTCCCCAATATTTGAGGGACCGTCGGTGTATATTAAGGACCGTCCCCAGTCAATATTAAAAATCTGATTTCTCTTATCTGCATTATCTGTTTCATGCTTAATCTATCTGATTTCACTCATCTCTCATCTTTTCTTCTTCTCCTATCTCCTTCTATCTATCTTAATTCTCTTCTCAACCCTCTAATTCTCTATATATATATATATATATATATATATATATATATATATATATATTATATATATATATATATATATATATATATATATATATATATATATATATATATATATATATGCGTATGTGCATTGTACTCTAACTTGTTTTTGTAGCACAACACCATAGCTCAATTCTCCGGTGCCCTCTTCTAGGGGGAGAACTAAACTAGGGGGAGCATTAGTACCGTCGATTTCTTTCCTCTCTATACATCGACGAAGCCTTTTTTGATTCTACAAAAAGGGGGTGAAGTAAACGAAAACTCATTAAAAACTTATTAACATATAATTTTACCTGAAATGAGTTTATATTTTGTAATCATAAAAAAGGGGAGATTATTAATACAAATAATGTCAAAAACGTCATTTGCATTATTCGGTCTCTATACGTTTTGATAATCACAAAATATAAAAACACGATACGTAAAACTACATTTGATAAGTTTTTACCCGAGAAAAATCGTTTCAACAGCGTACCGACTACAAAATCACTTCAGGTATGAACAAACACAATACCGACATTAGTAAAGTGATCAAAGAATTTGTTTTCTCAAAACTTCACATTTTTATGTGACAAAATATTTTTACAAAAGTATTTTTGTAATTAAAAAGAAATGTTTTATTAAAGAAAATAAATTTGAATTTCAAATCTCGCAACAGCTAGTTTTCCCGCTTAAATCAGATAAGTTTTTCACCAGATAAACTTTCACCACATCAGGACAAAAATAGGAGCATATGTCGGGACGGTCCCGTAAATATGGCGACGGTCCCTTATATATACGGGACCGTCCCCCGCTCCTCCTGGTGCCTATAAATACTGAACTGTTTTCTCATAAAAACTAACCCTTTTTGCACAAAAACTTTATGGTCTTTCTTCCACTCTTCTTTGATCACTATAACGTGTCGATATGTGTTTATAAGTGATCCCGTTACCCTCTATATCAAAGTGCAAGAGAAGAACGCTCGTATTCGTCAAGAAACGAAGTGTTATAGATTAGTCATCACACACACGTAACTTGTGTTACGATTATCTTCTTCCACCAAACTCTCTCATTGTATATATTGTAAATTTGTATATCCGACTTGTGTGTGAGTCGTGATTAGGTGTGTTAGGATAAAGACGGACAGAGTGTAAGTCCGTGAAGTGGTGTATCTAGATTAGGACTTTGTGTAAGTTGGTGTGTCGGTGTGTGTGAAGACTTGGACTTGGTGTGAGTCCGTGAAGTGAAGACTAGGACCGAGTGAAGGTTTGTGAAGACTTGGATCGGGTGAAGATTCAAGTGGACGGGGTGATCTTCCGTGTGAAGATTTGGACGGGGTGATCGTCCGTGTGAAGACTTGGATTGTGTGTAAATCCAAGTGGACAAGAGTGCTTGTTCGTGTAGCCATGTGGGCTTTGTGTAGATTGGTTCTAGCTAGGATTAGGACCCGACATTCCGCTTAGTGTCGTTAAACTTGGTGTAAGCTTTGGTGTACGGTTTGCTCCACCAGAAGGGAGAGTGTTGACATAGTGATTGTGAACTCTCGAGTGTGGTACTCGGGGAGTGGAGTAGGGCGAAGAGTAAGCTTCGTGCCGAACTACTATAAATCTCTTCGTCTCGGTTTGGTTGTGTTCTTTCTTATCTCATATCTTTCCTTTACTTACTTTACGCATTATTATTGTGTTTATAGATCTCACATAACTATTGAATCTAACGGTTTTTCAAACAGAACTTAAAAGTTTTAAAAGCTTTTAAAACGTAATTCTAAACGGTGAAACTATTCAACCCCCCCCCCTTCTAGTTTCTACAGGCTAAACTTGATAATACTTGAGCTTCATCTTTGGGATTTAATTGGGCTTCCACTTAAGTTCGATAAGAATAAGCTCCAAATTATCTTCTAAAAATCTTTAATATCTTCTAATCTTCAAATAATTATCACTTTGCTTCACTTTTGCTCCAATTATTCTCCAACGGTACATTGATAAATAAAATAACAATAGACGTGATATTTGCAATAAAAACCATAATATTGCTATTTTATTACGCTAAAGTGAGGGTATTTCTTATAATAAAACATGTATAAATGTGATTTCATCAATACTCTTTTTTTATGACAGTCGGCTTCCAGTAGCGCGTCCGACGACCGACAGAGGTGATCTTTGTTGTGTTGTTTGCATAATTTAAAATAGAATAGATTGGCGCTGACAACGTCAGTTAACTACAAACAGTTAAAATTTTTTGGCGAGAAAAAAGATATGCGGTTAGGTTTTTGGCCGAAAATTGCAAATTTTCTTTTAATAAGAAATGGATAAATGGTGGCGGCTAGGGTTTGACAGGATGGCGTAGAGCCAGCGGCTGACAATGTAAACCCTGTAGGTCATAATGTATTATTAGACAAATATATACATAGTACATGAAACATAATAAACCCTAATGGACCTAAGCCAACACATGGACTTTGGCTATATCTATCAGCCAATGCTCTCCCGCAGTTTGAGCGGCAAAATCTCGAAAGCTCGGGCTGAAGTAGTAAACTATAAAAACATTATAGCAATAAAAATCAATAGTTTGTTGCAATTCTGCACAAATTATAACCTCGTATATCTCAACGGGATAAGCCCAGCTTTTTAGTTCTTTTAACTTACTATTAACAAAAGAGACACACCTAAATTTAACTTACTTACCCAACATAAACTTCTTCTATATTGATCGATCATGATATATTCTTGTTTATGATAATAAAGAAGACACACAAATTACCCAAGTAAACTTAACCATGTAGAAATACGAAAAAGAAAAATACAATGTTAGTGCAAATATTGCGATATTTAAACTAAACGGTTTCTTCGGTTTTAATAATGACAAACATGTAACTTGTAATGCATAACGTAAAATGCGCAAGTTACTTGTAAACACAAATCATCAATGCATACTTACATCAACATCTCTCGACGTCTCAAGTATGCTTCAACAAAGTTGTAGATTTCCATCCCGACGTAAATCACTCAAGGTATGAACAAACAAATCTACAACTTGACTAATGATCAAAGGATTATATTTTTCTCTAAGCTTCACATTTTTAATGTGACAAAACATTTTTTCAAAAATCTACTTTACAAATTATTTTTGAATTATAAAGAAATGTTTTAATTGGAAAAATAAGTTTAAAAATCCCAACAGCTATTTCCCCCCCAAATCAGCTCCAAACTTCCCTAAATAAACTTTCACCACTAAAAACAAAATTTGGAGCGTCCCTGTCTAGTACGGTACCACGGTACCACTAAATTTAGTGGTACCTTCGGGTATTTAGTGGTGCCGTCCCTCTGTAACGGCTAGATTATTCTTGCCTATAAATATCAGCCCACTTCACAGTTTTTGGGTATCCTTTTTCACACACAATTTTCTGAGTTCAAATCTCCTATCACATATATTCTCCTTGATCATATAGTTAGTTTATCTTTGTTTAAGAGTGATCCAATCATCCATCAAAGTGATCACCTTCATTACTCTACTAGTGCAAGAGAAGAACACATCGTATCATAAAGATACAAAGTGTTGTAGTGTTATTGTAGTGCACTTGTAACATTCGTTACGTACTTGTTGTATCTAGGCATACACCAAGTTGTCCATCTTTGGTTTAGCTTGTGTGTGTGGATCATTGTGATCTTGTTGAAATCTTGGAGATCTCTTGTACCTTGTGTGATAGTGTGTTGATCAAGTGGATCAAGAGTAGATCGTGAGGATCGGGTAGATCATGAGTAGATCGGGTAGATCGTGAGTAGATCGGGTAGATCATGTGGATCTTGTAGCTTGTGTGATTTGTGAAGATCGGGTAGATCGTGAGTGAGATTGGTACTAGCTAGATTAGTACTCGACATTTAGCTTAATGTCGGAAAATAATGTAAGCGACGTGTTTTATGTGTTTAGGCCTCAAAACACAAGGTTTGTTATATTGGGCCATAAAACATAACGGGTTTGGTTGTACCCGAAGAAGAACTCGACATCTAGCTTAGTGTCGGAAAATATTGTAAGCGACGTTGTATGGTTTTCTCCGCCAAGAAGGGAGCTTGTTGATTACTGAAGTAACTCTCGAGTTGGGTACTCGGGGAGTGGAGTATGGCGAAGAGGAGCTTCGTGACCGAACCACTATAAATCACCATGTCCGATTTGCGCTTTCTTTACTTATCTCTTTACATTTATTTTTGCATTTACCGCTTTACATTTATACTTTGTTTTGCATTTATATTTGTGTGGTTTGTTGCTTATATTGTGTTAGTTGTGTTTGTGTCATGGCATGTTATTTATAATATGTCTAAGCTTGTGTTATTGAGACATGCCTTATTTGTTGCTTTATAATATTTCTAGTTCTTGTAAGACTAGATTTGACACTTTTCATATTAAGTCACACTTGATCGGGTGTTTGAAACGTATTCAACCCCCCCCCCCTCCACGTTTTCCACAATTGGTATCAGAGCTAGGTTGCTCAAAATTTTAAAATAAATGGTTTTCAAAATTGAGTACGATCCATGTATCAAATTACCCATGAAGGTGATAAAATATGAAAAGTATTTAGTTGCTTAATACTTACAAGTTTTGTTGTCAAGTATACTTTATCATACTAGCTTGAAGGTTTTGTTAAACAAATAAAAGAATAGAGTTTGTAAGTTTCCAGTAATGTCTTTACAACAAGTCGTAAAGTAACACGATTTTGAAATGAGCATTTGGGAAAATTATTTATTTTGTAGTAAAAGTATTCTCGTAAATATCTTTTTGGTCCTAAACGTGGAAATGATGCTTAACATACTATGTATCTAGTTTACTAAATTTTTACGTTTCTTTGTTGCGTCGAATCAGAAAATTAATCTGGGACAGAATTGTAATAACAGTGGACGGTACCACTAAATGTTGGACGGTACCATTATATTTAATGGTACCGTAGGGTATTTAACGGTACCGTGTATCTGTTTGTCTGATTCTCAGAACTGAGTCATTTTCAGAAATTCATATAAAATCAACCGTAAGTCCGTAGGAGTCACGACACCTATCTTTTTAAACGTAATTGAGTCTACTTTCATTTAAAAATACTTTTAGGAAATGATTGTAAAGTAAAATTTACAAGATTCTTTGATTCTTAACATAGAGTCTTTTCCGGTCATGCCGATTACACAAATTTTTAGTCAAATTACAAAGAGAACATCACACATTGATGTATTTATATTTTCAAAGTGTTGAACTTGATCAAATTTTAAAATGGGGTGGAAAATAATTCATTTTCAAATAAAATAAAGCTAGGTATACATTGTTATACTTAATACAAAAAATGACGATAAGTATTTTTGTGTGCTATGCTAAATGGTTATTTGTTTTTCTTTGTGTCCTAGTATTGTTAGTTAATATTTTTGAGTGCTTATAGTTATCCTTAGTTGAGCTAATTATATCTATAATCACAAGCGTTTTACATGCCTTGTTGCTATGTGTTGATTATTAGGTTTTCGGTTTATGCGTCAATAGGACTTAGACTAGACTTCTTGCACTAAGTTGCGTAATTGATTTTGCATTGCATATAGGCATATACCACTTTTCTTGCATATGTGTTTTCGACATCTTGCAAGTTTTAAAATGCTTTAGTAACCTTCTTAGGAATGGAAACTAAGTTGGTTGATCATATGTGTCGAAAGATATTGTCTTACACAATTATTTTTCCAATGGTTTAAGTGTAATATATATATATATATATATATATATATATATATATATATATATATATATATATATATATATATATATATATATATATATATATATACTAGATCCAAGGCCCGCCCCGATGGGGAGGCTAGCTTTAAAAATTTTATTATACGATAAAATTAGTAGCAAAGTAAGTATGAACGTGTAGTCACATCCATGAGGGAAAATGAATAAAATAAATATGTCATTATCAAGAAAATAATAAAGTTAAACAAAACCTAACGCTCAAAATAACCGAATTACTAGGGCTGTAAACGAACTGAACGTTCAGTGAACATTTCATGAACCGTTCGGTAAAAAGTTCGTTTATGTTCGTTTATTTATTAAATGAACGAACATGAACAATATTTTACGTTCGTTTAGTTAAATGAACGAACATAAAAAAAAAGTCCTGTTCGTTTATTTATGTTCGTGAACGTCCGATTATGCGTTTATTAACGTTCGTTTACGTTCATTTATTTATTTATATTCGTATATCATATCTTTTAATTGTATAATTTAAAAATTGGTTTATTTAAACAAAACAACACTTATAAAAAATATATTGTGCATAATTTAATAGAGTTTATATTTGTTTGTCTATGTTCATTTATGTTCGATAGTTTGTGTTCGTTTAGCGTTCGTTTAGTGTCTTAATGAACGAACATAAACGAACATGAACAACTCATTTTCTTAATAAACGAACATGAACAAGAAAATTCATCCGTTTAAGTGTTCGTGTCCGTTTATTTGTCCGGTTAAAATTAAATGAACGAACATGAACAAGGCTCCGTTCGTGTTCGTCCGGTTCGTTTACAGCCCTACGAATTACATATAGTTTATAATTTATGAAGAACTTCTCTCTATACAACATTGGTTGTAGAGTTGGTGTAGTTGCCGTCTTTGTCACAACACAACACTTTTAGACCTCTCTTGCTTTTTACTCTTGAGACGGCTACATAAAGTTTTCCGTGAGAAAAAACAGATCTTTCCGAATATAGCCCAGCCTTAGACAATGTTTGGCCTTGACTTTTGTTTATAGTCATGGCAAAACAAACGAAAATAGGGAATTGTCTCCTATTAAGTTGAAAAGGCATCTTCTTGTCGGATGGGCTTATAATCATTCCAATTATAAAGCGAACCTCACCCACTTTACCACCTGATATAATCATTGCCTCAATGTTATTGATTCCCATTCTCAATACTTGTAACCTGGTTCCATTACACAATCCACCTCGTTGATCAATGTTGCGCAAATACATAACCGGACTGCCAATATTCAAAACTTATTTATGGTGTGGAAAACTAGAAGGGTGGGTTGAATAGTTTTACGTCTTTTTAATTTTATTATGAAAACCTTTTTTTATTTTTTAAAACACTTAGATTCAAGTTTGTATGAGAAATAAAACTTGAACCTTATTATTAGTTATATATGTATTCTTTTAAATTGATTATAAAAGTTTTGGTTTCTTGAATGGAGTTTCAAATTTGATCTTTATGTGAAGTCGACCTCTAAGTAATACTAACAATTATATAAGCCTATGTGTATGAAAGTAATGACGATGTATGTAAAGAAATAAATAAGGGATGGAAAGATCTAACCGAGACACGAGAGATTTATAGTGGTTCGGCTACAAGGACACCTTCCTTGACCTACTCCACTCCCCGAGCACCTAGCTCGAGAGTTTTCTTCACAACTTCAATAAGTTCCCTTATGGTGGATAAAACCTTACACAACTTTAGCTTACACCAGTTTAACGACACAAAGCTAGATGTCGAGTTCTAATCGTAGCTAGAACCAATCTCACAACTTCACAACACAACTTCTTCACGACTTATTCACAACGGCTTCACGACTTGAACTCTAGGACTTCACGACTTCAACACGACCGCTTCACAACTTCTATGCTACGGCTTCACGACTTCAACACAAGGACTTCACGACTACTACATGACGACTTCACAATTTCTAAGCAACGGCTTCATGACATCTACATCACGGCTTCACAACTTCTAAGCTACGGCTTCATGACTTCTACACCACGAATTCACAACTTCTGAGCTATGGCTTCACGACTTCTACATGATAACCACACAATTTCTAAGCAACGGCTTCACGACATCTACATCACGGCTTCACAACTTCTACACCACGGCTTTACAACTTCTACATGACTTCTTTACACCACAACTACTTATACACCTTCTTCACTACTCACACACTATACATATCTAGTCACTTATGTTTACACCTTATATACACACTTTACACAAAAGAATGAATGATTTACGAGGTATACTTAACAAACAACTTAAGTAACAAGATGATACTAAGTTGTAATACTTCTAGTCTTGATTGATAGAAGTATTCTTCTTTTGCACTTGGATGGTGGAAGCTTGGATCACTTGGAAACCAATGCTTAAGATTACATGATCAAAGGGTTTTTGAAGATATGAAATGAGATCTACAACAGAAAGTTTTTAGTGCAAAAGGTGAGGAAAAAGTCCAGAGAAAAACCAGTATTTAAAGGCAAAATCTGGGAGCTACTGGAGCGGGGGCGGTCCCCTTAAATAGGGGGGTGGTCCCCTTAATTTTAAGGGGACCGCCTTGTATAATTAAGGGGGCCGCCCCTGCCGAAAGTTGCCCAATTTTGTCTTTTTGTGGGAAAGGTTTTTCTGGGACATTTTTGCCATTTTTGGTTAAAAATTTGAATTCATATATTTATATTAGATTAAACATATTTATTTAATACCAAAAATGTTTTTCAAAAATATATAAAATGTTTTTGACATTTTATAAAAAGTTTAAAGATTAAGAAAATATTCCTTTGATCATATAATGCATTAAACACTTGTTTATTCATACCTTAAGTGATTAAGTTGTAGAAATGAATATTTACAACTAAATACTTGTTTATTTGATAAGTTTATGTTTAATGAGTTTTCATTTTGTGATTATCAAAACATAGAGATATGAATAAGTATGAATAATATTTTTAGGCATTACTTATGTCAACAATCTCCTCCTTTTTGATGATTACAAAACTAAAACTCATTAAATCCAAAAAGTTATTTTTGGACAAGTATTTAGTGAGTTTATATTCAGTTATCCCCCTTTTTGTAGAATAAAAAAGGTTATGCCGACAAGTTTTTGAGATAAAATTTGTCGGGACGAGAACTCCCCCTTGATGTGTGCTCCCCCTCGTTTGAGGGCACCAAGGAATAGATATATGGAATACTTGCAAGAAAAATATTAGAAGCACAAGCATATATATAGCAAAAATAAGCATGCATATAAAGACATTCATTAAAAATATTGTGTATAAATACACAACCATCCAAGATTATATTCAATCCTACATTAGCTAGTAAGTAATGCAATCTACATAATTATTCTAGGAGTACATGATCTTCCATGGGGATTGCACACAAAATGGTTTGAAAAATTATTTTTGATTAAGCATTGCATATGCTTAATTTGGTGAGAATGGAGGTGGTGGTGGTGTAGTGGGTGAAAATGGTGGAGGTTGTGGTGGAGGTTGGTTGTTAAGTATGTGTTCAAGGGATGAGAACATGTAGTGTATCTCATCTCTAAGACCAAAGATGATGGTTCAGTTGTGGATGCAACAAAGGCAATTGTCTCCATGGGCTTCAAGTAAAGCCCAAGGGATGGGAAAGCATGGTAGTGGTATTGGTGATGATGAGAAATAAGCATCAAGAGGTGTTATTGGTGATACGGAAATGACAAGTTGGGTGAATGGAGGTTCTTGAGTAGGGGGTGGAGTTGATGCTCTTGATGGTGGTGATGATAGGTGTGAGTTGATGTAGTTATTGATGGATGAAGTGGAAGGTATGAATGAAGATGATGTGCCATGAGTGGAGGGTGTTTTTGATGGTGCATTTGGTGCACTTGGGGATGAACATTGAGGTGGTGGTGATGGAGTTTTGGTGTCTTCTTGGGTTAAGTCAATGAAGAGTTTTTTTTGGTGGTATGATGAGAATTTTGTGTTTCTTGGATGTCTTAGAGATGGATGATTTTGGTGATAGCATGGTGAATGAAAATGGGTGTTTGATG
This sequence comes from Artemisia tridentata subsp. tridentata, assembly GCA_021014915.2. Lineage (NCBI taxonomy): Eukaryota > Viridiplantae > Streptophyta > Magnoliopsida > Asterales > Asteraceae > Artemisia > Artemisia tridentata. Next base: position 292,396,676 of record CP139504.1, on the reverse strand, counting down.
GATGTGATGGTTGATTTAGGTAAGGTTTGGAGGTTTTGTGGTAAAATTCCAATACCAGTTCGTCCTTTAAGAGAAATGGTAGCTGGGGCTAGATAAAAGGGGTCACAAGATGCAAAAGAAAACAGTAAATTTTACTGCCCAGATGGCCGGTCCCCTTAATTGTAGGCCGGCCCCCTTAAAATTAAGGGGACCGCCTAGGGAATTAAGGGGGCCGCCCATCTGGTGTTTTTCCAGGCGACCAAATTTGAAATATTTCCAGAAAAGGGTCATTTTTAGGGTGTTTTTGCAGCAAGCTCCATTTGAATCATGTACATCAAGAATGATTAAATAGTGGCATAAACATGTTAAATACGCATGCATACATTTAAAACATATTATGGAATAAGCATGTTATTAATCATCAAGCATGTATATATATCATGATATCAAGTATACAAGCAATAAGCATAACAATCATATATTAGAGACAAGAAATAAAGCATTCATTAGTTGAAAATAATTATGTTAAAAACATAATTATTGATACAACACATATTTTGCTTATAGTATACAATAAGTAGAAAATTTTAAATTGCCTAAGAGATCCATTTGACTTGCTTGAGACATGAAAAACTTGAATTATTTTGGATGGATGATGGTAAAGAGGGGGTAAAAATGTTGGATTAATGGGGTTGTAAGTTTGGGTGTATGGATGTTGGAGAGAGTGTTGATGGAGGAATTGGAGGTGGAGAGCTTGGACTTGACCATGTTGAATGAGGGTTTTGATGTTGTTCAAGTGGTGGTGTTGGATTAGATCTAGTGAGAAGATACTCAATCCAAGTGAGACGCTCATTTAAGGCGATGGTTTGATTTTGGAGAAAGATGCAACAAGGACAATTGTTGACATGTTTCTCAATTTGACTCAAGTGATGTGGTGATGATGGTAATGATGGTGAGATGGATGGTGATGGGTCTAAGTTGCTTTGAGCAAGGTGCAAAGCAAGGAGAGCATTAAGCTCATGGGCTTCCTTGAGTTCTTCAATGAACTTCAAGTGTGGAGTGGAAGGTGATGATGATGGAGAGTGGTTGTTATTTGGTGGAAGTGGTGGTGACACTCTTGGTGGTGGAGACATTTGTGAACTTGGGTAATTATGAGTGAATGAAGGTGGACATATGGATGATTGGTTATGTGTGTGAAAGGGTTCATTAGGATGAGGTTTAGGTGTTGGTTGAGTTTGAACAACATCATTTGTTGGCTTATGGCAAATGTCAAGCTTCCTCCTCCAAATGGGCCTCACTGAGATTTTAGCAACTCTTTAAGGCTTGGATCTTGGGTGGTTAGATGATGACATGTTTAGATGGATGATATAGATGAGCATTTATGATGGAGTTGGGTATTTATGGTGTAGTGATGATGTGATTGTGGAAGGTAAATTTTGGTGGGTGGTTTGTGACAAAATGTGTTTGTGAATTTTGGGAAGTATATGATAAAATGGGTTGGAAATTGAAAAAGAAAACAGTAATCCGTCCCTCCAGATGGCCGGTCCCTTTAAATAGGGGCCGGTCCCCTTAAAATTAAGGGGGCCGCCTATGGATTTAAGGGGGCCGCCCATCTGCTGATTTCCAGATTACTGGAAATGGGTTTTTGGCAAAAATTTGTAGAAAAGGTTGTGTTTTTGGGTGTAGTTTCAAGCAAGTCCAACTTATTTTGAGGCAATTTAAGATTTAATAACTTATGTATGCTAAGCATATTCATTAAGCATTTTTATCTAGCATGCAACCTACTTATTAATTCATAGTATCATAGTTAGGAGGATTAAAAGACTAGTTAATTAATCCTAATGAATATCTATGTGCAAGGGAATGGGGAGTTGTGATAGCATGGACTTCTAGACTTGTACCAAGTGAGGTCTTAGTGAGTAAATCATGGTTTTTCAAATTTAGTTCACTTATAAATGTCACATACATAAATATAGATGACAAATATGAGATCACCGTGCATGAGTTAAATAGATGTTTTTAGCATTATTCAACAATGTTTGAAAGTAGGTTTTTATGTGGGTGTGAAAAATATATTAATGAAATAGTTTAGGCTTTATTTTAAAATGTTTTTATGAGGAAAGAAAACATATTTTTCCAATCTTTGGTTTTTGACAAACACGTAATTATGAACACAAGTTTGGAAGAAAGGTAGGATGGTGAAACATGTTTAATAGAAATGTGTCATAATCTTTTGAAAAATCATTTTTTTTTAAATGTGAAGTTTTTGCATATTTAAAAACAAGTCCCATTAATTATAGGTTTAAAAATAGTGGTTTATAAAAGATCTCATGCTCAAGGGTATTGGTTAAGTCTATTGTCACATGCTACCTCTTTCTACATATCCTATAGGAGCAAGTAAACAAATAATTACCTATCGAAGGCATGCATTCAACAACTAAACAAAAGCTATTATAATGACAATGCATTCAACAACTAAACAAATAATTACGAAGGCATGCAGTCAAATCACATAGGAGCAAGTAAACATCTAGAAATTTTATATATGCAAGATGACATAAATCTAGGAATGAAAAACTCTAGTGAAAAGCAAAGTTCATAACAGTAAACTATCGTTAGGTATATTTAGGAAGAATAATGTAATCAAGTTGGAGAATGAGTATGAGACTATTACTAGTGGTGCTCAATTCAGGCTAAACACGACCATTTTTACGGGTTACACACACCCAACTTCTCACATAGAAGCAATTCAACTGTCAGGTCAAATTAAATTTCTAGTCAATAGATTCTCCAATAGTCATTCTTTTACTAGAAGAAATTAATTTCCTAAATTTACCTATCGAAGAATACCAAATATGAAGTTTGCTTGATTCACTAATACTTAGGGGGGCTAACTAAAGGGTTTCTAGTTCATTAAGCCACAGAACGAATATAACTAAAGTGTAAAGGCAAAGCAACCTATCAAACTAAGCGTATCCTAAGGCATTAATAAGATTATATGCATGAAGTAATTACTTATGAAATTTAAAAAGAGAACTTACCTCACGTCCTAGCTTTTCTTCGTAATATCTCAGATGATGATTGACGTGTGAATGATAGGTGAGTCGGATGATGATCTTCTCCTTCGTCTGTGTCACTCCATGATTTTGGATTGAGTTCACTTTGGAGTTGATTCATGTAGTCTTCGTCGTTAATACCTTCATTAACAACATTTGAACTAGTAGCACATGTATCTATTTTATCTAAATGTTTATCTATTAAATTTTCTAAGATAACTAATTCATGTACAAGATCAAAATCCTCATATTTGGCTTGACATTTTTTCTTGATGAAAGTTTAAGAGATTTTTCCAAATATCATTTGCCGTTTTACAGAAGGATATTCATTCATATTCAACTTTCGGCAAGGTTTTGTAAATAATTATTTTACCTTCATTATTTTTGTCATTCTTTGTTTTTAAATAATCATTTTGAGTTTCAAAATCCGTTTTTGTTGGTTGAAAATCACCAATCGAAATGACATGCCAAAGATCTAGATCAATTAATTTCACATAAGTTTCAAATTTATTTTTCCATTCAAGAAAAGTATAGTTTTCAAAAAGCGGTGGTTTTTGCAAAGATTCCCCTTCTAAATATCTTTCGGATTCCATAGATCGATTCAAGTTTTAAAATACAGTATATTTTAAAAATCTTGATTGGCGTGGCTCCTGATACCAATTGTGGAAAACTAGAAGGGGGGTTGAATAGTTTTACGTCTTTTTAATTTTATTATGAAAACCTTTGTTTATTTTTTAAAACACTTAGATTCAAGTTTGTATGAGAAATAAAACTTGAACCTTATTATTAGTTATATATGTATTCTTTTAAATTGATTATAAAAGTTTTGGTTTCTTGAATGGAGTTTCAAATTTGATCTTTATGTGAAGTCGACCTCTAAGTAATACTAACAATTATATAAGCCTATGTGTATGAAAGTAATGACGATGTAAGTAAAGAAATAAATAAGGGATGGAAAGATCTAACCGAGACACGAGAGATTTATAGTGGTTCGGCTACAAGGACACCTTCCTTGCCCTACTCCACTCCCCGAGCACCTAGCTCGAGAGTTTTCTTCACAACTTCAATAAGTTCCCTTATGGCGGAGAAAACCTTACACAACTTTAGCTTACACCGGTTTAACGACACAAAGCTAGATGTCGAGTTCTAATCGTAGCTAGAACCAATCTCACAACTTCACAACACAACTTCTTCACGAATTATTCACAACGGCTTCACGACTTGAACTCTAGGACTTCACGACTTCAACACGACCGCTTCACAACTTCTATGCTACGGCTTCACGACTTCAACACAAGGACTTCACGACTACTACATGACGACTTCACAATTTCTAAGCAACGGCTTCACGACATCTACATCACGGCTTCACAACTTCTAAGCTACGGCTTCATGACTTCTACACCACGACTTCACAACTTCTGAGCTATGGCTTCACGACTTCTACATGATGACTTCACAATTTCTAAGCAACGGCTTCACGACATCTACATCACGGGTTCACAACTTCTGCACCACGGCTTTACAACTTCTGCATGACTTCTTTACACCACAACTACTTATACACCTTCTTCACTACTCACACACTATACATATCTAGTCACTTATGTTTACACCTTATATACACACTTTACACAAAAGAATGAATGATTTACAAGGTATACTTAACAAACAACTTAAGTAACAAGATGATACTAAGTTGTAATACTTCTAGTCTTGATTGATAGAAGTATTCTTCTTTTGCACTTGGATGGTGGAAGCTTGGATCACTTGGAAACCAATGCTTAAGATTACATGATCAAAGGGTTTTTGAAGATATGAAATGAGATCTACAACAGAAAGTTTTTAGTGCAAAAGGTGAGGAAAAAGTCCAGAGAAAAACCAGTATTTATAGGCAAAATCTGGGAGCTACTGGAGCGGGGGCGGTCCCCTTAATTTTAAGGGGACCGCCTTGTATAATTAAGGGGGCCGCCCCTGCCGAACGTTGCCCAGTTTTGTCTTTTTGTGGGGAAGGTTTTTCTGGGACATTTTTGCCATTTTTGGTTGAAAATTTGAATTCATATATTTATATTAGATTAAACATATTTATTTAATACCAAAAATGTTTTTCAAAAATATATAAAATGTTTTTGACATTTTATAAAAAGTTTAAAGATTAAGAAAATATTCCTTTGATCATATAATGCATTAAGCACTTGTTTATTCATACCTTAAGTGATTAAGTTGTAGAAATGAATATTTACAACTAAATACTTGTTTATTTGATAAGTTTATGTTTAATGAGTTTTCATTGTGTGATTATCAAAATATAGAGATATGAATAAGTATGAATAATGTTTTTAGGCATTACTTATGTCAACATATGGTGTGGAAGTCCAGACATTTTGATTGTATTCAAAAAATCTGTAGTGTACATATCATCGGTATGATTAAAATCCACATATAAATCTAAGACTGTATCCGAACTATAATATACTTTCTCTCTGCCACTAAGTTGGGAAATCATTCGGTCATTAACTTTGTCAACTTGCTCATGTGTTGGTGCAAGAATGGCTCGATCTTGGAAATAAAATGGATCCCAAAGATTTTGCTCCCAATTATCGTAAGTTTCTTGTATCACAGCTTGTACATGATCATCAGAATCAGGTATTAGCATGTCTTCTGGGAATTCAACCTCAGCAGTAAGAAATTATAAAATGCATAATAGAATAACGTTAAAGACATATAATGTTGAAATTAAACGTACGAATATTAAAGTTTCTTTATTGTGTACAAAAAGATAATAAATAAAACTTATAATCTATGAAGAACTTCGTGGTATACAACATTGCTTGTATCGTTGGTATAGTTTCTGTCTTTATCACATCACAACACTTTTAAACCTTTCTTGCTTTTTACTCGTGAAACGACTACATAAAATTGACCATGTGAAAAGACATTTCATTCAAGATAAAGACCAACCTCAGACAAAGTTTGGCCTTGACTTTTGTTTATGGTATGGCAAAACAGACAAAAACAGGGAATTGTCTCCCGTTGGGCGGCTAGTTTTAAAAAATTTGTTATAAGATAAACGAAATAGTAAAATGGTTTAATAGAATAACGTTAAACAAATTTAATGTTGAAAATAACTTAATTACATAAAAACAAATTTAAATGACAATTTATCAGTATGTTATTATCAATAACACTTTGATTTTGTTGCCATATGATAGGAATGCAAAATAGAAAAGGAAAAGGAAAAAAAAAAACCAATGGAAGATTTATGATGCTCATTTTTTGCAAATTTATTCGCGGATGACTAAATACGATTTTTAGAAAGAAAAAAAAAATAGTTTATTGTTTGTTTATCTTTCCAATGTGATTGTACCAAGAAATGTGTTACAATTGTTGAAAGTGTGATAAAACAGACTACACAAAATAATAATCAAATGAAAACAACCCATACCATAAAACGTGGCTATATTAAACCAATATTGTTCAAATACTAAAAACATCTTAATAGAACAATAAAAACAAAACGATAATCATGGCTCCAAAAAGTATGCCAACTTATTATGAGCAGACGCTCATATCTAAAAACCACCAACAAAATTCAAAACAAAGTAATTGTTCAATGCACCATAGTTTTCTTTCCTCATTTGGGCTATGCTTATTCTTTGATATGATCATCAAAGTCATTCACATTGCACTTGCCGATACATGAGCTTCTTTCACTATTAGAATCATCATTCATTGACTTTATATCATCCTGTTAAAAAATATATACAACCTAACATTAACATAATTCAAATGTGGCATGCTTTCTTCTTCGCAGGTCATGAGATATCATCAAGACTTCATTAGAAATGAGGCTCATTGTTTCCACAATAAATTTGGCACAAATATATACACCATTTAATAAGAAAACCATAATCATCACATTATCATGAGCATACAAAATATTACCTACAAATTTGTGAGGGAGAAAGTTGCTGCCAAAAGTATTTTAAGGGATTTCTTAAGTATATACACAATAAACCTTAATCCATCATAACATTACCATGAACATATCCAATATTACCTTTAAATTTCCTAAGATTCAAGTTCATGATGGAAGTGGTCTGGTGGTGTCCTTTAATGAATCCTAAAACTATCTACCACAGCCATGCATAACACTACTATTATGATACAGAAAGTTGTAAATTATTGAAATATGTACACCACATCCAAACAGCCCCCAAGTTCTATAATAGGGCCTACTTAATATTACTATACGAAACTATTAGTTGGTAATCAGATTTACAAAAGAGTCTCTCTTTCAAAATCAACTACTATCCATTAAGGAATCCTAAAACTGTCTTCTAAAGCCACTCATATGACTACTATTGATTATTATACGGAATAATAAAATTTACATATTCAATTTTAAACACCACAAGTCATATCATATGGACCAAGATCATACGAAACGGGTACTCTAGAGGGCTAGGCACACCAGAGGATGCCCAAATGAAACGATGTATCCACGAACTTTCAAGCACGCAATCGATTGCTTCAAAATAAAATATTTGTTCATTTCTTTATACCAATGTCTTTAACAGCCATTATCTAATTCTAATGGACTTTACAATATTAAATTAAGATGATAAACTATTACCTTCAGTGTGTCTTTCCCAATAGATTCATTCACAATATCGAGTCCTTTTCCAGACATGATCTCCAAAACACGATTAAGCAGTTTTCTTCTTCAGTTACAATCACATGGTGACATCCATCTTCCTTAGCCTGCTGTGCTTTTTCTCTTGTTGAAACAGTCCCAATGATAGTTGCTCGGTTGCTCCAAGCGCATTCGCCCACTGACACACCAAAGATACAACTCCACCTGCAACTGCGTGGTATAGGATTGTATGCTCAGGTCTAACCTGTTTCCAAAAATAACTGGATAGTCACACATGATACCACTGGTAGTTTGGTAGATATGAGTAACTTTTATATGTCGATAAAACTAAACTCATTTTGTAAATCTAAACAAAATCAAATACATTTTTCTTCTTCTTTTACTTATAAATTTGTAAATAGTTAATGTATTAAAAATGATTACAAAGACTATATTAGTCATTAAATTTTGTAAATTCTATGTTCTGACCTGTTCAATCAATTTGATCCACTACTTATTTGTTAGAAACTTCTATATTGTACCCGTCTGACCCCTTACTACAAAATTTAGATGAAATGGCCACTTATAATGTCTATGCAACAGAACCTGAAATGATGCAACTTGTAAAAGTTCCTAAGTTTATATTTTTGTATATTCTCTCATTTTCAGTTTTCACTTATTATTTGTTTCAGCTACAACTGCTTAGTAATAATGAGCATCAACCAAACACCACCTTAATGTCACTTAAAGCTAATAATGAGCATTGATTATTAATGTGGTTACATAGGGTCAACATTAGCATAGTGATGATCTGAACCAGCACCATAGGTGGTGCAAATACTTTAACAAATTTATAAGACTCAATACTCTAGTTATATTTCTTCAACTTTAACCCTTTTAAAGTGCATTAGGTGAACCAATCTAACATAGTACGACAAGTCAGATTAAATATAGAAAAATGGAGAAACTGGCACTGTTTTAGATTGGATATTATGGTTACCTCAGGTTGAAGTTCTATGCAATCAAAACAATCAGCATCTGAAATAAGCCCATCTGCGTTTTTTGGCGTAGTCTAACATCAACTTGCACTCTTCCAGATTCTGTAATAAATACTACTTTAATTTCAGAACCAACTTTACTATTGACTTTAACGGCATTAGTGTTAATATACTTATGATCTTCACTTCATAAGAAAAGCTTATAATTAAAACTTTTTTTACATGGTTTTAGTAACGTAAGTAGTTTTCATACATGTGACTTTGGAAACTGATTTCCAACATTGTTTGGATGTATTATTCGGTTATTATGAAAATAACTGAATAGGGATCAAACATACCCTATTCTTAATTTCTATAGTAGCCTAATCCAAACACGCCTCATCCTGAGAACCGTTGACCAGATCATACAAATAATACATCCCAACGGCCTATTTTGCGACTTTCTTTGTTAAGTTAGCACCCGTTTCCTTTTTCATTTCTATCGCTTTCTAATATAATTTCACACTTTTTGGTTACTATAAATGAGTAAACTAACTGTATCATATATAGGTACTAATTAAAACATGATACTTTAAAGAATAATATCAAGCTCATAGATAATGTTCATTAAAGAACAGTTTGTTCATGAAAGTTGAAAAGTTGAGAGCAATATATATATCAACATACAAACCTTGTTTATGTCCAGGTTTAAAATGACTACGTTGATACAAAAATGCTAAATACTATGATTTTATCAAATAGCATAGGAGGAAAGGAAGTACCTCACGGGAACTTAATTAGTCACAATGTTGTGCACACAATTTGGCCGCTGCTCTCCTTATAGACCATTATTTATCATCATCTCATCTTAGTTTATAAGCAATTTTAGTTTCCAATAAGCGACAAAACATCCAATTAAAACTCCACTACCTGTACACAATTGATCAAGAACACACGCAGAATGTCAAAAGTGAGCCAAAGTGTTACGCTTTCTATCTAAAATAGATCAACTGGGTCGGTAAATAAGACACTGAACTTTTCTTTAAAACCACCTCAATCGCTTTCCCAAAATCTTTGATTGATAATCAATCATTATTGCTGTCACAATTCGCATTTTCGAGTCTTTACTATGCACGGGATTGCATCATTTCAATTTACGTATGTTCATTTGTTCGTTAACGTTACCACTCAGTCATTACTACCAATGTTATACCCAAATACTCCTGACTATGATCCTAAAATATTTTCACGCTAATTTTAATGATATAAAATTTATATTATTAATTTACCCGGTGTTTTGAAACCTTTTGTTATATTTTCCCGTTCGGAGCTCATAACTCCATCGGTTTGCGATATTTCATCACGATCATTATTTTAACACCCGATTCTTATCAGTAACATGATTTTATAAGTTTTTGCAACTTCGTCGTATTTTATTTTTATTCGTCACGATTTATTTTTAGTTAACCCGGTACCCGATAACGCCGAAATTATACACTAAACTAACTAAATCCTACCCTAAAATATCTTATAAGCTAAAAATACCATTTTATCACTCTTGAAATACTATGTGCCGCCCCTTATATTATTTTTCTTAGCCTAATGAGTTAAAATCTACTTAATGCATTTCTACTCTTTTAATACCATTTCATTTTACACTAACATTTCACATATTCATTTCACTAGCTAAACAAAAATCAAACACTCTCTTCCTCTCATCAAAACCCACGACAAGATCAAGAACAAGAGTAGATCCGATTTTTTTTTTCAAGATCAAGTTATATTCTAGTCCCATATACGTTCCTTGTTAGAGTTTTGCAATAAAAACTCCAAGGTTGTGATCATTTTCATCCAAACTCTTCAATAATTCAAGTAAGCTCAAGAACATTATTTTTGATCATTTCCTACTTCATTTTGTTCATATCTTGTTGTATTTTCAAGTTATTTTGATAACTAGCCATGCAAAATTTATGTTATACATACCACTTCATTTATTTTTCATAAAAACTATCTCAAACATCAGATCTGTACGTTTTATTAACATCCTCGCGAAGCCCATCATTTTTGGTGATGTTTAGGACCCATGACACCCTAAGAAGGTGTATGGTAGGATTTGTGTATTTGTGGAGTTGTTTTGAAGTAGTATGATCAAGCCGCGAACCAAGAAAATGAGTTTCTAACGTATATACAAACCTGCTGTCCAAAAATACAAACGCTGGAAAAATAGTAAACATGGCGTTATTTTAGCTTTCATATTTAGAAAGTACTCTCAAAAACGAAAACGTGGGCGCTTGAATCACTAAAAACCGAGTTATAACGAAGGAGATATGAATTTTTTAAAAGTTAAACGACAAAAACTATTTTCAGAAAAATACGTGCTGTTTTGCCGAACTTCAAGGGACTAAACGAGACGTCAGGCGCGATCTAGACGAGCCAACCGACTGAAAATATGTTAGTTCATATTTGTACGAACCCGTGGATATCAAGAACGTTGAAAACGGACATGTAACGATCAGGTTATGAATTTTTGAAAAGCCAACAAACTATACTTATTTTGACAGCATCACTATTATGCATATATTTTCTAAGTATAAACTGTTTTTGCAAGACACCATATTGCGAGCCATTTTCCCGCTAAACGAGGCAGTTTTGAGCCATAAACCCCTTTGGGAGAAAGGAAGTATACCCGGCCTAGTTTCCAAATCAATCAACCGTTTGTTGATCGGACTTATAACGAGAAAGATATGATTTTTCTAGTTTCCCAGAAAAACAGCCATTTTGTGAAATTAAAGTCTAAGTGTAAAGACTAGAAATTTGCAAGTCGCCAAGTTGATGACCGATTATCTATATGATCGAGACGCGTATGATCAAAAGTCAAAGGAGACGGCTGAGAGATTATGTTACAAGGATTTCAAAAACGTCAAGTTTTACCGCTAACTCTTAACGTGCAATATTTTGCGGCTAGTTTTGCGAGGCCGTTTGGTCACATTTTCACAAGTTATAAAAAGAGTTATTTTGCGACGAAACTATTATATTTTACGATAGAACAACAAATAGGGATCGTGGAGTAACGTTTCAACATTTTTACACGAAATGTAGTTTACGACTTATCGAGATGTCAAAAATGTATTTTTTCGACAATAAGAGTTATTTTCAAAACTAACGAGTGGTATCGTTAACATACGTATTTGGCATGTGTAGCATTGTATCATTGCTTACGCTAGATCATATCATTCATAATAGGTCGCGGTTAGAGACCGAGCCTCATTTTCATCATATACATTGTGATCATTGTGCTATCATATCAGGTGAGTTTCATAGCCCCTACTTTATACGTTTTGAACTTTTGGGGGAGATACATGCTTAAACTGCTTGCTTACATACATGATTGTGTTAAACTTATTTGCGTTATTCTTGAAAGCAACTCGCGGACCTAAGTATCTAACACTTGGGGTAGCCGTACAGTACATATCACGGACCTAAGTATCTAACACTTGGGGTAGCCGTACAGAACATATCACGGACCTAAGTATCTATCACTTGGGGTAGCCGAACATAAGTCTCCTAGTGAGCAGCATAAGGTCTTTTAGTGTTATAGAACGCACCTCGTATACGCACATGTCTTACTCAAGCTATATTTTAGCAGTGGGTTGTAAACACACAGGTTGCAAGTTTTGTTATGGGCGGGATTTGCAACTGAGTGGATTTACAATGCCTTTGCTGGGAAAATCTTTACTCAAATACTTTACTTGCTGAACAAACTCTATGAACTCACCAACCTTTGTGTTGACACTTTTTAGCATGTTTATCTCAGGTTAGTAAGGCGATAGCAGATGCTTGGAGCAGAGAGTCTTAGGGCACGTTTTTCTGAAGACTTTTGCTTTTATCATTTACCATTCGATATACTTTAAAAACTTATGTACTATTCTACTTTGGGATCCTTTGCTTGTAAACTATGACTTTTATCTATTCGAATGGTAACTTTTCAAAACGTCTCATTTAGAGGTCGTTTTCTATATCTTGTACTTTGTGCCCTGAAGTAGCATCCCATTGACACTATCGTTCCGCTGCGATAATTTGGGGGTGTTACAATTGCATCTTTAGTACTATATAAAATGGGTCAAACGGGTAACTAAAAGGCAGCTAAGATTAAAACGGGTCAAATTGCCATTAGATTAATATTTTGATTCTAAAAGGCAGTTAGATGAATTTGCCAATGAAAGTTGGACAGTGGAGCAAAACAAATTCTTTAACAGATCATGTACCAATGTGACTGCATTTTAAATCTTAAATGGAATTAGATTGTTATAAGGTAGTTAGCCATTCTATGTCATAACAGGAAAAAAGACAATATGTATGTTGTACTTAAGGTATCAATATGCTATTTTTATGATTGATTAATATTATGACACATAAGAATTATAGAAAATGTGACTAAAACACCTTAAATGGTAGGACATGTGATAATCCCAAAATTTTGTTAAGTACATACAGTGATACCTTTCTGAGATCATCCCGCAATTTATAGAAAGCAACATTGTGAGGTCAGTGGCATTAGGATAACTCATGCAACGTAGTATTCAACACCCTGTCAAATGAATAACAATACCAATCGGTATTCGACCTTCTAACCTCAGCTTCACATGAACACCATGTCCATCATTTAATCATAGTAGCCAAAGATTATTCAGACTACAAATAAAAATCAAACCATTACTCACTTGTATATATATAAAAAGCAAATCACGTAATATTGGTTGAGAGAGCTCACACCTTTAATAACATTATCTTCACATTCCCACCAAGATACTTACATTAACATCGCTAAGGGGGGAAATAGCATAAATAACTTGAAGTAACAGATAAAGAACACTTTAGTATAAGTACCAGGAGCCAATTAATCTCTAGCATTGTATCTACCTTTATATGTTAATTTCCGCAACATAAACATTTGATGGGATTAAAACTGGATTCGTTAATATATCTGCTTATTTTGATAATCATATAATTATTTGCTGGTGCTGATATAAGTTTACGAAATTAAAACTATTCTTTAACTACTCTAAAAATAATGTATTTTTCCATGAGTTGGTTACCTTATTCAATCAAGAGGTTTAGCCGCCTCGAATCCATGTCATTTACCCAGAGGGGCCACAAACCTGCAAAACAATTTTATAATTAAACATGTATGATGTTTCATTACATAACAGTCACTTTGGGAGTGTTTGGCATTACTTTTACGTTCAGGTAATCATAAACAAAGTATATGTGTTGAAAAATGTAGGTCGGCTAATGGATCTATTTTCTATGGCTTATTGCACACTTTACGTACCGCCTCTCTCCACTCGCTATAATCACCTGTTCAATAGCTTAAAAAAGGGTCAAAAGTAGCTCCATTTTAGGCTATGATGAACTCAAATAAGTACATTTTATTACCATCATTTATCCTATTTATTTGACTTGTTTTATTATATTATATATGAGAATTGATACGTTAATGTTTACTTTTGTAATTCTCAGGTAAAAACAAGTATTATGTGAAACTTGGCGATTTTGGACTAATTATGGAGCAAAACAAGCAAGATGTTAAGAGTCTACTGAAATGTACAAGATCAAGATAATTCTGCTCCAGATACGCCGCAACATACTTCTTACATACGGCGTATCACTATCAAGATTTCACAAGTTACAATCCAAGACAGCAAAGGACATGCGCCGCATAGAGAAATGGAGTTACGCCGCATCTTAAGGCGGTGTACGAATATTCCTGAATATATTAATCTTGGACCCCACGCGAAGTTAAGTCAATGCGCCGCATCTAACCCTCAGACAGAAACTATAAATACCCCAAGGTCAGACGAATTTCGGGGTTGAACGAGGTTGGACAGTGCAAGATACCAGACGAATTCAGACGTATTAGCAGCACAAGACACACCCTGAACGAAGATACAAGAGCTGTAAGAAGGTCCTGCATGTATTCAATTCATTAAGTAGTTTTGTTTTATTGTATTAGTACACTTTAATTCATCAGGATTGATGGGCTGATGTCATGTGACTACGGAAAATCATGTCCACCCCTTAAAATTGCTTTCCCATTAATTAAAGTTTATATGTTGATGTCTTTGGTGACTTTTATTAGTGCATTGATAACCTCTGTGTCTAGCTGAGCATTGCTTGGGTCGCCATGCCCCTTCCTCGCCTATTTAAGAGACGCTTAATAAATAGGATAGACATAAGTAATCATTAAGGGTTTACTCGCCGATAAGATTAGAGCCAACGAGAAAGGGTGATGAAGCGAAAAGTGTACCGCTTTTAGGGGGTCATTTAAGCCCTAAATCATATTTATTTGATCAAATATTGCCCTAAATCGTTCCTTTTGTCATTTTAGGTACTTTGGAGAAGAAATCTGGAAAAGGAAGCATTTTGGACGTTTTTGGAGCATAAAAGTGAAGAAAACGACAAAGTCTCAAAATCGGCTGGAAAAGTACCTTTGACGGCGTCAAGGATTGCTCCTGACGGCGTCATGGCTTGGCAAAAGAGGTGGATATGAAAAATACACATGATAAGCCAGGGAGTTTTACAAAGGAATTCTGACGGCGTCACCCTTTAAGGTGATCAAGGCCATCACGGTTTATGTTAATGAGAGACGGCGTCAAGCACTATTCTGACGGCGTCAAGCCTTGATAAGCCAGGGAGGATTTTGGAGGACTAAAGAGGGACGGCGCCAGGAAGACCATCCGGGAACCCTAGACACGGCGAGGTGACGGACGTCAAGATCTATAACGTGACGCCGTCAGCCACTAAACTCTATATATAGTTTTGCAATTTTTTGTCATTAGTGTGCAACTTTGTGAGGAGAAACCCTAAGACGAATTTCTGCCATTTTTAAGGGTTTTTACACCCTTGGATCTCCCATGTTTAATTGAAGATAAGTATTCATTTAATCAATCAATATGTTATGTGTTGTTTGATTATATCTTGTTCTTGTCTTTTAATTAACATGCTAGGCTAGATTTATCTTGTGTTTGCTTAGATCTAATGAAACCTAACTATTGATTATTGGTTATTAGTGTGTTATTAATTGTATTGGATGATTGTTTATCGATGTTAGGCTTAAGAAAACTGGCTAACTTCCTATACGGTAACTTGCTTGAACGTCTTAAGAAACATGAACCAATGCGTACTAAGGTTTTTATGGTTGTATTTAATGCATGAGCGAATTCTAGTGATCCCATGTTAGGAGCTTCTTAGCCGGCTCGACATAGGAGTGAAGTAGGAGCTTGTAGAGTTGGGGAAGTACGTACGCCACCCCACGATTGGTATTAAGGAATACACCCGTCATCCACGCAATTAATACACACTAATCAACCGGTAAAAGATAGTTAGGGAGTAAGGAAATCTAAGTAAACACATTTCTCTCCATATAAGTTTCACGACCTTTTCATTTTCAGTTATTTTATTTTATTTGCATTTGTAGTTATTTGGGTTAGTTGACTAGCAACTAATTCCGCCCACTCCTTCAAACCCGAGATTTTACTTGCTTTTATAAAAAATATAAAAATACAAAAAGAATCTTCCCTCACCCTTAGACCTATTAGAATAGTTTTTCAATCCTAACGACACTATTCCCCTAGAGAACGATCAATCCCCCGGTACTTGCCACTTCACTATACTATATCGGTCAGGTACACTGCCTGGTGGGGATTGCAAGCCTCTTGAGATCCCTCGAGAGGTAAAACCTGTTGTAAGGTCGCAAAACCACGCATCAAAGGGTTAATTATATACACTTCATATAAAACTAGCAATAAAACAAGTGACAAGCTACTTAATTATCAGGACAGGTCTTCTTTTTGTCTCAAGTATCTATCTGTGTACGTGTGTGCTAATCGTTGATTCGTGCTCATTAGTTTAATTTACTATTTAATCATAACCAAACCGTGCCAGTCTCTCAGGCTGAACCCCCTTGCGTTAGATTAGGTTGTACAGCTAACTAAAGATATTAAAATACTGATTAGAATTACTAGATAATACGTTCCACTCTTAGTGATCGACACTCTACTTACCATTATATTCATACTGACCGGGTACACCGCTCGTTAAGTGTGTGTGTTATTGATAAGTCGGCTAAATATAAATTTAAAACTTGAGTAGGCATTAATACTGCTAAACCGTAACGACACATCGACCTTTAAGCATTTTACTTAAAGGAAGAATTTGTTACACCCCACTAAAATGTACACCCAAATCGCCTTAGCCTACCTTGTATGCACTCATTTTTAGTGCATTATTGTGACAACATTTGTTTAAACCCAAGTTAATTATCTAATTGATTACATGGTTGCTAAGTCGAGTCATATCCTTGTACATATTGTTTTGGGACGATTGGGACTCATAGGTAAAGTACTAGTGTAATGGAGTAATGGGGAAGAACATCATTTATTACCCCCATATGTGCTAAATATTTTAAAAGTACTCCAAGTGTTTTGATTATCTTAATTCGAGTCATTAGAATAGTTATTTGTAAAGTTATGTAAAAGTTCAAGTGTAAGGGGGATGCAATGCCCCTATGATGTATTATTTTGGATGGTAGGGCAATAGTGTATGAAAAAAAAAAAAAAAAAAAAAAAAATCGAAAAAAAAATTAAGAAAAATACAAAAAAAAAATGAGAAAAAGAAAAATAGAAAAAACATACGGACTACCATCCCGTTTCATTTTATATTTATCTTATGTTTTTGTTATTTTATTTTTTAGCTTAAGATCGAGTCGAGTCTTGGCTTAGCAACATTGTATAGTACATGTAATTGATCAAGATCTTTAACTCGCCACCAGTAAAATATCCTTTATCCAACAAAACCGTGTTTTCCTTTTCCCTACACCTAACGTTATAACCCATGTAAAAGCCCTCTTTGATAGTTTATCTTTGGTGCTTACGCCTAGTGGAGGAGGTTTTCGATCCTTTCCCAAGCCTATGGTAATCTATTTGCTATGACAGGTAGTGAGAGATATTATCCGTTTTCATTTATGAGATTTATTTTGATGACACTTGAGAGATGTGAGTATCTAAATACTACTTGTGAGGTGCTAGTTTATAATCTCCGTGCTTATTATGATTGAAGTGGAACGATTATTTGTTGTAATTACTTTTATGTTTGCATTAAATGACCCCTAACTTGTATTTTGATTAGAATAAAAGCGCATTTGCTTGAGGACAAGCAAATCTCAAGTGTAAGGGTATTTGATGAAGCGAAAAGTGTACCGCTTTTAAGGGGTCATTTAAGCCCTAAATCGTATTTATTTGATCAAATATTGCCCTAAATCGTTCCTTTTGTCATTTTAGGTACTTTTGAGGAGAAATCTGGAAAAGGAGGCATTTTGGACGTTTTTGGAGCATAAAAGTGAAGAAAACGACAAAGTCTCAAAAATCGGCTAAAAGTTACCTTTGACGGCGTCAGATTTTACTCTGGACGGCGTCATGGCTTGGCAAGAAAAGGTGGATGTGAAATTTACTCATGATAAGCCAGTGAAAATTGCATGTAAATTCTGACGGCGTCACGCTTTAACCTGATCAAGGGCGTCACGGCTTAATTCAAAGAGGGACGGCGTCACATTCAAGGTCTGACGGCGTCAAGCCTTGATAAGCCAGAACGGATTTTGGAGAGCTAAAGAGGGATGGCGTCAAGAAGGTCACCCGAGAACCCTAAAAGCGGCGAGGTGACGGCGTCACACTCCATAAGGTGACGCCGTAAGATCCAAAAGTCTATATATAGTTTTCTAATTTTTTGTCATAAAAAGAGAGCTGAGTGTGGAATTTTTGGGAGAAAACCCTAAGACGATTTTAGCATCTTTTTCAAGGCTTTTTGCCTTGAGATCTTCCATGTTACATTGAAAGATAAGTTATCAATTAATCATTCAATATGTCTATGTGTTGTTTGATTTTATCTTGTTCTTGTCTTTTGTTTAACATGTTAGGCTAGATTTATCTTGTGTTTGCTTAGATCTAATGAAACCTAGCTATTGATTATTGGTTATTAGTGTGTTATTAGTTGTATTGGATGATTGTTTATCTATGTTAGGCTTAAGAAAACTGGCTAACTTCCTATTCGGTAACTTGCTTGAACGTCTTAAGAAACATGAACCAAATGCGTACTAAAGGTTTTTATGGTTGTATTTAATGCACAAGCGAATTCTAGTGATCCCATGTTAGGAGCTTCCTAGCCGGCTCGACATAGGAGTGAAGTAGGAGCTTGTAGAGTTGGGGAAGTACGTACGCCACCCCACGATTGGTATTAAGGAATACACCCGTCATCCACGCGACTAATACACACTAATCAACGGGTAAAAGATAGTTAGGGAGTAAGGAAATCTAAGTAAACACATTTCTCTACACTTAAGTTCTCACCAACATTTTCATTTTTGTTATTTTATTTTATTTGCATTTGTAGTTATTTGGGTTAGTTGACTAGCAACTAATTCCGCCCACTCCTTCAAAACCGAGATTTTACTTGCTTTCATAAAATTATAAAAACACAAAAAAAGAATCTTCCTCAACCCTTAGACCTATTAGAGTAGTTTTTCATACCTAACGAACACTATTCCCTGTGGAGAACGATCAATCCCCCGTACTTACCACTACACTATACTACATCGGTCAGGTACACTGCCTGGTGGGGTTGTAAGCCTCTTGAGATCCCTCGAGAGGTAAAACCTGTTGTAAGGTTGCAAAACCACGCATCAAGTTTTTGGCGCCGCTGCCGGGGAATAGTTATTGTTTAGGTTGAATTTTTATTTTATAGGTCTACTCACTAGATTCCTTTCTAGTGAGATTTTTGTTTTATTTTTCTAGGTTTTCTTTAGTCTATCTTTTTTTTTCTTCGTGTCTTTGTTCGTAACCATACCATCCGACATCATGGAAGATGGTAATATCCTTAATCCCAACAACCCACCACCACAACAACCACCACCTCCTAGAGCCCGTACTTTAGGAGAGTATTCCCGTCCTAGCCACCATGGCTATCGAAACACCATTGAGCTCACTCAAGGAGCCAATATCACACCCTTGCGATCCGACACCATCCGGTTGGTGCAAAGCGGATGCGCATTCCATGGACTTCGTTCCGAAGATCCTAATCAACACCTCAAGGACTTTCTTAAAATCATTGATTCTATAGACCTTGATGTTGCCACTCGAGAGACGACCCGATTGCGTCTCTTTCAATTCTCTCTGCGGGATCAAGCTAGTCAGTGGCTAGAACGTCAACCCGCAGGATCCATCACCTCTTGGGATGATCTCACTACTCGTTTCCTTGCTCAGTTTTTCCCACCGGGAAGAACTACCAAGCTAAGGAATGATATCTTGATGTTCCAACAACGTCAAGGCGAAACTCTCTACGAGGCATGGACTCGATTCAAGGACTTACTCCAAAAAGTCCCTCACCATGGCATAGAACTTTGGCTCCAAGTCTAAATCTTCTATGACCATATCAATCTCTACACAAGGCAAACCATTGACCAATCGGCCGGTGGCAAGCTACGTGATCTAAGTGCGGAACAATCATGGGCTCTCCTAGAGGATCTTGCTCTTTATGACAACGAAAGTTGGAGTGATCCCCGTGATTTGAATAAAACGGTCAAGGCAATATCTTTGCCTTCGAACAATTCAAGCACTTCCGACCGTAGGATCATAGAACTTGAAGACCAAGTCAAGTTTCTCATGAAATCCTACGGAGGCTCCTAAACTTTCAAGCCAAGTGAACAAAATCACTTCTTCGTGTGAATTATGTAGTGGTCCCCACGACACTCGTGATTGCATGGAACTCCCCGAACAAGCTTTTGTGGACTACGCATCCTCGCGTACCGACGGAGCGGGAGACAAGTGGTACACTTTCAAACCCGAGCCAAACCATTACGGTGATACATACAACCCTTCATGGAAAAATCACCCGAACCTTAGGTGGAAACAAAACCAAAACGCACAACAACCCAATTCTTCCAACCCACCTAATCGTTTCCAATCAAGCGGTTCCAACTCGAACCGTACTTTCAACAACAATCCTTCCGGCAATGGTAGTACCAATAACTTTGAAGGATTGATGTCTCAATTTATGGCATCTCAAGAAGCTCGTTTAGCCAAGTTTGAAGCCGATTTCAAACAAAAACAAAGCGAGATGACCAATAAGATTGACACCTTGTTGAAAGCCCTCAATGACCGAGAAATGGGAGCACTCCCTAGCAACACGGTCAAGAACCCGAAACTAAACGTCAACGCTATTTCATCGGTTTCGTCCCCTGGTTCTTGTCCACAATATTATTCGGTCAATTCCATGAGCACGTGTTTCAAACAAACCCAAGTCGTTCCAAATGACCAAGAAGTTATGACATCCAAATTGGTCAACAACATAGTTGAAACACCTCCCACTCAAAACCTTGACGAAGAATTCAAGGAGCTCCACCTTGAAAGTCCGGTTGTTGATGTGTTGGATGAGAAGAAGCTCAAGTTAGGCGAAAAAGGACCGCCTTCGTTCAAAACAAACTACCTAAGAAGTTAGATGACCCGGGCTTATTCGTTCTACCTTGCAAGATCGGTAATTCGGAGGCTTATGACACATTAGCCGATCTTGGATCAAGCCTTAACCTACTTCCGTTACCTCTCTACACCTCTCTAAAACTAGGAAAACTTGAAGAAACCGAGGTGATAATAGGTTTAGCGGATAGGAGTGTTGCTTACCCGGTTGGAGTAGTTAAGGACGTGTTAGTGCACATTGGAAAACTAACCATTTTAGCCGATTTCCACGTCCTTGATATGGTTAGCGACCCTACATGCCCCTTGTTGATAGGTAGAGGATTTTTGGCGACCGCTAGTGCTATGATTGATTGTAAGGAATCTAAGATAGCGGTAGGAGAAGGAGATACTTGGTCAGTCTATGATGTTAAGAAACACGCCTATGATACTAGTGAGGAACCGACACCCCATTGGTTAGAATTAGATAGGAGACCATCTAGATATGGACCTTGGATAGATAGAGGCTTCATAGGACCCCAACGCCCATTTTACCTAGAAGAGGACTTTGTGAACCGAACACATACGGTAGAACAACTCTTGGCTAGGGACACCGAATTGGATCCATTTGAAGACCCTCTAGTTTTTAGAAGGATGATTGAGTTCCTAGGAGTTTTGCCAATTAACCTAGGAATGAATAAGTGGACTTGTGAGGAAGATGATCATAAGTGGAGTTGGGACAAACCACCCAAAGATGGAGATGGGTCATGGCATATTAAGATGACATTGTATGACCCGGATGGAGAGAAGTTTGAAAAGATATATCGTACTAAGCGGACCAATAGGAAACTTCAATCCAAGCTTAACCCTAAAGACGTCCTCGATGACGAGCTTACTTATATAGGGTAGCGTGACTTTGAGTCTAGCTACAAGACTCGTTAATAAAGAAAAGCGCTTCTTGGGAGGCAACCCAAGCTTTATTTTATTTATTTGCTTTGTGTGTTTATTCGTTTGTTTGTTTGTTTTTATTTGTTTCCGTATGTGTGTTTAATTTTTATTAGTATTGATTCATGTTCAAAACTAATTTGTGAAAATGCTTTATTTTGTTTTTAACTTCGTCTTAGCTACATATAAAGGTATTTTGCAAAAGTTAAGTGTAAGGGAAATCTAAATCGGTTTATTAGAACACAAATTAACATGAATCGTAATAATAATAAATTAACATACATATTAGTGTGTGTTTGAGTCAAATGCTTGTATCGAGTCATAATGATGTTTTGCAGGATTTCCAGGAAGTAAGGTAAAGGTTTTTCCAGAAATTTTCCGGAAACTTAAAATGAAAATTTTTTGTCAGGTCATTTCTGACGGCGTCAGGGTTTATAACCTGACGGCGTCAGATTTAATTTTCATAAATTTTTGAAAGTTTTGTTTTTAAAAAGTTTTTATTAAATCTCCAACTTATAATCTCCAGGAATCTGCAAAATTATCATTCCACAAGCATTATATCCTTATATATAGATTTTATCCCGCCGATGTTATGCAGGTTTTCGTGTTTGTTTTCTCAGGTTTAACAGGTTATTTCGGACAAGGAAATGTTTTGAATCAAGCTTATGGCGATGCATTAGTCATGGAGCTTCAACATTACTTTGGAAGAAGATTTAACCGTGTTACTTCATTATCCACCGAGCGAATCAGGGGAGTATTTGATTTCATTCTTTTACTTTATGCTTTTACATCTTGTTATTTGAACATTGGGGACAATGTTCATCTTAAGTGTAAGGGGAGGGTAAAAGTGCTATTTTAGAGAATGCTATTACGCTTGATTTTTGTTTGTTTAATAGTAGATGTGTAATAAAACTGAGAGAAATACCTGTTAAGGCAATTTTAGTGCCAAATTTAAAATTTTTTACAACATATAGGAGTGAAACTTTGGTCTTAATGAGCGTCTCACGGATAGGAGTTATATGACTAGCACAAAAACCGTACCACTAAAAAATTTTCCACCCCCAAATATGTGAGGTTCGCCCCTAGAATTGGTAGGAAAAGCATTTTGCTATGATGTATGTACCGGTAGCACTTAGATTCTAGAACTTGCGTTAGGACCATTCCAAGGTCACAAGTGAGACTACATTCGTGTAGTTAGATTTACTACATGATAAGAGGCATTAGGATTAACCCATTGTTTTACACCTGTGTTTTTGTTATAATTACTTTGGCTACATTGGTCAAGTAATTCTCCCACACCCTTTGCGTTGTACTCATTTTTAGTACACGATACCCCTAGTACACCCCTCAGAGCCTATCTTTTCGTTTCGACCTTTAAGCATTTTACTTAAAGGAAGAATTTGTTACACCCCACTAAAATGTACACCCAAATCGCCTTAGCCTACCTTGTATGCACTCATTTTTAGTGCATTATTGTGACAACATTTGTTTAAACCCAAGTTAATTATCTAATTGATTACATGGTTGCTAAGTCGAGTCATATCCTTGTACATATTGTTTTGGGACGATTGGGACTCATAGGTAAAGTACTAGTGTAATGGAGTAATGGGGAAGAACATCATTTATTACCCCCATATGTGCTAAATATTTTAAAAGTACTCCAAGTGTTTTGATTATCTTAATTCGAGTCATTAGAATAGTTATTTGTAAAGTTATGTAAAAGTTCAAGTGTAAGGGGGATGCAATGCCCCTATGATGTATTATTTTGGATGGTAGGGCAATAGTGTATGGAAAAAAAAAAAAAAAAAAAATCGAAAAAAAAATTAAGAAAAATACAAAAAAAAATGAGAAAAAGAAAAATAGAAAAAACATACGGACTACCATCCCGTTTCATTTTATATTTATCTTATGTTTTTGTTATTTTATTTTTTAGCTTAAGATCGAGTCGAGTCTTGGCTTAGCAACATTGTATAGTACATGTAATTGATCAAGATCTTTAACTCGCCACCAGTAAAATATCCTTTATCCAACAAAACCGTGTTTTCCTTTTCCCTACACCTAACGTTATAACCCATGTAAAAGCCCTCTTTGATAGTTTATCT
Organism: Artemisia tridentata subsp. tridentata; assembly: GCA_021014915.2. Classification (NCBI taxonomy): domain Eukaryota; kingdom Viridiplantae; phylum Streptophyta; class Magnoliopsida; order Asterales; family Asteraceae; genus Artemisia; species Artemisia tridentata. The sequence continues at coordinate 292,372,484 of CP139504.1, read as the reverse complement.
TTGGTGCTTACGCCTAGTGGAGGAGGTTTTCGATCCTTTCCCAAGCCTATGGTAATCTATTTGCTATGACAGGTAGTGAGAGATATTATCCGTTTTCATTTATGAGATTTATTTTGATGACACTTGAGAGATGTGAGTATCTAAATACTACTTGTGAGGTGCTAGTTTATAATCTCCGTGCTTATTATGATTGAAGTGGAACGATTATTTGTTGTAATTACTTTTATGTTTGCATTAAATGACCCCTAACTTGTATTTTGATTAGAATAAAAGCGCATTTGCTTGAGGACAAGCAAATCTCAAGTGTAAGGGTATTTGATGAAGCGAAAAGTGTACCGCTTTTAAGGGGTCATTTAAGCCCTAAATCGTATTTATTTGATCAAATATTGCCCTAAATCGTTCCTTTTGTCATTTTAGGTACTTTTGAGGAGAAATCTGGAAAAGGAGGCATTTTGGACGTTTTTGGAGCATAAAAGTGAAGAAAACGACAAAGTCTCAAAAATCGGCTAAAAGTTACCTTTGACGGCGTCAGATTTTACTCTGGACGGCGTCATGGCTTGGCAAGAAAAGGTGGATGTGAAATTTACTCATGATAAGCCAGTGAAAATTGCATGTAAATTCTGATGGCGTCACGCTTTAACCTGATCAAGGGCGTCACGGCTTAATTCAAAGAGGGACGGCGTCACGTTCAAGGTCTGACGGCGTCAAGCCTTGATAAGCCAGAACGGATTTTGGAGAGCTAAAGAGGGACGGCGTCAAGAAGGTCACCCGAGAACCCTAAAAGCGGCGAGGTGACGGCGTCACACTCCATAAGGTGACGCCGTAAGATCCAAAAGTCTATATATAGTTTTCTAATTTTTTGTCATAAAAAGAGAGCTGAGTGTGGAATTTTTGGGAGAAAACCCTAAGACGATTTTAGCATCTTTTTCAAGGCTTTTTGCCTTGAGATCTTCCATGTTACATTGAAAGATAAGTTATCAATTAATCATTCAATATGTCTATGTGTTGTTTGATTTTATCTTGTTCTTGTCTTTTGTTTAACATGTTAGGCTAGATTTATCTTGTGTTTGCTTAGATCTAATGAAACCTAGCTATTGATTATTGGTTATTAGTGTGTTATTAGTTGTATTGGATGATTGTTTATCTATGTTAGGCTTAAGAAAACTGGCTAACTTCCTATTCGGTAACTTGCTTGAACGTCTTAAGAAACATGAACCAAATGCGTACTAAAGGTTTTTATGGTTGTATTTAATGCACAAGCGAATTCTAGTGATCCCATGTTAGGAGCTTCCTAGCCGGCTCGACATAGGAGTGAAGTAGGAGCTTGTAGAGTTGGGGAAGTACGTACGCCACCCCACGATTGGTATTAAGGAATACACCCGTCATCCACGCGACTAATACACACTAATCAACGGGTAAAAGATAGTTAGGGAGTAAGGAAATCTAAGTAAACACATTTCTCTACACTTAAGTTCTCACCAACATTTTCATTTTTGTTATTTTATTTTATTTGCATTTGTAGTTATTTGGGTTAGTTGACTAGCAACTAATTCCGCCCACTCCTTCAAAACCGAGATTTTACTTGCTTTCATAAAATTATAAAAACACAAAAAAAGAATCTTCCTCAACCCTTAGACCTATTAGAGTAGTTTTCATACCTAACGAACACTATTCCCTGTGGAGAACGATCAATCCCCCGTACTTACCACTACACTATACTACATCGGTCAGGTACACTGCCTGGTGGGGTTGTAAGCCTCTTGAGATCCCTCGAGAGGTAAAACCTGTTGTAAGGTTGCAAAACCACGCATCATGTTCCAACAACGTCAAGGCGAAACCCTCTACGAGGCATGGACTCGATTCAAGGACTTACTCCAAAAAGTCCCTCACCATGGAATAGAACTTTGGCTCCAAGTCCAAATCTTCTATGACCATATCAATCTCTCCATGAGGCAAACCATTGACCAATCGGCCGGTGGTAAGCTACGTGATCTAAGTGCGGAACAATCATGGGCTCTCCTAGAAGATCTTGCTCTTTATGACAACGAAAGTTGGAGTGATCCCCGTGATTTGAATAAAACGGTCAAGGCAATATCTTTGCCTTCGAACAATTCAAGCACTTTCGACCGTAGGATCATAGAACTTGAAGACCAAGTCAAGTTTCTTATGAAATCCTACGAGGCTCCTAAACCTTCAAGCCAAGTGAACAAAATCACTTCTTCATGTGAATTATGTAGTGGTCCCCACGACACTCGTGATTGCATGGAACTCCCCGAACAAGCTTTTGCGGACTACGCATCCTCGCGTACCGACGGAGCGGGAGACAAGTGGTACACTTTCAAACCCGATCCAAACCCCTACGGTGATTTATACAACCCCTCATGGAAAAATCACCCAAACCTTAGGTGGAAACAAAACCAAAACGCACAACAAACCAATTCTTCCAACCCACCTAATCGTTTCCAATCAAGCGGTTCCAACTCGAACCGTACTTTCAACAACAATCCTTCCAGCAATGGTAGTACCAATAACTTTGAAGGATTGATGTCCCAATTTATGGCATCTCAAGAAGCTCGTTTGGCCAAGTTTGAAGCCGATTTCAAACAAAAACAAAGCGAGATGACCAATAAGATTGACACTTTGTTGAAAGCCCTCAATGACCGAGAAATGGGAGCACTCCCTAGCAACACAGTCAAGAACCCGAAACTAACCGTCAACGCCATCTCGTCGGTTTCGTCTCCTAGTTCTTGTCCACAATATTATTCGGTCAATTCTATGAGCACGTGTTTCAAACAAACCCAAGTCGTTCAAAATGACCAAGAAGTTATGATATCCAAATTGGTCAACAACATAGTTGAAACACCTCCCACTCAAAACCTTGACAATGAATTCAAGGAGCTCCACCTTGAAAGTCCGGTTATTGATGTGTTGGATGAGAAGAAGCTCAAGTTAGGCGAAAAAGGGACCGCCTTTGTTCAAAACAAGCTACCTAAGAAGTTAGATGATCCGGGCTTATTTGTTCTACCTTGCAAGATCGGTAATTCGGAGGCTTATGACACATTAGCCGATCTTGGATCAAGCCTTAACCTACTTCCGTTACCTCTCTACACCTCTCTAAAACTTGGAAAACTTGAAGAAACCGAGGTGATAATAGGGTTAGCGGATGGAAGTGTTGCTTACCCGGTTGGAGTAGTCCAGGACGTGTTAGTACACATAGGAAAACTAACCATTTGAGCCGATTTCCACGTCCTTGATATGGTTAGCAACCCTACATGCCCCTTGTTGATAGGTAGAGGATTTTTGGCGACCGCTAGTGCTATGATTGATTGTAAGGAATCTAAGATAGCGGTAGGAGAAGGTGATACTTGGTCAGTCTATGATGTGAAGAAACATGCCTATGATACTAGTGAGGAACCAACACCCCATTGGTTAGAATTAAGTAGGAGACCATCTAGATATGGAACTTGGATCGATAGAGACTTCATAGGACCCCAACGCCCATTTTACCTAGAAGAGGACTTTGTGAACCGAACACATGCGGTAGAGCAACTCTTGGCTAGGGACACCGAATTGGATCCATTTGAAGACCCTCTAGTTTTTAGGAAGATGATTGATTTCCTAGGAGTTTTGCCAATTAACCTAGGGATGAATAAGTGGACTTGTGAGGACGATGATGATAAGTGGGATTGGGACAAACCACCCAAAGATGGAGATGGGTCATGGCATATTAAGATGACATTGTATGACCCGGATGGAGAGAAGTTTGAAAAGATATATTGTACTAAGCGGGCCAATAGGAAACTTCAATCCAAGCTTAACCCTAAAGACGTCCTCAACGACGAGCTCACTTACATAGGGTAGAAGGACTTTGAGTCTAGCTACAAGACTCGTCAATAAAGAAAAGCACTTCTTGGGAGGCAACCCAAGCTTTATTTGCTTTGTGTGTTTATTTATTTGTTTGTTTGATTTTATTTGCTTTCGTATGTGTGTTTAATTTTTATTATTATTGATTCATGTTCAAAACTAAATTGTGAAAATGCTTTATCTTGTTTTTAACTTCGTCTTAACTACATATAAAGGCATTTTGCAAAAGATAAGTGTAAGGGAAATCCAAATCGGTTTATTAGAACACAAATGAACATGAATCGTAATAATATTAAATTAACCTACATATTAGTAATTGTTTGAGTCAAATGCTTGCATCGAGTCATAATGATATTTTGCAGGAATTCCAGGAAGTAAGGTATAGGTTTTTCCAGAAATTTTCCGGAAACTTAACATGAGAATTCTGTCAGATCATTTCTGACGGCGTCAGGCTTTACAACCTGACGGCGTCAGGTTTTAATTTTCTGAAATTTTTGAAAGTTTTGTTTTCATAAAAAGTTTTTATTAAATCTCTAACTTATAAACTCCAGGAATCTGCAAAATTATCATTCCACAAGCATTATATCCTTATATAGAATTTATCCCGCCGATGTTATGCAGGTTTTCGTGTTTGTTTTCTCAGGTTTAACAGGTTATTTTGGACAAGGAGATGTATTTGGAATCAAGCTTTTGGCGATGCTTTAGTCTTGGAGCTTCTACATTCTCTTGGAAGAAGATCTAACCATGTTGCCTCATTATCCACCGAGCGAATCAGGGGAGTATTTGATTTCATTCTTTTACCTTATTTACTTTTACATCTTGTTATTTGAACATTGGGGACAATGTTCATCTTAAGTGTAAGGGGGGGGGGGGTAAAATACGATACTTTAGAGAATGCAATTACGCTTGATTTTTGTTTGTTTAATGGTAGATGTGTAATAAAACTGAGAGAAATACCTGTTAAGGCAATTTTAGTGCCAAATTTAAAATTTTTTACAACATATAGGAGTGAAACTTTGATCTTAATGAGCGTCTCATGGATAGGAGTTATATGACTAGCACAAAACCGTACCACTAAAAAAATTTTCCACCCCCAAATATGTGAGGTTCGCCCCTAGAATTGGTAGGAAAAGCATTTATGCTATGATGTGTGTACCGGTAGCACTTAGATTCTAGAACTTGCGTTAGGACCATTCCGAGGCCACAAGTGAGACTACATTCGTGTAGTTAGATTTACTACATGATAAGAGGCATTAGGATTAACCCATTGTTTTACACCTGTGTTTTTGTTATAATTACTTTGGCTACATTGGTCAAGTAATTCTCCCACACCCTTTGCGTTGTACCCATTTTTGGTACACGATACCCCTAGTACACCCCTCAGAGCCTATCTTTTCATTTCTAACTTTAAGCATTTTACTTAAAGGAAGAATTTGTTACACCCCACTTAAATGTACACCCAAATCGCCTTAGCCTACCTTGTATGCACTCATTTTTAGTGCATTATTGTGACAACATTTGTTTAAACCCCAAGTTAATTATCTAATTGATTACATGGTTGCTAAGTCGAGTCATATCTTTGTACATATTGTTTTGGGACGATTGGGACTCATGGGTAAAGTACTAGTGTAACGGAGTAATGGGGAAGAAGAACATTATTACCCCCATATGTGCTAAATATTTTAAAAGTACTCCAAGTGTTTCGATTATCTTAATTCGAGTCATTAGAATAGTAATTGTAAAGTTATGTAAAAGTTCAAGTGTAAGGGGAATGCAACGCCCCTATGATGTATTATTTTGGATGGTAGGGCAAGAGTGTATGGGAAAAAAAAAATCGAAAAAATCAAGAAAAATACAAAAAAATGAGAAAAAGAAAAATAGAAAAAACATACGGACTACCATCCCGTTTCATTTTATGTTTATTTTATGTTTTTGTTATTTTGTTTTTAGCTTAAGTCGAGTCTAGTCTTGGCTTAGCAACGCCATATTGTACATGTAATTAATCAAGATCTTTAACTCGCCACCAGTAAAATATCCCTTATCCAACAAATCCGTGTTTATCATATCCCTACACCTCACGTTATAACCAATGTAAAAGCCCTCTTTGATAGTTTATCTTAGGTGCTTACGCCTACTGGAGGAGGTTTTTGATCCTTTCCCAAGCCTATGGTAATCTATTTGCTATGACAGGTAGTGAGAGATATTATCCGTTTTCATTTATGAGATATACTTTTATGACACCTGAGTGATGTGAGTATCTAAACACTACTTGTGAGGTGCTAGTTTGTAATCTCCGTGCTTATTATGATTAAAGTGGAATGACTATTTATTGTAATTACTTTTATATTAGCATTAAATGACCCCTAACTTGTATTTTGATTAGAATAAAAGCGCATTTGCTTGAGGACAAGCAAATCTCAAGTGTAAGGGTATTTGATGAAGCGAAAAGTGTACCGCTTTTAGGGGGTCATTTAAGCCCTAAATCGTATTTATTTGATCAAATATTGCCCTAAATCGTTCCTTTTGTCATTTTAGGTACTTTGGAGAAGAAATCTGGAAAAGGAAGCATTTTGGACGTTTTTGGAGCATAAAAGTGAAGAAAACGACAAAGTCTCAAAATCGGCTGGAAAAGTACCTTTGACGGCGTCAAGGATTGCTCCTGACGGCGTCATGGCTTGGCAAAAGAGGTGGATATGAAAAATACACATGATAAGCCAGGGAGTTTTACAAAGGAATTCTGACGGCGTCACCCTTTAAGGTGATCAAGGCCATCACGGTTTATGTTAATGAGAGACGGCGTCAAGCACTATTCTGACGGCGTCAAGCCTTGATAAGCCAGGGAGGATTTTGGAGGACTAAAGAGGGACGGCGCCAGGAAGACCATCCGGGAACCCTAGACACGGCGAGGTGACGGCGTCAAGATCTATAACGTGACGCCGTCAGCCACTAAACTCTATATATAGTTTTGCAATTTTTTGTCATTAGTGTGCAACTTTGTGAGGAGAAACCCTAAGACGAATTTCTGCCATTTTTAAGGGTTTTTACACCCTTGGATCTCCCATGTTTAATTGAAGATAAGTATTCATTTAATCAATCAATATGTCTATGTGTTGTTTGATTATATCTTGTTCTTGTCTTTTAATTAACATGCTAGGCTAGATTTATCTTGTGTTTGCTTAGATCTAATGAAACCTAACTATTGATTATTGGTTATTAGTGTGTTATTAATTGTATTGGATGATTGTTTATCGATGTTAGGCTTAAGAAAACTGGCTAACTTCCTATACGGTAACTTGCTTGAACGTCTTAAGAAACATGAACCAATGCGTACTAAGGTTTTTATGGTTGTATTTAATGCATGAGCGAATTCTAGTGATCCCATGTTAGGAGCTTCTTAGCCGGCTCGACATAGGAGTGAAGTAGGAGCTTGTAGAGTTGGGGAAGTACGTACGCCACCCCACGATTGGTATTAAGGAATACACCCGTCATCCACGCAATTAATACACACTAATCAACCGGTAAAAGATAGTTAGGGAGTAAGGAAATCTAAGTAAACACATTTCTCTCCATATAAGTTTCACGACCTTTTCATTTTCAGTTATTTTATTTTATTTGCATTTGTAGTTATTTGGGTTAGTTGACTAGCAACTAATTCCGCCCACTCCTTCAAACCCGAGATTTTACTTGCTTTTATAAAAAATATAAAAATACAAAAAGAATCTTCCCTCACCCTTAGACCTATTAGAATAGTTTTTCAATCCTAACGACACTATTCCCCTAGAGAACGATCAATCCCCCGGTACTTGCCACTTCACTATACTATATCGGTCAGGTACACTGCCTGGTGGGGATTGCAAGCCTCTTGAGATCCCTCGAGAGGTAAAACCTGTTGTAAGGTCGCAAAACCACGCATCAAAGGGTTAATTATATACACTTCATATAAAACTAGCAATAAAACAAGTGACAAGCTACTTAATTATCAGGACAGGTCTTCTTTTTGTCTCAAGTATCTATCTGTGTACGTGTGTGCTAATCGCTGATTCGTGCTCATTAGTTTAATTTACTATTTAATCATAACCAAACCGTGCCAGTCTCTCAGGCTGAACCCCTTTGCGTTAGATTAGGTTGTACAGCTAACTAAAGATATTAAAATACTGATTAGAATTACTAGATAATACGTTCCACTCTTAGTGATCGACACTCTACTTACCATTATATTCATACTGACCGGGTACACCGCTCGTTAAGTGTGTGTGTTATTGATAAGTCGGCTAAATATAAATTTAAAACTTGAGTAGGCATTAATACTGCTAAACCGTAACGACACATCGCACGCATCAAGTTTTTGGCGCCGCTGCCGGGGATATAAAAGAATTAGAGCAAAAAAACAAGCATCAAGTTTTTGGCGCCGCTGCCGGGGAGTGAATTGTTATTATTTGTTAATTTGATTAGTATTTTAATTAGGTTTTTCTTTTTAGATTCTAACCGCTAACCCTGTTATATATTAGATAAATTGCATTCATTGTATTATTTGCATATGTTCTGTTTTTATGTGTTTTTATTTTCTGTAATTTGTGTTTCTTTTTGTTTGTTTTATTTTTGTTTTTAAGATTTTTGTTTTTCTGTATTTTTCTGCATACTGCTATCGTTGTACTATGCTGATACAAACGATACGGCGCATCTGTTTTCACAGATACGGCGTATTGCGTTTAATTTTTATAAAAAACAACGCGTTTAATAAATTCGAGTACGACGCATCTTTCCCCAAGATACGGCGTATTCTGTTTTTAATAAGAAATTTTTTCTAAACCCTAACGCCATACGACGCATCTGTTTTTGCAGATACGGCGTATTTATTATTTAAATTAAAAACAGTTTTCGAATTATTAAACAGATACGACACATCGATCCCTGTCGATACGGCACATCTTCTGAATCAAAAATCTTGTATTTTGAAACGTAACGAAAATACGGCGCATTAGCTTTTGTTAATACGACGAATTTAATTTGATAAATATAGTTGATTTTTGATATTCACTTTGATCGTTCCACCACTCTCGTGCACAAGTTGGTTTACTTTCAGGATAAATGATGGCTTAAGCATCACTATGGAAGATTACATTCTGAACCTAACCAAGAGACGCTAGCTGGAGTAATCAAACCTTAGATGATTGAAAGGCTGTAATAAGACGACAAGAGTGGAGGAGAATCAGTACTGGTAACATTGAGTATCTTAAAATTCTTGAAATAGAATTCCAGGTATCCTCTACAATAATTTACCTAGCCTTATAGAGAGTTCTCTACGAAACCTCTCCCGAATATAATCTCAATTTTGTAAGCTTAAAACGATATTTGCTCCTAACCTTGGAGTAAATCATTATCCACTAAACAATAAAGATTATAATCATTAATAAAACGGATATGCTTATTGCTCTTATCTTGAATTTATATATATCATATGGTATACCGTTTTACCCCAATTTGATGTATAAGGAAATGTGTTACGGAGGCCAAGGTACGTTCCTTATTTAAATTTTGTTCACTGGCACAACAATACGGCGGATCTTAGTATTCTAAGCGCCGTATCTCTGACTTATTAACACTTATTGACCAGTCAATGAATTTAGATAAGATACGGCGCATACAATTATGCGATACGGTGCATCATACTTACCCTATAAATACGAAAGAGATGCGCCGGATTTCCACTTTTTACCCTAGTATTCACACAGTAAAAACGCACACTTCTTGACGAAATTAAACCCTCTAATTTGAGTTCTTTTCTCGAATCAAACTTCTAACCCGAACTTTAGACCGAATCCTAATCGCAATATAAGGTAATTATTCTATTTGATTTTGTTTAAATCTAAAAATTAGGGTTTATGATATAGTTCGATTAGAGCTTAGAAGTTTAGGGGATTTGATTAGAACTAGGACTAGATAATTTCCCCCATGTTAATTTTTGGACTAATCATTGAATTTGGTACCGAATTGATTTAAACGAAAATTAGGGTTCGGGAAATTTGTTTTTGAGCTTTGGAGGGAAAATGAAATATTGTGGTTATAGGAACTCTTAGATTTAATATATGGGTAAAATGGAACTGTGATGTTAAGTGGGAGTTTACGTCACGGGTCCAGATTCTTGGAAAACATGCCTGACCCCTTTATTTTATACTGATATATTGCTAGATGCGGCGCATCTTGGTTAATTGATGCGGCGTAACGACCTATTTCCAATTTAAATACTTCATTGTTACGCCGTATTACTTAACCTAGATACGACGCATCCCCCATACGCCGTATCCCCTTAATCTATGCGGCGTATTACTGTCTTTACCATCTGCACCGTATCAGTTATACCTAGATGCGACGCATGACCTATGCGCCGTATCGCCTTTTGTAATACGCCGCATCTTCCTACTAACAGAACACTAATATTTTCTGTTTTGAATTTTTCAGAATGGATCTCCCAGTTGCCGCCCGTAGACACCCATGGCTCCATTTTGAAACAATGGGACTGACACAGGGTACCGTTGACGATTACATGCCTAGACTTAGGAAGTTTTATCAGAGGAAGGTGTTCAGTGTTCTAGTTTTGGATTTTGACAGCATCGGGCATATTGATGGGGGTAACGCTGCTGGTAGGTTACGGACTAGGTTGGAGATGGTACACAGTGATGGGGAAGGGTAGGTTTTATTCAGATCTTACTCTTGGGAAAGGTTGTTTAGGATTGAGGAGCCGTTGGTGAAGGTTTTGATGTTGGAGTTTTTCAGTACAGTGCACTACAGGGAGACAGATCTTGGTCTTGACACATTCGATACTTTGGTATTCAGACTGGGTGGTTTAGAGCAAAGGATGTCTATGAGGCAGTTCATACTAGCTCTCGGGTTGCACACTGCAGAGGAAATGGCATCTCCAGGTTTTGCTGATTATTGGGCTGACAGTTTAAGGGTCGTTCAGGATCGTGGGGAGTTAGGAGATTATTGGGTTGAGATTTCATCTGGGGGTGATTCGACCACCACCACTCCTTCATACACACTGATTAGGGAGCCCATGAGGAGGCTTTATCACCGTCTGATAGCCCTGACTATTGCCGGGAGGGGACAGTCACCTGAGAAGGTGACTACTTTGGACCTTTTTCTTTTGCGGAGCATGGACGAGGGAGCTGTGGTGAACATCCCTCACTTCTTGGCACATTATTTACACAGAGTAGCTCCAGGGAGGGACAGTAGGAGCCAGATGACTGGGGGTCACTTTGTCTCTCGACTCGCTAGGCATTGGGGTATTGGGTGATGAGATTCCTGCTGATCTCCCGATTGATGTAGCTAGATTACCTGGTATGGATGCAGACTATCTTGCGACTAGGCTTGGGATATGCGAGGAGATGATGGGTGGATACTTCTGGGCACCGTTAGGACCACCTAGGCCTGCTGAGCCGGAGCAGGGGGATGCTCAGGCGGCCCCAGCTGCTGCTCCAGCTCAGGAGGAAGTACAGGCACCAGCACCACCAGCTCCCCGCACTGTAGGACAGAGAGTCGAGAGAGTGGAGCTAGAGGTTAGGTCATTGAGAGAGGCTATCGAGGCACAGAGATTTGAGCTTGCTGGAGTGAGGAGAGATGCGAGCTGGTTAGTCGACGGTGTCAGTAGGGTGATGGCTCTTCATGGGATCAGCCACCACCTCCCAGATGGTGCTTATGTTAGAGGGATGGCCACATACGAGCGCAGGGTTCGCCGCAGGACTGACGGAGCTAGTACCTCAGGAGCCCATACAGATGACGTGACTCCCAACCAGCCTACAGCTTGACCACTCTTTGCATTTTCATCTTTTGATTACGGACATGTTTCCTCGTACATTACTTATATTCTTTTGGGACTTTACTAATTATTACTACCATGTTTATATTTAATGTTTCAGTTTATGTTTCCATTGATTTTATTAAGACTGGCATTCAGTTCAGCATGAGTAACCGAGAGAACCCGAGAGATATACCGAGGAGAACATGAATTTTATACCAGACTGTACCATTCTGGTTATTAACCGTATGCGCCGCCGCATCCAGTAACACAGATGCGACGCATCCTATCTTTTATTTTTCTAATAATTTATTTTACTTTATTTTATTTCGTACTTATTCCAGGCTCGATACGGCGTATCTTTTTCCATAAGATACGGCGTATCGACTGACCTGATGATTTACCGTTTAATTCTTTTGCTTTTATTTTTACTAACTACTAATGTATTATGCAAGTTTGAACCTTCTTAACTCAGGTGTGTTAAAGTCTAAATGGTATTATAGATTCCTGCATTTCTGTGGATACATCATGTATGAAGCTTAAACATTCTCATCCACAAGAAAATTGATTTTTGCTCTTATACAAATAATGGAGGATCATACCGAGCAAATCCCAGGGGAGTTTTTCTGTTCTAATTCTTTTATTTTCTAGTTTTTAACCTTTGACACAAACAACGAGGACGTTGTTTAACTTAAGTGGGGGGGATTGGAGAATTAGAACACTTACTTGTCCTAAACTTTTTCAAAATATGCTTAAAATGCGCTTAATATATCAAAATTTAAAATTTTTAGCATGTTTTTGTTTAAAGTCTAAATTACATAGCTGCACACATAACATTATTTCCAAAAATTGTGAACTTATGTAAAGTTTTGTATTAAGTGGAAGTTTGTTTTAACCAACTTATGTAAAGTTGGAAGTTTGTTTTAACCAACTTATGTAAAGTTTTGTATTAAGTGGTCGATATCACCACTATTTGTTGTATATTATATTTATGGATTGAATGGGAGTTGGCCGTTATGGGAACGCCAACTAAGGTTATTCTTTGATTGAGATCTTGTTGAGTATAATTCGTGTCTACCTAAAGCGTGTGTTTCAAGTGTTAAAGCGTGAGTTATTCAATGATATGAGTCTTATTCATGGGATGGTTGGGAAAGTAATTTACCACACTTAGGATTTTAATTTATCTGTTTTGTTTATTTTTCATTTTACACCAATTTGTATCCCAAATATTATCCATACCCTACATCATTCTTTATCCAAACCTTTGATTTATTGAGATTAGGGATTTGAGCAATCTTAAGTATCGTAGTCGTGGATTCGACTATGTATTTATGATTTTGTCGCCCTTTTTGATATAATATTATTGGTGAAGATTACTTGGTCCTATCTTTAGCCTATTCGAGTTAAGGATTTGAGCAATTGCAAGTATCGTGGTCGTGGATTCGATCATGTATTTGTGATTTTGTCGCCTTTTCTGGAATATGAGATCGATAGAGATTAAGAAGAATGATTAACCCTTAACCAACAAACCCTTTTTACCGCTTTAGACTTGTTATTCCTTAGCTTTAGTGGGGGAGATGCGTATACTTGCCAAGCTTATGATAGAATATTCGTCACGACTGGACAGTTAAACGATTAGATTTGCTTTTATCAAAATATTTTATTTTATTTCTAATTCGTTAAGTGTTTGGTTGTGCAATTATGACAAAACGAATACATGCTTAAATATAAAAATAAATCCTAATATCTTTTAGGATACATTTTCATAAGATTTATTCTAAGGTTTACTTGGGGACAAGTAAAGTTCAAGTGGGGGGATATTTGATGAACTCAAATAAGTACATTTTATTATCATCATTTATCCTATTTATTTGACTTGTTTTATTATATTATATATGAGAATTGATACGTTAATGTTTACTTTTGTAATTCTCAGGTAAAAACAAGTATTATGTGAAACTTGGCGATTTTGGACTAATTATGGAGCAAAACAAGCAAGATGTTAAGAGTCTACTGAAATGTACAAGATCAAGATCATTCTGCTCCAGATACGCCGCAACATACTTCTTACATACGGCGTATCACTATCAAGATTTCACAAGTTACAATCCAAGACAGCAAAGGACATGCGCCGCATAGAGAAATGGAGTTACGCCGCATCTTAAGGCGGTGTACGAATATTCCTGAATATATTAATCTTGGACCCCACGCGAAGTTAAGTCAATGCGCCGCATCTACTTATCCTATGCGCCGCATCTAACCCTCAGACAGAAACTATAAATACCCCAAGGTCAAACGAATTTCGGGGTTGAACAAGGTTGGACAGTGCAAGATACCAGACGAATTCAGACGTATTAGCAGCACAAGACACACCCTAAACGAAGATACAAGAGCTGTAAGAAGGTCCTGCATGTATTCAATTCATTAAGTAGTTTTGTTTTATTGTATTAGTACACTTTAATTCATCAGGATTGATTGGCTGATGTCATGTGACTACGGAAAATCATGTCCACCCCTTAAAATTGCTTTCCCATTAATTAAAGTTTATATGTTGATGTCTTTGGTGACTTTTATTAGTGCATTGATAACCTCTGTGTCTAGCTGAGCATTGCTTGGGTCGCCATGCCCCTTCCTCGCCTATTTAAGAGACGCTTAATAAATAGGATAGACATAAGTAATCATTAAGGGTTTACTCGCCGATAAGATTAGAGCCAACGAGAAAGGGTTAATTATATACACTTCATATAAAACTAGCAATAAAACAAGTGACAAGCTACTTAATTATCAGGACAGGTCTTCTTATTGTCTCAAGTATCTATCTGTGTACGTGTGTGCTAATCGCTGATTCGTGCTCATTAGTTTAATTTACTATTTAATCATAACCAAACCGTGCCAGTCTCTCAGGCTGAACCCCCTTGCGTTAGATTAGGTTGTACAGCTAACTAAAGATATTAAAATACTGATTAGAATTACTAGATAATACGTTCTACTCTTAGTGATCGACACTCTACTTACCATTATATTCATACTGACCGGGTACACTGCTCGTTAAGTGTGTGTGTTATTGATAAGTCGGCTAAATATAAATTTAAAACTTGAGTAGGCATTAATACTGCTAAACCGCAACGACACATCGCACGCATCAGGCTACTACTTTTAATAGTCGATCAATGTGGTCTGATATAAATATTAAAAAAAAAAAGTAACTACAAAGGGCGATATCAGGTACTAACCTTGATGACTTTTCATCTTGTTGTTGATGTTGCAACCTTGATGTTGATGAACATTGCAGAAAACATCTGGAACGTGAAAAAGTGGTGCCGTTTTATCAATTCGAAACTTACGTTATAGTTCGAGAAGCAAGAAACTGATAAACCAAAGACATACTAAATAAAATAAATTGAAATCGGTTGGATGTATTCTTGAGACATTACATTATCAAACTTTTAACGAAAATTACTAACCTTTAATTACTAAGATTGTTGCTCTTCTCGCTTGATTCTTTTGGACAATGTGCACCTAATCCATCAACAAAACCTTAATGACATATGAACCCATTTGAAAAATTAGTGAATTCAACAACCTAAACAAACTGCAATTTATAACGAATTTACCTTCACACACATTTCATCAAACACATGGTGTGCATAAAACACATCATCAGTTCGTAGCAAATAATATAAAGAATTAAGTCTAATTCATAAAACGAAAACACTAATCGAATCATGTACAAAATCAGATATATAATTAGTACCATAAAAACAATCGTTCATTCAAGAATCCACCAAGACATAGATTAAAACAAACATCTTTAGTGTAGCCAATTCATCAAATCAACAATCCAATATGAACATGTGTTACAATAATGATTTATAATTAAAACCAAAAATGAATTACAATATTTAATTGAGCCAAAATTCTTACATTAATTTTTGTGTTCGAATTTCTGATCATACATAAACCCTAAATTTATTTATTCACATAACCATGTTGGGGATGTGCGATAACATTTCCTCGACATGATTCTCCAAACGAATTCGTCTGGTGACATGATTTAGGGTTCATGGTGACATGATTATTCAAAGTATAAAGATTAAAAAAAATGAAATTGAAATCGATTGTATCAATACCTAAATTTTATGGATCTACAAAAATTGGTGTAATTGATTATCATCAAGATTGATTATTCGATTTAGGGGAACCCTGTTTTGGAAAAGGGGTTTTTTATTATTGAATGTTGCAGCAAAAAGATCTATTGTTCTAAACTTGATTTAATGTGTATGGATCTTGATTTTGATGTTCGGGGTTTTTGATTTTTGAATAGGGTGGAAAAGGGGATCTAGAGAGAAAAGGTTGTGTGTTTTTTGTTATGAGTGTAACAAATGAATGAGGGATGAGATATCCCGCCCAATTTTTTTGGTAGCAAATGTTTAGAAAGCTCCAAACCGTAGGATCAAATGAATTTCCAGATAGCAATTGATTAAGTATTTTGGGGGTATTTTGGGAGAGAAATAGTAGGACAAAACCTTGTTTTATATAGGAGGTATATATATATATATATATATATATATATATATATATATATATATATATATATATATATATATATATATATATATATATATATATATATATTAGATTTCGAAGCCCGCCCGATGGGCGGGCATGACTTATAAATTTCGTCGGAGTAATTTTGTATACCGAACAAAGGGTAGTAAAATTATGTTTTTAAACATAGGTAATAATCAAAGGAAGTTGTTGTACAGTAGCCTATGTAATCAATTTATACAAAGCATGCTCTCGTAAATTTCTTAAAAGACAGAAAACTTTTATACAAAATGAGAACGGGTTTCTATTGCGTTGGTGGTAGTACAGAGGATCCTGCTCCATGAGCTTCCAACTATGCATTTAGTAATGGCAAGTCCATGGCATCCACTACAAAAACATTGTATATTTTCAAATAAAGATACATATATGGATACAAACATATATAGATAAGTGGGAAAAAGAGAACTAAGTCAAGTGAAGGTGACCGTGTTGTCACTATAAAAAGAATGTAGGTTATAGTTACACATTATATGATTTTGCCTCCAAATCTTTTGACGTCTTCAACTTTGTAAATGTATCCAATATATTTGGGAAGATCGTTTACAAAAAATTAAGTGAAGATAAATTAATTAGAAACTTACAAAATTATTTATTAAATGCATTAAGAACGAAAAGAAACAAATGTTCATCCAATAAAAGAAAACAAAATTAATAAATTATCAGCAAGAACAAAGTATATTTTGTCGGTTCAAATGCGAAATCTTACTACACAACGTTGGTTTTTGATTTTGTATATTTACTATCTTTATAAGAACAAAGGATCTTCAATCGTTTCGAAATCCTCTTGCCTCTTAAGACAACGGCATATAATTGACCATGCTGAAATGGGCCGGCTAACTTTATGAATATGGTTAAAAAAAATTCTAAGAAAATGTAAATTAATTATAAACATACCAATATATTATTTAAAGCATTAAGAAAGAACACAAATAAACACTTATGATAACACAAATAATTTTGGTGGTGAAGTATAAGGTGTGAATATCTTTTCTTTATAATATGAATTCTCTTGTAGTAATTACCATGACCACAACAATGTATGTGAAAATCTAAAGCAAAACCAAAATTGCTGTCCTAAAGTGTATGCAAACATCCATACATCCAAATAAGTATATATAAGTGTAATTAGAAAAGGCTCACTTCAAATTATAAAAATGGGTTGGTTTCAGTTAGATTTTATACCAAACGGGTAAAGTTACAAAAGTTAAGTGAAATGGATTAAAATAGTGGGATTAAATACGCCAACCTCCTAAAAATGGAGGGCTTTACCTAGTTTGAGTATGTGTGGCGGTGGGTTCAAACCCCATGGATTAGTTGGCCAAATGGTCAGAAACCATGGTTAACCGTTAAATAAATAAATAAATAAATAAATTGTAACTATTAAATACACCAACGCGACCCATGTTGACCCATACTAAAGATTTTTTGCTTGTTCCACCCCATATCGACCCATTACCCAATGCAACCAACTTAACCATTTGTTACACCAAAACCTGACTGCTACATTTCTTGATTTTGTGTTAACACGAACAACTAAGATCAACGGAGGGAAAGAGGAAGAAAGATACTTACCATTCTAGAAGTTGTTTGCCATAGTCTTCTGTGTCATCTACATATTCCCTTAACTCAAGTGCACAGTACACAAACAAATATAATCCATAACTTCGGCTGGTTTAATCATTTTCGGTGTTTGGCATTGCATCTTTAAAGTGATTATCTATTATAGTGTTTTCAAGTTTCATATATTCACATAAAAACTTATGGGTTTCATCACGTGTTGCTGATTTAAAAAACTTATATAAAAATTGTTGCTAAACTTGCACCTTTTATGATTATGATCATCATTTTTACATAATAAAAAAACATCTTACCCACTTGCTAAATAAAAATCTTTATTGCTGCAGATTGAATGTTGGTTCATTGCTAAACACGTTCGATTCACGCATTAGAGCTGTATAAGTACAGGTCATAAGGCGGTTTATCTTTTGCCCCAAGCTATTATTATGTGTAAAAACTGGAACTTGCTGCAATATACTCCCTGTTAGCCGTAAAATAAATTTATGTTCATTAAGAATACATCTGGTTAATAGGTTAACAAAATACCACAAAGCATAAGGATAAGATTGTACATTTCTCTTTATGAATGATATACATATTTTGATGCTGACTAATGTTCCTTCGCACGTAAATCTGAACGCGTGCAATCGTTATTGCACAATGAGGTTTGGATTTGTGTTCGGTTACGATTTATACAAATAAGGAGACTTCATAACTGATTGAAAAAATTGATAAATAAACTGTTAAAACCTTTATCTTATTTGAATGCTCCAAGTATAGTAATCCAAAACTAAAGCCATGCAAATTTACAGTTAAAATCATTATTTCTAATAAATCAATCTCAAATTCATCTTATGCATGTCACTATGAGCAACAATTGATTCCATTGTAGTATTCACAAACAATGTAATAGCCTTGCTGCAACACTTTACTCAGTACCAAACAGCCCCTCATGTAGCACTAAAGTCAGTACCAAACAACTCGTTCCTCACATTCTCACCCAACTAATGGTTTAATACTTTTATCTATTAAGTTGCGGATAATTGGTTACTAATACCTAACCACAATCTAACTTAGACATCTAAAAACTTAATATAGAAATAGACATCTGAAAATTAAAGTAAATACCTGACGGGATATGGTGATATAGAAACTTGTGAATACTTGATGACGATTATATGATTACTCTGACCTGCTCCAAAACAGAGACAATTAAATCACGTCAGCTAACTTAAAGCATGAAAATGGATAGATTTATGGCAAAGAACTCACAGTGATACCGTGTTTCTAACGGGAATATCTCTCTTTGCACTGTCCAACCCAGTGGGCCCCATAACCACCCAAATGTTGCGACAAATAGACAAATGACAACCACCACCATGATAGAATAGGTTTCTGAGAGTTCTTGATCATTCCCAAATTTTATTCCTAATATTATGCCCACAATGACCTATTTCAAAGCAGAATATTTGTTAAATTAGTAGGTAGATGGACTAAATTGAAAACTTCTGTTAAAAAAATGGGAGTATAGTTCTATTAGTATAGGCAAAAAGATGAAGTTTGATATGCTTATAAGAATGGAATAAGCAATTATTTCATAACGTTTTCCAAGCTTACTTTGCAAATAATCATTTGAATGCCGCCACCAATCAGGATCACTCTTCTGTCCAATTTATCAACTGCTGCTATAGAAACAAAAGTAGAAAGACAAAGAACCGCTCCAGTCAAAGCAAATGAGTATAAAGATGCATTCCTTTTAAAAGCCAAACTTTGAAATAGAACCGGGGCAGATGTGATTTAATCGTCTCTTTTTTGGAGCAGGTCGGAGTAATCGTATAATCGTCATCAAGTATTCACAAGTTTCTATATCACCATATCCCGTCAGGTATTCACTTTAATTTTCAGATGTCTATGTTTCTATATTAAGTTTTCAGATGTCTAAGTTAGATTGTGGTTAGGTATTAGTAACCAATTATCCGCAACTTAATAGATAAAAGTATTAAACCATTGGTTGGGTGAGAAAGTGAGGAACGGGTTGTTTGGTACTGACTTTAGTGCTACATGAGGGGCTGTTTGGTACTGAGTAAAGTGTTGCAGCAAGGCTATTTCATTGTTTGTGAATATTACAATGGAATCAATTGTTGCTCATAGTGACATACATAAGATGAATTTGAGATTGATATATTAGAAATAATGATAAGTCCTACCTGGTCCAGTCAGACCTACTTAAGGTTGAATAACAGTTTTAATCCCGATCCAAAACTCAGCGCATAGTCTTAACTAAACAAATTATCAATAGATTCAAGTTAAATATCGTTACCAGGTCGAACCACCGTGAGACCTGCAGCCTGGGGTCTAGGAGTTTTCCCTTATCGCAACCATCCTTACTTGAATATTTCTTTGATCATATTTCCTGTTATTGCTTTTCTTCCATATCTAATAGCCCAAAGTGCGTCAGCAACAATAAACCGCATAAGCAGTGCCCAACTTTAGTAAAGTGCAACAACAATTAGCAAATGTGATATATTGTTCGGTTCAGAATGCGTTATAAGCTCACCCTACATGCCATGGAAAATTTCATTGAGAGGAATCAGCAAAGAAAAGAAAGATTTGGACCTCTCATGTAACAAAAAGAAATTGAAAATTTTATTTCAAAATTTCAAATACCACAATCAAGCTTGCTACTTTGGATCGAAACATCTTGAGAATTTTGCAACTGAATTACATCTTTATTTGGGCTACCCCCTAAGGATGAAACACTAATGCCAAAAACCTGAACGGATTGACAATTGTCGAACTTGAGGTGAGTTTTTTGGCTGTTTTGAATCGTTATTCCATCTGTACTTGCTTCCCTATCATTCAACACTCCTCCGCATTTGTGCAACCTGTCACATTGTTCAAAATGTCATACAGCCATGCCAAACTTCTTGTAAACTTACTGTATTTAGGAGGCGTTTGGCATTGCGTTTCTAGCTTGGGTATAGTTAAACTTAGTTCTATTATATGCATGTCACATAAACAGCCTTGGAGTTATCGTAATAAAACTGATTCTTGCCATCCACTTAACTAAGGATCAGTTTCTTTATATGTAATAACGCAAAGGAGTTTGGTCTTTCTTTGTTTTACTGCAATGCAGAGCATATCAGTATACTCCAGATACATGCGAGACTGATTGTATAATAAGAGAAACTATAACGAATTACAAATCATTAAAGGCTTGGATATTTGTAAAAGTGATAAAGAATTAAAAGAAACCTATTGTTTAAGAGCATAATGCATATACGGAGTATATATTTGTATCATTTATGAGTAAAAAGACTTAAAAAGGAACCCATAAACATAACTATTACAATTATACCTTAAGAAGAAGAGCATTACATGTCTTCTCGTCAATAGCCTTCTATTGGTCACTGGATTTGTTAGCCGGTAGTGCAAAAAGATGCAAAGAACCACCAACCGAAGTACAATAACTCTCCTGTATGGATTTATTTTAGATGATGAGATAGAAACCTTCCTTGAAAGTGGCTAGCGGGCTTCATCATTCCTTCGAAAGATAAACAAAATGTATCAATTAACTATAGTCCATTATTATATCATAATAAGACCACTTGATGTAAATTCAAACAGATACACAATGAGTAGACTTACATCAGTGAGTCATCGACCAGGATATTAGTGGTGGCATCAATATCTTGACCTAAGAAGACCTAAAAAAATAATTCAGTATCAGATATAATCAGAACTTTCGAAGCATGCAACGTTTGAAGACATTCGATAAATAAAAATGATAATAATAAACTAATTTTACCTGGATGCTGTAAGATACATAACATAGTAAGAATTAGCATCAAACACGTATTTAAAAGCAATATATCAACCATACGAAACATGGTTCTAAAAATCAGGCACATGTAATAATACATAATAAAAACCTTTAGATTCACATGATACGAATATCAATTGTTGAAACCTTTTTCGAACATAACAAACCATTTACACAATTGAAGACTTCATACGAAGACCACCTATGGAAGAAAAAACATAATGATTAGGTTTACATTAGGGTTAGGTTAAAAAAAAAGTAATGTCATCACCTACCTCAAAGCTATGCAAGAAACAAATTTTTTGATTTAGGGTTTCGGAGAAGAAACGAATGAATTTGCATGGGTTTGTTTTGATTGAGGGTTTTTAGGTATTGTTATCAGTTACGTATGTTTTAATGGTTTTTTGTTTTAATTTAGGGTTATTATTAGGATTCTCATATTTATCTCATTAAAATGGTCAACAATTGGTTGCATGGGTTTATAGATTTGGGCTTGCAAGATATAATCAAAAAAATGTGTTGGTATAGTGGTTATTATGCTTCTTAATGTTACCAACAACCTAGGTTCAATCCTTGTAAGTGGCAAAAAATTTTAAAAAATTTCCGAATTTTAGTATTAAATACGAATTTTAATTAAAAAAAATTATGAACAAAGTGTGCTTACGTGGAATTAAAGATATTCATGCTTAGGTGGACAAATTGTGATGACATGACATTAAATCACGATTACATGGCAATGAGGTGGACATATCTTGAATAATCTACGTGTAACGCCTCCTGTTATATATAATGTGTGTGTTTATATATATATATATATATATATATATATATATATATATATATATATATATATATATATATATATATATATATATATATATATATAAGTAAAAGAAAATGTATTAAACTTGCATTGATCTGAAACACACACAAAATGTTTTAAACATTTAGTATTTCATGTATGTTGTATAAAAATAGTTAAGATAATTATTTTTATACTCATGATATGTCGAAAACTAATAATATTATACTTAATAATAAATAGTTTTTTTTTTTTTTTGCACATAAGAATAAATGACAATCTCGAAGTGGTAAGTTAATATGTCATTAACCTCACACATACAACTAGTATTAGAATAAATGGAACACATTTCTTAAATTTTTTTTAAAAGGAGTGATCGTGAGGGTCAAGAAAGATTTCGAGTACATATCAATTCATTATCCAAATTATGATTGATATCATCATCGAATCTAATTAACAAGTTTTCGAGTATGGACATGAAATTGGAGTCATTATTTGTCTAGCTTCAAGATAACATCAAAATATAACGAAATATATTATCTTTAATCTACATACTCAATCACACTTGATTGTTATGAAAATAATGACGTCCTCTCAATCGAAAATAATAAGCATCGGATCATAACTCACACTTGTGTTGAAGATGCCATATTGAGTCTTCTTATCCAATGGTTGTGTTCCAAACATTAAACTAATATGTTTAAAATATGCATAAAATACACAACTAAGTAGGATTGACAACTTGGATGTTTCATCCGAAATATTCAAGTAATTTACTTTGCAATGTAATTGGTAAATGTGTCATTTCCGAAAAACCAAACACGAGCAAACAAACAACACATGTAAACTTTGCTCATGAACAACTCAACAAACAAAGATTTTGTCCAAGAGATCATGAAATGCACCATCTAAACTCAATAACCTCTAAATCTCAAACACATGATTGAAACATTGTGCTTACCTTTGGTAGGATATTGTGTAAGACATGTCATCTTCATTAACCGGCTTTTAAAATATGGTTAGTTGAGTCATATTAGGACATGTATTAGCGGATTAAGCTTATCATCTTTGCTACACTTCGATAGGCAAATATAGGAATTTGACTTTTTCTAACATGAGAATGACTACTGGAGAACCTATCGTACTTGAAATTCAATTTGACCTAACGGTTGAATTGCTTCCTAGAGAGAAGTTGGGTTCGTGGTATAACCCGTAAAAATGGTCGTGTTTAGCCTGAATGGAGCACCACTGGTGATAGTCTCATACTCATTCTCTAAGTTGAAAAATCTTCATTCCTACATTTGACTAAAGATTGTTTACTTTGGTGAACTTTGTCTCCCATTAGGATTGAATTTTGAACAAGTAGTAATTAGGATCCTCCTTAGCGAACCTAGATTACTTGCATCCCACATATATAACACCCCCATTTTCGTTACGCAGAGGAATACAACATGGGGTGCTATTTATTAGTCACATAGTACAAGTATAGTAAACGAACTCAAAATAGAGACGTTTATAATAAATTTTCACATTCGATATTATCAGAGTCAAGCAAAAGAGGTCCCAAAAGTTTTATTACAACATAAATTTGAAGAACAACATAAGTTCAAAAGTTTTAGATTTTCATCGAATGTGATTTATAAAACACGGGCCATCATTGTCGATATCCATATCCTTGCGCCGCCCATCCAAGCATTCAACATTTACGGACCTGAGATAAAACATGCTAAAAAGTTGGTTTCAAACAATTTATATCCAAAGGAGAATTGCAAAGGAAATATGCAAAACCCGAGGTTCGTTGTCCCGATTGAAGATTGAATGGAATTGTGATTTCGGGATCGTGATTTGTGTCGTGAATGAGAGATAAGAGTGAGATATTTTGGTTTTTATACTACGAATATGAAATAACTAATAAAAACAAGTAATTAAACTAAGGGAACAAGCAAATTAAGCATACGAAATCTAAAACGCAATCTAAATTTAAAAACGTACGTTACGAATTTAAAAACGTATTTAAAAAGTGAAATCCTAAATTATAAGTCCTAAAATTGTAAAATTAATTTTCCTAAATACTAAATATTAAAATAGAATTTTAGAAAAAAGAAATATATATATATATATATATATATATATATATATATATATATATATATATATATATATATATATATATATATATTTATGAATTAAAAACTAAAAGAAACTAATTTAATGATTTAAAAATAGTAAATGATTTAGGAAAAATATGAAAATTTGCAGAAAAATTCTAAATGATATTTAAAGGCTAGGAAAAATAAAATCAGAACTTTTCAAAACCCTAATAAACTGTTTATGCAAATAAGCTGTTTCAAAAAGCTCTAGAAAATAAGCAAATAGTACCAAAAATCATCCCATGATCAAATTTAGTTCAATACACTAAATGAAACTTAAATCAACTGAATAAGCACAAATAAGCTCAATGAATAAGCAGATAAGCAGTTGGAACAGTTGACAAGTTAAGGTAGTAGCAGTGATCAAATAGCCAATTTGCAGCTGACTTATAAGCTAGGTATAAGCTTATTGGGAGAATCCAAAGGCAAACACTGAAAGCTTAGACCAGAGACTGCTAGTAACCCAAATATGCCCAAATTTTACAACCAATTGCTCACTGAATTGAAGCCTAGATCAGATGGTGTAGAAAACAAAAGGCTGTTGCAGGTCTGCACAGGCCTAGGGGGCTTTTTGCAGGTCAGAATTAAGCTAGGAAATAAGCAACAAAGTGAAATCCCAGATTATATCCTAAAAGCCTGTACTACTAGCTATTCATAAACCAATTTTCAGGCAATAAGCACAATGGATTAAGCAGATAAAGAGCTGAGATCAGCAGCTAATGGTGAAGATCTGCACATGCAGTCTGATGCAGCAGGAAGGGATTTTTGCACTTATCTTTTTCAAAACTTGACCAAACTTTACCAAATCCTGGAATCTCACTCTAACAACTATTAGGGACTCAGAAATGCCAAAAGTTGGGCTCAAATAAGCTCAGCTTATATGGAAGCTTATGAAGGCAGTTATGATACTAAAAATGCACTTAGAGACTCCAAACCTCAAAAGTACTCAATTCTACTTAAAACCTATCAACTATAGCTTATCTATCCTAAATTAAGCTCATTCAAACTCAACAATTTGGTCAATGAACAGTGACATAGCTAATTTGGCCAGAACCTACTTGTGCCAAACAGCCCTATATGGAGCTGTTTTGAACTTTTGATGTGTTTTAAAGACCAAAATAAGATAACAACTGATAGCTACTATCTAATAGGCTAAAAATAAGATCAATTTAACTATCATTACTCAAATAAGCACTTATGCATTCAAATTAAGCAAAACAGCAGTTACAAGCTTATAAGGACTAGATATGATATGAAACTTACAAGTGCTACTGCTGAAACAGAACTGGACAGAGTATTAACTAAACCCAGGCTTATCCATAAGCCAAAAATTACCCAAATCCAGCTTATCACCTCCACAGCTTAATTGACTATTCCAGTTGACTTTTGAGTTGACTTTTGGACTTTTTGATATAGAAACAGGTTTGATCCTACCAAAAGCTCACACTAAGATATTAAGCTTATATGAGCTTATGTAATTCAGAAAACAGCTTATTGAAGCTGGGAATAAATTTATTTTTGGATTTTTGTTGGACTTTCTGATTTAGATTAATAATAATGAAAGCAAATGATTTAAAAGCTTAAACTAAATTAGAAACAGCTTAATAAACAATAAAAGAGCTTAACTAACAACTTTAAGAGTAAATAAGCAAATCGGATTTAAAACATAAAACTAAGATTGCATTAAACAAAGCTTGATTACAATAAAAATTTAGAAATTACAATTCATAAATCAAAAATAACAGCATAACTTTAACTAAAAACTACTTGAAATTCTGAGGAAGGGAGCTCTCTATTTATAGCCGATTGGAGATCATTCTAGGTTGTCCACGTCAACAATCCGTGCCTCTTGTGCTTCTTCAAATCAATCTTAACCCTCAGATAACCCTTGGATGCTACTCAATCATTTCTGACCCTTGGATTAATTGGCCACGCATTCCCAGCCAATAGGAATCCTCCATTTCGCTGACATGTCATTCTTGACATGTTAGGAAGCTCCTAGAAATGCGTGCAAGTACGATAATGCCGTTAATTGCTGTCAATTTTGTACGGGGTAAAATTAGGGCTCATCGCACAGTAGTTTTTCTGGGTAAAAGAAGAATTGGGGCGCGGGTTTTTCTTTGAGGATTTTTTATTTTTATTTGACTGGTTTTTATTAATAGGTTTGACCGGGTATAGTGGTTTGGGTCAGGTCTTGGGTTATAATAGTTGGGCTTGGGGTATAAGTGTATGGGCTGGTGGGTTAGAATGTTGGATTGGGTATTTATTTTGGATTAATGTTAAATCCGGGTATGAGGTTTTAGAGTTAATAGGTTATGCGTAAAATGAATAAGGACCATTTGTGCACATTCTGAAATTTCAAGGACTAGTTTTGCCAATTTTCCAAAATAAATCCAAGGGCCATTCTTGTCATTTGGTGAAACTTTGAGGGTTGACTTTGACTTTTGAGCATAAAATTCTTTCCCGGCTTCGGCTCTCGACCTTTTCCAAATCTCGTGCTCGGTTTGTCTTTTTATCTCGATATTTGTCCATTTTTACAATATCCATCCCTGCACAATCATAAACACAAAAACACGAGATATTTGGCATAATTGGTTAGTTTTTGGTCGTTTTGGTCTTAATTTGGCAAATAAAAAGTATGTGAAAAAGCACATACCAAAAGTCAACATAAAGTTGAGTGAATTCATAGAGTTTAATAAGCAATAAGTTGAATACAAGTATTGTTCATAAGTTGACATGTAACGAATACAAGTAGGGAAATAAGATTATAGCATCGAGCTCATGAAACTGAACCTTGACCTAGTTTTAATAATGCCCCTCCAAAAGGTAAGATTTGCCATTTTCCTCAATTTCTCAATATTATATGTCCGTTTGATAAACATGGCATCAAATGAGCGCTACTCACCCGGACAGGCTCGTCAAGCCAAATATGCATATTCATAATACTAGCGTTTCCCACGGAATTAACGGTTCATGAAATTAGGGACTTGAATGGCAAGAGTTACTCAAGAACTATAATCATGTATTCGGGTCCAGCATACCAAAAGCTACTTGTATTCAGTTTGTAAAACTAGCATGTATCTCCCCCATGGGTTTATAAACAATTTAAGAGTTAAAGTGGGGCTATGAACTCACCTTGGAATGTGAACGATCAAAATGAATTAGTGAAGAATAAACTGCAAGAATCCTACGAGCAACCTAGATATATATACGCAGAAAGTAATCGATACGTATGAGTTTCAAAAGATAGAGCGTTTTAGTTTTCGTGGAATATTTGTATTAATATTTGTAAAAAGTTTAGTATCTCATTCGTGTGGTGGTATAAAGTCTTAGACTCAGAAAAACGCACGCCAAGCAAAAATCATATAGCTCAAGTATGAAAGGCAAATAAACACCTAAGAATCAAATAGCAAATAAGATTATACACGTATAAATTAGAAATCTGAAATTCTGAAACAGTCCCAAAGATTGGGAATTCTGTATAACTCAGTGAGTTCTGGGCATGAGGTGATTAGATAGAGTGATAGAGCTATGTCTTGTGGTCATTTCGCCGGGTGGCACACCTCATAACTCATCCCGATGAGTAAATGAGAGCCAAAATGGCGAAAGGTGTCAAAATCTGCACACCAGATTTCAATCAGAAAAAGCTCATGGTTCTGGTCATTTCTGGAGTTCAGCCCAGTTTTATTAAATGTAGATAAGACATAAACTTAAATGTAGCCACAAATGGCACATCAACCAGAGTTGTAGACCTCTAGATATCGCCGAAAACGTGGGACTGCAGTGTGCTGTTCCAAACAGCTATGCATGTAGTAAATAGGCAATTAAAAGGCACCCTATTTATGCAGAAAATTAGTTGTTAACGCACTACTTTTAAGGGTTGAAATAAGCGGGTATGCACGCCCATGTTGGGCTGAAAAATATGCAGAAAACCAACACCCCTTTGTGGCTGTTATACACGGTATGTGCTTATTCACATACCTTTTATTTGCCAAATTAAGACCAAAACGACCAAAAACTAACCAAAATGCCAAAGATATTTGTGTTTTTGTGTTTGTTTATATGCAGGTACGGATATTTAGAAATATGGACAAAATCAAGTCAAAACCAAGAAAACGAGCACGAGATTTGGAAAAGTGTCAAAAGCCGAAGCCGGGGAAGCAAATGATCAAAGTTTATTCTCAAAATGCCACCAAAAATCCTTGAAGAATCAAAGTATTACAAGAATGGCCCTTGGATCACATTATTAAAGTTTGGCAGGAAAGGTCCCTCAGATTTTACACTTTTGGTCCTTATCAAATTTACTTCACTAAATCCTAAAACTACCTTAAATCCAAAACCGGATCCATGTTTAAAACCTTAAGTCCCACAGCCCAAAACATAAAACCATAAAAACCAGCCCAGCCCTCTTCCCATTTAATACCCAACCCGAACCCACAAATAACCCGGTCAAAGAAATAAATAATTACCCCTTTTCCCGCCCCCCAAATTTACCCAGGTATGAACCCTAATTACCCCGTCCCAAAATTAACCACAATTAAGGGCATTCTTGTACTTTGCACGCACTTCTAGAAGAATTCTGACATGTCAGCAATCCCAGCGAATTCGAGGCTTGTGATTGGCTAATGATGCGTGGAGCTTTGATCCAAGGGCTAGAATTGATGGATTGGTGTCCAAGTATGATCAAAGGGCTGATATCATCTTAAAGAAGCACAAAGGGGTGTGGATTGATGACATGGACAGCCTAGAAGCTTCACAATTCGGCTATAAATAGAGGCTTCTTCTTCCTCATTTGATAAGTAGTTTTTAGTTAATGTTATGCTGTTAGTTTTGATTTTAAATTGTAATCTCAGAATCCCTTTTGTAACTTTTTAAGTTGGTTAATGAAATTTAGTTTAAACTTTCCTTAAATTCGTGTCTCTTTAGTTTACTACAAGCTTCATATTAGCTTATTCAACTGTTTCAATTAGCTTTTATTAAACCTTTTCAGCTTATCAAAAACTTTGTCTTTCATTATTGTTCAACTTATATCAAAAATACAAAAAAATAGGAAAATATCTCAAAAATATAAAAAAAAAAAAAAAATTGAAATTCAGCTTTCAATAAGCTATTTACCATTAGATTAAGCTCATATAAGCTTTTTAGCTTATTGTGAGTGTTAGATAAGGTTTAAAACTGTTTCTATCTCAAAAAGTGCAAAAAGTCAACAAAAGTCAAAGTTACTATTCCAATAAGCTGTGGAAGGGATAAGCTGTTCTGGATAAGCTTGGGTGTATCATTGGCTTATGTGATAAGCTTGGGTATTAGATTGGTTGGTTCAGATTTGTTTCACACATAAGTTCTACTTGTAAGCATCATTTCATTCTCAATTCATAGCTTATAACTGTTCTACTGCTTATTTCTAATTATTCAATGCTGATTTTAAGTGGTTTTAGTTATTTGATCTTAATTAAGCTTATTAATTAGTAGTTGTTAGGTTAGATCTCATTTTGATCTTAAAAGTCATAAAAAGTTAAAAAATAGTCATAGAGTAATCTGCTTATTTAGTGCTTATGTAGGTTTGGAAAATTGCTTTTTAGTTGATATATAAGTTAGATAATCAGTATTTAATCAGTTTCATAGCTTAAATTGGTGGTTAGTAGTGTGAATTTGAGAAATCAGTTTTATAGGGTGTGTTTGGCATATACTATTTCTGGGTTGAATTTGAAGATTACTGTTCATTGACCATTAGACTAGATTTGCTTGAGCTTATTTGAGTCCAGTTAAGCTGATTTTAGGAGGTGATTAGCTGTTTTGGTTTGTCTTAAGGTTTTGCATCAGTTGGTGAATTTCTAGGTTCTTAACTGTGCATATAAGCTCCCCATAAGCCAGAGCTTATTTGGCACTTGACTTGGGCAATCTTAGGTGTAATATGTTGGTTATAGTGAGAGTTTAAAGTCTGGTACTATTTCATTGAGGATTTAAAGAATTAAGTTCACAAAACCTCAACTGCACCATCAGACCCTATTTGCAGTCCTCCACCCCCAGTTCTTGCTCATCTCAGCTTTTTGCTTGCTTAATATCTGCTTATTTACTTGTTCTTTTTGCTTGAAATTTGGTTTCTGAGTAGTTTGCAGTGCTGGTTTTTCAAATTTGAGCTTAGTTTGCATTTTAGAGCTTATTCATTAGCTTAAAATTAGTCTGCAAATTGCCCCAATAGGACTGATGTGCCCTGTTTCAACAGCAGACTCTTAGGCTTATTTGGCTCAAATTAGTGCTTATTTGCAGTTAGTGTAGCTTAATCTGAGTGCTTTAGATCCTTTAGAATTGATTTTGTTCATAGTAGCTTAGTCAAGTTTTCCTTTAGCTTATTGTTAGCTTATTTGCATACTTGTTTATTTTTTTCATTCTTCTTCTTCCTTTAAAAAAGCCCTACTGATCAGAATAAGCTTAGCTTGTTCTGAGCTTATTTAGGTTTCAAAAAAATATTTTGTTTACAAAAAGTGCTTATAATTAAGCCTTTAATCAATTTCAAAAAGAAAAATAAATAAATAAATAAATAAAAAATAAGTTAAAAAAAAAAGTCATTGCTGGGATTCGAACCCTGGCCACCCAGCTCACCACACACACGACTTACCATTATGCTCTAGTTCTGCTTGTTACTCCTAGTTCACATTTAATTACTTAAGACTTTTTTCTTTTTTAGCTTATAATCTGTTTCAGTTTATTACAGCTTATCTGTTTAAGCTCTTTCAAAACTTTTATTTTTCCTAGCTTCCTATTAGTTTAAAGTAATTTCCAGAAAAATTTCATAATTTTCCAAAATCGTTTACTATTTTTAATCATTTAATTTCTTTCTTTTAGCTTTTAATTCATAAAAAATAAAATAACTCATCCCGATGAGTAAATGAGAGTCAAAATGGCGAAAGGCGTCAAAATCTGCACACCAGATTTCAATCAGAAAAAGCTCATAGTTATGTTCATTTCTGGAGTTTGGCCCAGTTTTATTAAATGTAGGTAAGATATAAACTTAAATGTAGCCGCAAACGGCGCATCAACCGGAGTTGTAGAACTCTAGATATCGCCGAAAACGTGGGACTGCAATGTGCTGTTCCAAACAGCTATGCATGTAGTAAATAGGCAATTAAAAGGCACCCTATTTATGCAGAAAATTAGTAGTTAACGCACTACTTTTAAGGGTTGAAATAAGCGGGTATGCACGCCCATGTTGGGCTGAAAAATATGCAGTAAACCAACACCCCTTTGGGGCTGTTATACACAAAACCAAACGCATCTTGCTGGTGCAGAAAATCAGCACACGGATACACCCATTTGGTGCAGAAAATCAACACAAAAACACCCCCATTTGGGGCTGTTTTAGCAGCCAACAAACACACCATTTAGTGTAGGAAATTAAGTAACAAGACGCACCTATGTTGGGGCTGCGCTCCAGCAGTTAAACACCCCTCTTGGGCTGTTATACGCAGAAAACAAACACCCCCTGCTGGTGCAGAATTTCCAGCAGCGACACACCCTATTTGGGTGGGATGTGACAGCAGCAAACAACCAAACCAAGCGCACCCTATCGCGGCCAAAAACATATCCACACCTAGACCAAATACAAGCAACCCTTGGGTGTATTTTTAAACCGAACCTATTACCAATATATAAATAGTACATCACAGATTCAAGATAACAAAATCAAGCCATGTAAAATCCAATAACCAAATCCAAATACCAAATCAAAACCACCCTTGTGGTCCTCGGTGGTGGGTCAAAACAAACAAGCACACCTTTCGGGGTGGCTGTGGACCGTGTGCAAATAAACATCCTGGTGGTGTGGCTATTAGCCGAACCCAACACAAAACCAAAATGAGCCATAATCCTAATAAACCTAAAATAATCAACATCAAATAAGCATGAGCAAACCAAACCGAAACCATATCAGAGTCAAGCAAAAGAGGTCCCAAAAGTTTTATTACAACATAAAGTTGAAGAACAACATAAGTTCAAAAGTTTTAGATTTTCATCGAATGTGATTTATAAAATACGGGCCATCATTGTCGATATCCATATCCTTGCGCCGCCCATCCAAGCATTCAACATTTACGGACCTGAGATAAAACATGCTAAAAAGTCAACCTAAAGTTGAGTGAATTCATAGAGTTTAATAAGCAATAAGTTGAATACAAGTATTGTTCATAAGTTGACATGTAACGAATACAAGTTGGGAAATAAGATTATAGCATCGAGCTCATGAAACCGAACCTTGACCTAGTTTTAATAATGCCCCTCCAAAAGGTAAGATTTGCCATTTACCTCAATTTCTCAATATTATATGTTCGTTTGATAAACATGGCATCAAATGAGCGCTACTCACCCAGACAGGCTCGTCAAGCCAAATATGCATATTCATAATAATAG
This sequence comes from Artemisia tridentata subsp. tridentata, assembly GCA_021014915.2. Taxonomy (NCBI): domain Eukaryota; kingdom Viridiplantae; phylum Streptophyta; class Magnoliopsida; order Asterales; family Asteraceae; genus Artemisia; species Artemisia tridentata. Next base: position 292,339,482 of record CP139504.1, on the reverse strand, counting down.
CGTTTCCCACGGAATTAACGGTTCATGAAATTAGGTACTTGAATGGCAAGAGTTACTCAAGAACTATAATCATGTATTCGGGTCCAGCATACCAAAAGCTACTTGTATTCAGTTTGTAAAACTAGCATGTATCTCCCCCATGGGTTTATAAACAATTTAAGAGTTAAAGTGGGGCTATGAACTCACCTTGGAATGTGAACGATCAAAATTAAGTAGTGAAGAATAAACCGCAAGAATCCTACGAGCAACCTAGATATATATACGCAGAAAGTAATCGATACGTATGAGTTTCAAAAGATAGAGCGTTTTAGTTTTCGTGGAATATTTGTATTAATATTTGTAAAAAGTTTAGTATCTCATTCGTGTGGTGGTATAAAGTCATAGACTCAGAAAAACGCACGCCAAGCATAAATCATATAGCTCAAGTATGAAAGGCAAACAAACACCTAAGAATCAAATAGCAAATAAGATTATACACGTATAAATTAGAAATCTGAAATTCTGAAACAGTCCCAAAGATTGGGAAGTCTGTATAACTCAGTGAGTTCTGGGCATGAGGTGATTAGATAGAGTGATATAGCTATGTCTTGTGGTCGTTTCGCCGGGTGGCGCACCTCATAACTCATCCCGATGAGTAAATGAGAGCCAAAATGGCGAAAGGCGTCAAAATCTGCACACCAGATTTCAATCAGAAAAAGCTCATAGTTCTGTTCATTTCTGGAGTTTGGCCCAGTTTTATTAAATGTAGGTAAGATATAAACTTAAACGTAGCCGCAAACGGCGCATTAACCAGAGTTGTAGAACTCTAGATATCGCCGAAAACGTGGGACTGCAATGTGCTGTTCCAAACAGCTATGCATGTAGTAAATAGGCAATTAAAAGGCACCCTATTTATGCAGAAAATTAGTAGTTAACGCACTACTTTTAAGGGTTGAAATAAGCGGGTATGCCCGCCCATGTTGGGCTGAAAAATATGCAGAAAACCAACACCCCTTTGGGGCTGTTATACACAAAACCAAACACATCTTGCTGGTGCAGAAAATCAGCACACGGATACACCCATTTGGTGCAGAAAATCAACACACAAACACCCCCATTTGGGGCTGTTTTAGCAGCCAACAAACACACCATTTAGTGCAGGAAATTAAGTAACAAGACGCACCTATGTTGGGGCTGCGCTCCAGCAGTCAAACACCCCTCTTGGGCTGTTATACGCAGAAAACAAACACCCCCTGCTGGTGAAGAATTTCCAGCAGCGACACACCCTATTTGGGTGGGCTGTGACAGCAGCAAACAACCAAACCAAGCGCACCCTATCGCGGCCAAAAACATATCCACACCTAGACCAAATACAAGCAACCCTTGGGTGTATTTTTAAACCGAACCTATTACCAATATATAAATAGTACATCACAGATTCAAGATAACAAAATCAAGCAATGTAAAATCCAATAACCAAATCCAAATACCAAATCAAAACCACCCTTGTGGTCCTCGGTGGTGGGTCAAAACAAACAAGCACACCTTTCGAGGTGGCTGTGGACCGAGTGCAAATAAACATCCTGGTGGTGTGGCTATTAGCCGAACCCAACACAAAACCAAAATAAGCCATAATCCTAATAAGCCTAAAATAATCAACATCAAATAAGCATGAGTAAACCAAACCGAAACCTTATGGGTTCGGTCTAAATCCAGGACCAAACTCAAATAAATCACAAATAATATCACAACTTTTACCACACGAATCTTATCAAAGCAAGTTCTTAATTCATTTTAATTCCACGAAAACATCACAACTCATTTTTATAATTGGCGTTAAATCAAGGAACGACATGAAATGGATTGTAGAAATTTGACATACCACTTAACGAGATGAAAAAGGTGGGACGAGGTGGTGGAGATGATGGTGGCAGTCGTGGTGATTCGCGGACACACATCCCAGTCGAGACTCCAAAACCCTCGATCTTTCTTGTGCCTTGACTCGTACGATGGATAGGAGAGGTGGATGGTAGTGGGTTTTGCGTGGTTGTGGTGATGATGGTGGTTGAAGGTGGTGATGATGGCTTGCTGCTGGTGATCGATCTTCAGGGAGGAAGGGAAACAAATACTGGTGTGAGTGAGGGTGAAATTGAGTGATGGTGGTGTTGCTCCTGTTGATTGTCGATTCCCAGAAGAAGGAAATGAGAGAGGAGGAGATGGAAAGAGTTTTAGAAAATGATGAAAGATAAGATCTGCTATCTTATCTATCAGTATTAAAAAGGGAGGGATATAGGAATATAAGAGGATAGGATAAGATATCTTATCTAATAAGGATTTTATCATTTAGTGTATTATGTACACCTCGTGTCCTGTTGAGTAAAAGCGTAATTACGGTACCCCGGTTTGGCAAAAAAATGCGAAAAAATATATTTTTGGGGAACGTTTTTATAAAAATATTATAAAGACAAAATTATTGACTCCGAAAAATAATTATTAGAATTAAGCTATTAATAATATAGTGTCGGTATGCGCTGTGTCGTTTTTCACGTTTTGCAAGAAAATTTCTCGTTTTCAAATCAAAAGAGTTCAGAAAAGTTCAAAAATGAAATGTAAGCAATAATAAATATAATTTATTATAAAAATTACGGGTACGTGTTACGACGTATGCGGTTAACTTTCGACGAAGTTAATTATTTAAAAATAGAATAGTTAGGTAATTAAAATAGAAAAATTTATGACATGAAATTTTGAAATGTCACAGCACGTACACCTTAAGAGAGCGACGTCCCGGCGCTCAATTCGTCTTAATCGCCAAATGGTTTAATTGTGAAGAGATGACGATATAGACAAGTCATCGTCGAGGTTTCCAACGGAAGTTGAATGATCAAAAGCCAAAGCATCAAATATGTTCAATGAACAAGAGTGAATGGATTGAAGAATTCTAACAAGTCGTCAATACTTGGAAGCAGATAATAGTACATTACTATTAGCTTATCAAGCTCGCGGTGGTCGATACAAAATCGGAAAAATCCACATAACAAATTACGAGTCGAGAGGAGTTCATAGCCCAAAGAATGATTTGTACGTACGCTATGGCGGATACACATAAGCCCACTCATTTATAATTCGTCACTTACATAAAGAGGCGTCCCAATCCATGTAAGTAAGAAATTATAAATTTATGGTTTGGCGGTTTATAATTTTCTTATTCAAATGAAGAGGCGTCCCAATCCATTTCAATAAGATGATTATAAATCATCCTACTCATGTATTGCCGACATAAAACACAATAAAAACAACACCAAATGCTATTCTTCAAAATCATAAGAAGTAACGAGAAAAAGAATGAGACGTTAATCAATCACGTTTCAAAGGTAAGTGTCAAAAGACAGCACGATCTGAGGTAACAAATTTAAAGTCATACTCCCATCAACTGGAAGAGTTCAAAACGATGGATTACGAAGCAATATATACGCTACTTTATTTAATTGCTTTCGATGATATTGAAATTCGGTGTAGTTTGTCAATTTCACTGGTTATCTTATCATTCGAGTCCAAGTTTAAACAGGCTTCTTATGCTTTCAAAATCGTCCGTGGCAGAGTGATTCGTAAGAATGTAACAAAATGGTTTATAGTATGGTGACCAATTGGGTATAAGGTAATTGACATAACGATTTGCAAGGTGATAACAAGATAGTATATTCGGAACTAGTCCAAAACAGTTTATGAGTTGATAGTAAGTATGGTTATTAATTTATAAGGTATTAGTAAGGAAATTTTGAAAAGCATAGTAAATCCGTTTGAAATATAGTGAAAGGATAGTTTATAAAATTGTTTACAAAATGATAGTGAAATAGCAAGTGCAACAGACAGAAGTTGTCGCAACATGTTGATGCAAAATAGTAGATAATTATGGGTTGAATAAATCCCACCACTTGGAGTAAAAATGCTATAAGATGATAGGTTAAAGTCGCGTTCAGTTTAATTAATTTGTTTCTAGGTGATGGGTTACGAGGTGATGTAGTGTTCAAAAGTTTAGGACAATTATTTAAATTCATTTTTCGGAGGTGGATAGTGAGATAATCAAGGGAAATCGATAGACTGAGATGGGTTTTATGTTAAACAATGCTGTGTCAGGTCATGAAAAGTTTTTAAATTATCACTCACGATGTTTTGAAAATAAATGAGACCGTTGTGCCATCCAGAATGCCTGAGAAAGTTTAAGGGGATCATAAAAATAAATAAGTATGTATAACAGTTTAGAAATTGTGGTGAAATAGGTACATAACTGGGAGGAGTAGGGTTTGACATGATGCCCTGGAGACTGAGTATATAAAGGGTAAGAATCGGTAAAACATTTATAACGATAAGTAGTCGAAAGTAAACAAAGTGTATATGAATAATCTTCATATACATAGTATCAATAGTGGTGTTTCGTAAAGTAAGCAGAAATGCTCAGAAAACATGAGTTCACGGGGAGTATGACAACCAATAGAAATTGATAAACTGAAACATGTTTCGATGTTATATGAAATGATATTAAATACGGTTATGAAAGAGTTTAGAGATATTGTAATCACATACAATGTATGAGAAATAAGAGAGACCATTGTAATCACCTACAATGTCTGATAAATAAGAGAGACCATTGTAATCACATACAATGTCTGATAAATAAGAGAGACCATTGTAATCGCATATAATGTCTGATAAATAAGAGAGACCATCGTATAACTCACAATGTTTAGAAGAGTTTAGTGAAGGTTAAATATATAAGAAGTGATACTTTCACGGATTATCGGACGAGTTAAGAAATAATTATAGTGCTTCTATAATTATCCTTAGTATAATAAAGATATATACTCAATGGAGTAATAGAAATTTAGGAAGTAGGCGCACATGGATATCGAACAAGATGATGGAACTCAGGACTTTTGAAAAATTAAAGGTTATAGTCTAGGTTTTTAAAAGAAAAAGACCTAGTTCACTATAACCTGTGCTCTGATACCAATCTATAACACCCCCATTTTCGTTAAGCAGCGGAATACAACATGGGGTGCTATTTATTAGTCACATAGTACAAGTATAGTAAACGAACTCAAAATAGAGACGTTTATAATAAATTTTCACATTCGATATTATCAGAGTCAAGCAAAAGAGGTCCCAAAAGTTTTATTACAACATAAAGTTGAAGAACAACATAAGTTCAAAAGTTTTAGATTTTCATCGAATGTGATTTATAAAACACAGGCCATCATTGTCGATATCCATATCCTTGCGCCGCCCATCCAAGCATTCAACATTTACGGACCTGAGATAAAACATGCTAAAAAGTCAACATAAAGTTGAGTGAATTCATAGAGTTTAATAAGCAATAAGTTGAATACAAGTATTGTTCATAAGTTGACATGTAACGAATACAAGTCGGGAAATAAGATTATAGCATCGAGCTCATGAAACCGAACCTTGACCTAGTTTTAATAATGCCCCTCCAAAAGGTAAGATTTGCCATTTACCTCAATTTCTCAATATTATATTTCCGTTTGATAAACATGGCATCAAATGAGCGCTACTCACCCGGACAGGCTCGTCAAGCCAAATATGCATATTCATAATAATAGCGTTTCCCACGGAATTAACGGTTCATGAAATTAGGGACTTGAATGGCAAGAGTTACTCAAGAACTATAATCATGTATTCGGGTCCAGCATACCAAAAGCTACTTGTATTCAGTTTGTAAAACTAGCATGTATCTCCCCCATGGGTTTATAAACAATTTAAGAGTTAAAGTGGGGCTATGAACTCACCTTGGAATGTGAACGATCAAAATTAAGTAGTGAAGAATAAACCGCAAGAATCCTACGAGCAACCTAGATATATATACGCAGAAAGTAATCGATACGTATGAGTTTCAAAAGATAGAGCGTTTTAGTTTTCGTGGAATATTTGTATTAATATTTGTAAAAAGTTTAGTATCTCATTCGTGTGGTGGTATAAAGTCATAGACTCAGAAAAACGCACGCCAAGCATAAATCATATAGCTCAAGTATGAAAGGCAAATAAACACCTAAGAATCAAATAGCAAATAAGATTATACATGTATAAATTAGAAATTTGAAATTCTGAAACAGTCCCAAAGATTGGGAAGTATGTATAACTCAGTGAGTTCTGGGCATGAGGTGATTAGATAGAGTGATAGAGCTATGTCTTGTAGTCATTTCGCCAGGTGGCGCACCTCATAACTCATCCCGATGAGTAAATGAGAGCCAAAATGGCGAAAGGCGTCAAAATCTGCACACCAGATTTCAATCAGAAAAAGCTCATAGTTCTGTTCATTTCTGGAGTTCGGCCCAGTTTTATTAAATGTAGGTAAGATATAAAATTAAATGTAGCCGCAAACGGCGCATCAACCGGAGTTGTAGAACTCTAGATATCGCTGAGAACGTGGGAATGCAATGTGCTGTTCCAAACAGCTATGCATGTAGTAAATAGGCAATTAAAAGGCACCCTATTTATGCAGAAAATTAGTAGTTAACGCACTACTTTTAAGGGTTGAAATAAGCGGGTATGCACGCCCATGTTGGGCTGAAAAATATGCAGTAAACCAACACCCATTTGGGGCTGTTATACACAAAACCAAACGCATCTTGCTGGTGCAGAAAATTAGCACACGGATACACCCATTTGGTGCAGAAAATCAACACACAAACACCCTCATTTGGGGCTGTTTTATCAGCCAACAAACACACCATTTAGTGCAGGAAATTAAGTAACAAGACGCACCTATGCTGGGGCTGCGCTCCAGCAGTTAAACACCCCTCTTGGGCTGTTATACGCAGAAAACAACCACCCCCTGCTGGTGCAGAATTTCCAGCAGCGACACACCCTATTTGGGTGGGCTGTGACAGCAGCAAACAACCAAACCAAGCGCACCCTATCCCGGCCAAAAACATATCCACACCTAGACCAAATACAAGCAACCCTTGGATGTATTTTTAAACCGAACCTATTACCAATATATAAATAGTACATCACAGATTCAAGATAACAAAATCAAGCCATGTAAAATCCAATAACCAAATCCAAATATCAAATCAAAACCACCCTTGTGGTCCTCGGTGGTGGGTCAAAACAAACAAGCACACCTTTCGGGGTGGCTATGGACCGAGTGCAAATAAACATCCTGGTGGTGTGGCTATTAGCCGAACCCAACACAAAACCAAAATGAGCCATAATCCTAATAAGCCTAAAATAATCAACATCAAATAAGCATGTGCAAACCAAACCGAAACCATATCAGAGTCAAGCAAAAGAGGTCCCAAAAGTTTTATTACAACATAAAGTTGAAGAACAACATAAGTTCAAAAGTTTTAGATTTTCATCGAATGTGATTTATAAAATACGGGCCATCATTGTCGATATCCATATCCTTGCGCCGTGTTGGGAATAAAATGTTCAAGTCAAAGAGCCTGCCAGATGAGTTATTGAGCCTGCTAGTTGATTTTGAAGAAGTTGAAGATGTACTAACAGTACCTTCTGGGTTAGAAGGTACTGCTATTTGAAGAAGGTACTGCCCAGTTGAATGTCAAGTTGATAGATATTTATTTTTAGATATTTAGTGGTATCATTAGTCTTTGTACAATGTAATACGTTTAGTAGAAGTAGTTCAGTCTTCTATGTTGTGCAGAAGAATATACAGAGTTGTTTACATTGGAAGTTGTAATAAATAGTAGGCTAGAAAAGTCCAAGTATCTTATTTTATTGTGCAACTTGACAACATGTAAAAGGGTTCCTTATCCTATAAAAGGAACCCTTAGTCACCACCTTTTACATATCTCAAAAACTAAGAACTTTGCAATAACCTGAACCAACACAAACTCTCTAGTAACTTAGTTACTAATTCACAAATCCTTAACAAACCAAAGATTCAAGGTTACTTTTGTAATCCTGGTGATAGTTAGATCATCCGTATTATTTCATCAATAATATTGAATCGTTTTGTGTTATTCAAGTTGTGTTCATTGTTCATTACAATTCACGTTTACATATTCATCACCTTTGTTTCTTTTAAGTGTGTTATAGTAAATTCCGCGTACTAAAGCACATTCATTCATAAATATCTCAAACACATTATTCAGATTCACATCCCAAGTGTTTGTATAATCCTTCACAAGTGGTATCAGAGCTAGGCTGATATTTACGATTTAAAAGGACAATGGACGTTGAACACATTCAAACCAATGTGGCTGCAAAACTTCCATTACTCAAACAAAATAAGTTTGATATGTGGAGACTGAGGGTAGAGCAATACTTTCAAGTGCAAGACTATGCACTTTGGGAGATCATTGAACAAGGAAACTCATTCAAACCTACAATCACCACCTCCACAGTAGACGATGCAATAGTAACAAATACACAAGTTAACCCTGCAACCGCAGAAGAAAGAATCCAAAAGAGAAATGATCTCAAGGCCAGGAGTATGCTTCTCATGACTATTCCAAATGACCAGCTTTTGATCTTCAACAAGTACAAATGTGCTAAAACTCTTTTTCAAGCAATTGTGGCTAGATTTGGTGGAAATGATGCCACCAAGAAAACTCAGAAAACTCTCCTCAAACATCAGTTTGAAAACTTTACAGCCACAACAAATGAGTCTTTGGACAGAATGTTCAATAGACTACAAAAGCTTTCAAGTCAGTTAGCCATTCATGAAGTGATGATAACTCAAAAGGACTTAAACTCCAAATTCCTTAGGAGTTTACCCTCTGAATGGTCCATGCATGTCATTGTCTGGAAAAACAAACCAGATATTGATTAGATGAGTCTTAATGATCTCTACAACAACTTCAAGATAGTAGAGCATGAAGTGAAGAAGTCTACTGGTTCAAGCTCAGGAAATATGGCCTTTGTATCATCTCCAAGCACCTCAAGGGTAGTAGATGAAGAAAAAGATGGTAGAGAAGAAGGTACTGCCAACACAAATTTTGGTACTGCCAGTACTTCTAGCAGTACCAAAACAATTCTAGATGAAACAATTGGTTTTGCTTTCCTAACATCACAACACAATGGTTCCATATTGACTTTTGAAGACATTCAAGAGATCAATGATGATGATCTTGAAGAAATGGACATAAAGTGGCAACTTTCACTTCTGAGCATAAGGGCTAAGAAATTACTGATGAGGACTGGAAAGAAGATTATCATAAATGGTAATGAGCCTGCTGGGTATGACAAGTCTAAAGTGGAGTGTTACAACTGCCACATGAAGGGTCACTACTCAAGAGAGTGTAGAAGACCAAAGAAGCAGGATGATAAGGGAAGAGGTTTTGAGAACAAGAACAAGGGAAGCTTTGAGAAGAAAGGAAGCTTTGAGAACAAGAGCAAGGCTGTGGAAATCACTGAGCCTAAAGCTATGGTAGCTATTGATGGGCTGGGTTTTGATTGGAGCTTTATGGGTGAAGAGGAGTCAACTTCAGATGAAATGGCTTTAATAGCTTTCTCCAATCCTGAGGTACAAATTACCAAATGTTCTAATACTTGTAAAGTTTTTGAAGAATTACAAACTTTTATAAAACTTTATGATGAACTGAAAGTAGAAGAAAGAAAAACTCATCAAGACCTAGTTAATCATAAGTGTGGTATGGCCAAACTTGAGAAACAAATAATCCACTTTAGGGAAAATGAACTCACTTTTTCTGATGCAAAAGGCATTCTTAATAGGGAAATATTTTTAAAAGATGCTGAAATAAACCTGTTAAGAACTGAGTTTGCAAAAGTGAAACTGGCAAAAGAAAATATTCAACTAACTGTTACCACATTGGAAACTGCTTCTGACTGTACTAGAAGCATAGTTGAAAATTAAATGAACAAGAGAATCAAATCTGGGATAGGATACAAGACTTTTCCTCCTCCTTACAGAGGAATCCCCTGTCCCCAAGGTATAGATCTTGCAGAATCAGGTTTACATGAATTCACCAATAAACCACTAGTGAAACCTGTAGAGAAAAGTGAACCTTTTGAGAGTGCTAAGGTTGCTTCACTCTCCAACAAAAAGGTGCTCACTGATAAGAAATCAGATGTTCTAAGGTTTACATGAATTCACCAATAAACCTTCACACGCCGCCCATCCAAGCATTCAACATTTACGGACCTGAGATAAAACATGCTAAAAAGTCAACATAAAGTTGAGTGATTTCATAGAGTTTAATAAGCAATAAGTTTAATACAAGTATTGTTCATAAGTTGACATGTAACGAATACAAGTCGGGAAATAAGATTATAGCATCGAGCTCATGAAACCGAACCTTGACCTAGTTTTAATAATGCCCCTCCAAAAGGTAAGATTTGCCATTTACCTCAATTTCTCAATATTATATGTCCGTTTGATAAACATGGCATCAAATGAGCGCTACTCACCCGGACAGGCTCGTCAAGCCAAATATGCATATTCATAATAATAGCGTTTCCCACGGAATTAACGGTTCATGAAATTAGGGACTTGAATGGCAAGAGTTACTCAAGAACTATAATCATGTATTCGGGTCCAGCATACCAAAAGCTACTTGTATTCAGTTTGTAAAACTAGCATGTATCTCCCCCATGGGTTTATAAACAATTTAAGAGTTAAAGTGGGGCTATGAACTCACCTTGGAATGTGAACGATCAAAATGAAGCAGTGAAGAATAAACCGCAAGAATCCTACGAGCAACCTAGATATATATACGCAGAAAGTAATCGATACGTATGAGTTTCAAAAGATAGAGCGTTTTAGTTTTCGTGGAATATTTGTATTAATATTTGTAAAAAGTTTAGTATCTCATTCGTGTGGTGGTATAAAGTCATAGACTCAGAAAAACACACGCCAAGCATAAATAATATAGCTCAAGTATGAAAGGCAAACAAACACCTAAGAATCAAATAGCAAATAAGATTATACACGTATAAATTAGAAATCTGAAATTCTGAAACAGTCCCAAAGATTGGGAAGTCTGTATAACTCAGTGAGTTCTGGGCATGAGGTGATTAGATAGAGTGATAGAGCTATGTCTTGTGGTCGTTTCGCCGGGTGGCGCACCTCATAACTCATCCCGATGAGTAAATGAGAGCCAAAATGGCGAAAGGCGTCAAAATCTGCACACCAGATTTCAATCAGAAAAAGCTCATAGTTTTGTTCATTTCTGGAGTTCGGCCCAATTTTATTAAATGTAGGTAAGATATAAACTTAAATGTAGTCGCAAACGACGCATCAACCGGAGTTGTAGAACTCTAGATATCGCCGAAAACGTGGGACTGCAATGTGCTGTTCCAAACAGCTATGCATGTAGTAAATAGGCAATTAAAAGGCACCCTATTTATGCAGAAAATTAGTAGTTAACGCACTACTTTTAAGGGTTGAAATAAGCGGGTATGCACGCCCATGTTGGGCTGAAAAATATGCAGAAAACCAACACCCCTTTGGGGCTGTTATACACAAAACCAAACGCATCTTGCTGGTGCAGAAAATCAGCACACGGATACACCCATTTGGTGCAGAAAATCAACACACAAACACCCCCATTTGGGGCTGTTTTAGCAGCCAACAAACACACCATTTAGTGCAGGAAATTAAGTAACAAGACGCACCTATGTTGGGGCTGCGCTCCAGCAGTTAAACACCCCCCTGCTGGTGCAGAATTTCCAGCAGCGACACACCCTATTTGGGTGGGCTGTGACAGCAGCAAACAACCAAACCAAGCGCACCCTATCGCGGCCAAAAACATATCCACACCTAGACCAAATACAAGCAACCCTTGGGTGTATTTTTAAACCGAACCTATTACCAATATATAAATAGTACATCACAGATTCAAGATAACAAAATCAAGCCATGTAAAATCCAATAACCAAATCCAAATACCAAATCAAAACCACCCTTGTGGTCCTCGGTGGTGGGTCAAAACAAACAAGCACACCTTTCGGGGTGGCTGTGGACCGAGTGCAAATAAACATCCTGGTGGTGTGGCTATTAGCCGAACCCAACACAAAACCAAAATAAGCCATAATCCTAATCAGCCTAAAATAATCAACATCAAATAAGCATGAGCAAACCAAACCGAAACCTTATGGGTTCGGTCTAAATCCAGGACCAAACTCAAATAAATCACAAATAATATCACAACTTTTACCACACGAATCTTATCAAAGCAAGTTCTTAATTCATTTTAATTCCACGAAAACATCACAACTCATTTTTATAATTGGCGTTAAATCAAGGAACGACATGAAATGGATTGTAGAAATTTGACATACCACTTAACGAGATGAAAAAGGTGGGCCAAGGTGGTGGAGATGATGGTGGCAGTCATGGTGATTCACGGACACACATCCCAGTCGAGACTCCAAAACCCTCGATCTTTCTTGTGCCTTGACTCGTACGATGGATAGGAGAGGTGGATGGTAGTGGGTGTTGCGTGGTTGTGGTGATGATGGTGGTTGAAGGTGGTGATGATGGCTTGCTGCTGGTGATCGATCTTCAGGGAGGAAGGGAAAAAAATACTGGTGTGAGTGAGGGTGAAATTGAGTGATGGTGGTGTTGCTCCTGTTGATTGTCGATTCCCAGAAGAAGGAAATGAGAGAGGAGGAGATGGAAAGAGTTTTAGAAAATGATGAAAGATAGGATCTGCTATCTTATCTATCAGTATTAAAAAGGGAGGGATATAGGAATATAAGAGGATAGGATAAGATATCTTATCTAATAAGGATTTTATCATTTAGTGTATTATGTACACCTCGTGTCCTGTTGAGTTAAAGCGTAATTACGGTACCCCGGTTTGGCAAAAAAATGCGAAAAAATATATTTTTGGGGAACGTTTTTATAAAAATATTATAAAGACAAAATTATTGACTCCGAAAAATAATTATTAGAATTAAGCCATTAATAATATAGTGTCGGTATGCGCTGTGTCATTTTTCACGTTTTGCAAGAAAATTTCTTGTTTTCAAATCAAAAGAGTTCAGAAAAGTTCAAAAATGAAATGTAAGCAATAATAAATATAATTTATTATAAAAATTCTTCCGAAAAATTACGGGTACGTGTTACGACATACACGGTTAACTTCCGACGAAGTTAATTATTTAAAAATAGAATAGTTAGGTAATTAAAATAGAAAAATTTATGACATGAAATTTTGAAATGTCACAACATATGTGTTTCAAAGTCACAACATGTTCTCGTAAGATATGATTGGATGTCTTCATGCTCTTAAATGCTAAATGATTATCATGTTTTGCATGATGTTTGCATTTATTCCATATGTGCATTTTACATGATTTGCTTGTAAATTTTGCACCCACACTATGTCATTTTGACACATAATGAATTAGGTATGCCTATCACTATGAACTCTTCGACGTCATATAGTCATACACTAGTGTCAAAATCTAAAAGTTAAAGTAGTCGCGAAATTGTCATAATTCATTGGTCATCATTTCGCTTTCTTCCAAGTAATACACTCTTTTGTCAGGGGAAGGTTAGATACAAACCTAGTAGAACTCGGAGTAGGTTTGACAACTTAAATATTTCATCCGAAATATTCAAGTAATTTTAACTTGCGATCGCAATTGTTAAAAGTCATATCCAAAACATCATATTCAAGCCTTTTAACAACATATGTTAAAACGCTCATCCAAATGATAAAAGCTAACATCAACCTTCGGGTGACAAAGAACTCACGAGTTACTATATAAGTGATTAGTAGTTCCTTTCATCCTTGTGTGAATATACACTTCTTAAGACCAAGTATATTCATTTCTGTTAGTTCCTCTTATCCCCATAGGTTTGTCATCGTGTTTTGTCGTCAAGCTCACCTCATAGATAATGAGGATCGAACTTATCTTTCGGTTTTAGGGTAGAAAACCAACGTATCATCCTATCTAGCTAAGAGTCCGTTGATACTCTCTTTCTTCCGAATAACGGGCAATATGCCTATACGAAGATTGATATTTTTGAGTCTCTTCTTTTTCGTTGTCAATCTTTATCACCTACCAACGTGCAGTGATCTCACAACAACAATGGATGTTCATCCCAAAAATCTCATCAATCATCCTGAAAACACGAAACCTATCCTTATGTTTCAAATCGAGTCTCACCCACACATCTACCACCGTTGTATCAGTTAAATACTTCATTTTTAGATCCTAAACCCTGCTGCGAATCAGCACCATAGGCCTTGCTTTACGTCTTTCAAAACCCCGTGAAACACTCGCGTGCGAAGCACATCGAAATCCGTAAATTAGCCAAACCTCTCAAACGCGAACCATTTAACTATCTACGTCTAGGTCTAGGAATGATGGAACACATTCCATGAATTTCATAATTTACGTGTGTTCAAGAACATCTTCCGAACTTCGTCTTATGACTATCTAAATATTTCATTGGAAATATTAAAGTCATCATTCATATCCCTCTAATGACAACTTACGTATTTCCTTGGAAATATTAAAGTCATCTCCTCTCGTCTTGTCTCGTTCATCTCGTAAAAAGAATTTATTAGTTATAAATTCTTTCCTCATGTCAAAAAGTCTCACTAAATCGGTGAGATTTATTCGTAAAATCCTCTTAAATTCTAATGATAACTTAAATATTTCATCCGAAATATTTAAAGTATATTTAATTTGCAAAATGCAATTAAATGTCATCTCTCGTTCTCGATCAACGTTCATCGAATCCCGTTGGATTCATTCATAAAAGAATTTATTTGGTATAAATTCCTTTAGTCTAAGGTCCAGAAAAATCACAACATATGTGAAATTTCTTTGTCGAAAATCAAATTCTGGGTCAAAACTGACCTCAGCAGGTCACGGTACCCTTAAATAGGGGACGGTACCGCTAAATTTAATGGTTTCGTCGGACCGTTGTCTGCTGAGACAGTTTATTTTATTTTCAATTCTCACAGTTTCAAAAGTACTATCAAAACCCACTCGCTGTAGTCTTGAACCAGAACCGTCTCCTATCGGAATAGATTCTGCCTATCTTCTGATTTCTTAGCTTTTTCCCCTTTCACTTCCGCATGGTACTAAACACACCATATGTTTGGTTACTTCCGTATCCATCATCTTCTCAACTTATCTACAATTCTCAACATTCGTTCTACACTACCAATGCTTCCGCATCCCACTCATCTTCCACACACTTCAAGCGAAGAACCGCTAGGATAAGTTGAGATAACCCTTCTTCATCAACATTGTTTCTTCTATCAAAGATAACCACACTAGAACCTTATCACTAACTCCACAACCTTGAAGATTCTATCTTCTTAACCCTTAGCACATTTCCACGTAATCACATGCCTCATCATATGAATGTTCTATGAATATTCACAATGATTGAGAAGAGCTACGTGACTTCAAAGGTGAAGTTTATTGTATGCTATCAACCACTTTTCATGACCTAAGCTCATTGCTTCCGTCAACGTTTGTTTTCCTCTTTAGTTTTGATTTGTTTTTCAACATATCTTGTCTGGATGGTCATCGATTAAGGGGGAGCGAAAACATACTCATACACATATAGTCTTTCACCAAACACTCTCAAGAACACACAAATGTGGTTCTTATTCCCTAGAATTCTCTACTAAAACACTCATTTCTTAAGTACCCGCTACTTAGCAAAACCTCAGTAATAAAACTACAATCGGTTCTAGCTTCCTAACCTCTACTCTTTGTGACCACCTAGATATTTGTTCTATACAAGCACCTTCAACCCTCACATCAAACCTCACATTAATATCATTCATCATCGAACTCAACCTTTACAACTAAACTTCACTCTTGACAGTGATATTTAGTTTAAGAACCTTCAACCCATCGATCATTACACTCAAACCTTACAACTATCCTTCACTGTTGATAGTAATAGTTAGTTCAATAACCTTCAATCCTCACAATCATTATACCCAATGTGTATAAACTACACAATCACACAAAATCCTTCATGCACCAAATTATCTCTAACACACAACTAGGATCATCCAAAACTAGAACCCTATTACTTCGTTACCTCAACACCGTTAGAGATATCCACCCACAATAGGATCACATGCACATTTTTGTTTTCTCTCTTGAAATATATCATGCATCTCATTATCAGTGCAAACAATATATTAATCTAAACCATCTTTGTCCATCTTTTCTCAAAGGTCAAATCCAACAATTTCCCATCGTATGGAGTCATTTCCACTAATATCTTGGTGCGTGTCGTTCTCTTTTTTTTTTAACTTCCAACGAGTCCACTTTATGGCATGACTTGCCATAATAGTAATGACATATATCCACCTCATTTAGAGTATGTCTTTTCAACAAACTATCCTTAACACCAATCATCTTAGGTAGATGATTATGTCGTTCAAAAGGTTTGTTAGAACTCGCCTTCCCAATGACAACTTGGAAGAAGTCATTTTGTGTGTCAGTCAACGAACGAATCTCGTTCTTGTTAGTGTGATTGATAGAATAATTACACCTTAGGTTGTCGGTCAGGTTGTGACACTCAATTGTCTTTGGATTGCAATATGCATTCATTTTTTGGGTCGCTCAACTTTCTTGGGCTTTCTTCTTTGTTTTTATCCTCTTGGCACACTTTCATCACGAGTCTAACCTCTAGCATACTTTGATATGCTCACATACCTCATCAAAAAAATTTTTTTTTTGGTAGCTACACTTTAACATAGTCTAACCTTTGCATGTCTTGCTATAAGTATTCTATCCCTATAATGTTGCTCCTATTCTTTTATATATTATGTTGTACGAAGCTAACCCTTGATGTAGGAAAAGCATTTGTAAGAATTTGATCCATGGATCCGCCAGATACTAAGGTAAATAAACAAAGGGATTGAATCACCATAGGGGAGCATTGAGCTAGAGGGAGCTCGGGAGTATTTGAATACATAGCATGAAGTCGTTTTAACAGTGGTGATAGAAGACTTCAATGGGATGATGCAAGCTCGTCTTTCTGGGGAGAAAGGAAGGTATTGTAATAAGGGGGAGTAGGGAGTGAAATCTCAAAGCAATCATCTTACGAGTTGAATGATAGAAGTAGAGAGCTCGGGGCAACTACCTTTTTGCTTCAACAAAAGGGGGAGAAGGAAGTGTTATCATGTAACTTTTAAACTAAATGGTTTCTTCGGTTTTAATAATGACAAACATGTAACTTGTAATGCATAACGTAAAATGCGCAAGTTACTTGTAAACACAAATCATCAATGCATACTTACATCAACATCTCTCGACGTCTCAAGTATGCTTTAACAAAGTTGTAGATTTCCATCCCGACGTAAATCACTCAAGGTATGAACAAACAAATCTACAACTTGACTAATGATCAAAGGATTATATTTTTCTCTAAGCTTCACATTTTTAATGTGACAAAATATTTTTTCAAAAATATACTTTACAAGTTATTTTTTAATTATAAAGAAATGTTTTAATTGAAAAAATAAGTTTAAAAATCCCAACTATTTCATCCCCCCCCCCAAATCAGCTCTAAACTTCCCCAAATAAACTTTCACCACTAAAAACAAAATTTGGAGCGTCCCTGTCTGGTACGGTACCACGGTACCACTAAATTTAGTGGTTACCGTCGGGTATTTAGTGGTGCCGTCCCTCTATAACGGCTAGATTTTTCTTGCCTATAAATATCAGCCCACTTCACAGTTTTTGGGTATCCTTTTTCACACACAATTTTCTGAATTCAAATCTCCTATCACATATATTCTCCTTTGATCATGTAGTTAGTTAATCTCTGTTTAAGAGCGATCCAATCATCCATTCAAGTGATCACCTTCATTCCTCTACTAGTGCAAGAGAAGAACACATCGTATCACAAAGATACTGTAACCACTGGTAAAATTTCACTTAGTAATAAACTACTTCATATTCTATATAAAGAATATTTATCCTTTTTCTACGTATAATTTTTTTTTTCCTGATCATAACTACTATCTAATGTGACGTAACTCACATCCTTGATAAACGTGCTCACACGCGGACCGACACCAACCTACATAATATTTATTTCACATAAACATTTCAATATGTCAAATATAAAATCTTACGATATTTCATTTGCCACTTTATGTTAATTTGTTAACATACGATTAATAAACGTTCAAACTAAACATTTCCTATCTATTAGGGTTTCCTCACAAACCCTAAATTATTATAACTATAATTATGAATAACTAAACACTAAAGTACAATATTTTATACTTAGAGTATAAGTCTTTAAAGCACAGAAACCTTAAATTCACTTTAACTTTCTACAAGCCCTAAACTCACAAAACTATGATTTTACGTGATTAAATCACAAACCCTAATTATTAGAGACATGTTTTCTACAAATTATAAATGTACAAGTCTTTCAAGCCAATATACAAGCCTTTAATGCATGAAAACTAAATATTAATATAAATCCCATTATAAACCTAAGTGTACTCATTTTAAAGCACACAATACAAAGTCATTTGACACAAACCCTAATCCTAATATTTTTACAACATTCAAACTAAGTGTACAAGTCCCTAAACCTAAGGTACAAGTGTCCAATGCATAAAAGCCAAAAACTACATTTTATTACTTTTAAACTTAAATAAACTAACTTATATTTATTTTAACCTAACCAAATAATAAAAATATATTTTCTATATTTCTTAAACTATAGTACAACCCCATCAAGCCTATGGTACAACCCTTTAAAGCACCATTCGAATTCCTTTCCATTTTCTTAACAATTCGACACAAGGAATAAACAAACAAACCCTAATTTAATATCTACCCAATAAATACCCAAACCAAGCCTTAAACTAATCTTGTTACTTCACATAAACCCTATGTACAACATTCCATAGCCAATGTACCATCCATTAAAGCCTATTCGATCCGTATGCAATTATCTAGTTCAATCCTAACTAAAATTAAACTACACTAGTTAAACCTAATTACATGGTGAATCTTAAGCCACAGGATGATTACATGTCTCATATTCATCCAACACACCATGTCTCTTTTAGACAAATGTGGTAGTTAGTTTCTTTGGCTCAAGATCGAAACACATCACCCCCATTCCATACAACCACACAACCATACATGCACTACCTCACCTTGTCCCTCCTTCTCATAACATGGTGACTAGAAGCCTTAAGAACCCTAGCTCTTTCCTTCCTATATAAATCGACACACTAATACTTCTAAATTCATCCCATATTTCGAACCACACCAAAACAACACCACACTCATATACATTCTGATCTTGAAGCCCAAATAGAAGCTAGGAAGGAGATTAGAAAGGCCTAGAAAGAGGAGAAACCTTGGTGTTCATTGTCAAAACCAACTTGTCCCAAAAATCCTATTATTCGAATTAGTACACAAGTAAGTAATCTTGTCCCTTTTAATTCCTTTTGTAAACTTAGAATGCATTTAAATAAGTCACTAAACAAGTTCTAATAGAAAGCTAAGGTCAAAAATCTTTAAAACAAGTTATGAGAAACTATATATTAACTTAGGATTAATAAATGTTAAAATAATAGACTTTTTATTAAAATTTCCTACTAAACCAACTACATATAGATTTGTAGTTTACATATTGTTGTAGACAAAATTAAAATGAAGATATAGCAATTTGAATCACCTAAAATGAGTACACGAGTAAAAAGATACGGCAATTTGAAATTAAATAAAATATGTTTAAAACATTTTGTTACAGAATATTAAAACACGCAAAACGAGGCATTTCTGGTCTGTTTCGTCGAAAAGTTAAAACACGAAAGTTGTCCGGAACGATATTTTCTTCAAAAACATAAAAGCACGAGTCCTAAAAATGTACGACAAGAGTTGGGCAGAAAGGCCTGTTTTAAACCCAAAACTATTCTTTTTGTGTTCTTTATCGAGAATCAGTCCCAAGAGACCCTCTTTGTCCATTTATTTCGACCATCAAATGAAGTTATTAAAATCTGGAAATTGGCCATTTAAAAAACTTCGTAGCATAGATATTAAAGGAACAAAAGCGTAGTAAAAATCTTGCCTCGCCCCGTCTTTAATCGAGTTTTGTTTTGGGCTGGTCGCTCGTTAAAAACCAACATCCCCTCTTTGGTAAATTATTTCGAACAAACCATAATAGATTAGAACTCCGAATATGAACCATTAAATAGACCACCTAGCAAACTATTGAAGGAATCAATAACGTTGTAAAAATATCGCAAGGCCTCGTCGTTATTTAATTTTGTTTTTGACTTGTCGAGTGTAAAACCAAACGCACCCTTTTTATTTTTATTTTCGTTTTTGAAAAGCTACAAGCTAGAAACCAAGTGAATAAGCCCCTCTCAGCTTATTTTTAAACTTATTACAACTTATTTCAATGAGTCGTAGCAAGTCTCGCCTTTTTCTAAATTAAAAACGCATTTAGAACGTAATTAGGACTAATAACGAAGAGTATTAAATCCTTAAGGGTGAAAACTTGCCAAATCTGAAAATGGGAGTTTTCTTGGGCCAAAAGCGTAAATTAATCCAAAGTAATTAATATAGGGACTGTTTTTGTCAATAAACCATAGTTGTGGGTATAAATTATCATTTTTGAAACTATAGGGTAGAAATTGTCATTTCACCAAAGTTGAGGGGTAAAAGTTGTCATTTTATGAAAGTTGAAGGGTATAAATTGTCATTTCATGAAAGTTCGGGGGTATAAACTGTCAATATATAAAACTATAAGGGTAAAAGGCGTAACATTTTATAATTATTACGAGAAATATATTTTGGCTCGATTTATAATAGAAACTAATAAACGAGATATAGTTATCTCGTTAACAAACAAACGAAACATAAAAATGAAAATATGAAATATGATAAAATCTTATCATCCACCAACTTTTGAAGAGACTTCATGTTGTCTCATTTAGACATTTAACTGTCAACCAAAACGTTACGATACGAATATTAAAACTCACATATATTTGAATACGAATACTGAAACTTGACATA
The DNA here is from genome assembly GCA_021014915.2 of Artemisia tridentata subsp. tridentata. NCBI lineage: Eukaryota > Viridiplantae > Streptophyta > Magnoliopsida > Asterales > Asteraceae > Artemisia > Artemisia tridentata. The sequence continues at coordinate 292,318,503 of CP139504.1, read as the reverse complement.
CCAACCCAGGTCGCGTGCCGGAGACGTTTATCAACTATATTTAACTTGTTTTCCATCCAAACTGCTAAGGTGAGTTCATAGTCCCACTTTTCATACGTTTTCCAAACTTGTGGGGAGATACATGCTACAAACCGAACACAAGTATTTTTTTGTATGCTATCCTGATTGATATTGTCTAAGTTTAACTGTTGCCCCTAAAAGACCATCAATCATTGTAACACCCCCATTTTCGTGATACGCAACGGAACATAAGTTTGGGGTGCTACTTCATGGTTCACAGTCATGGAGATAGAAAACGACTCGAAAAGAGACGTTTTACATAATATTGTTATCATTCATTTATAAATATCAGAATACATAAGATAGGTCCCAGAGGGAGGTTTCAAAATATGTCATAAAATACATTATTCCTTGAATGATAACAAAGTGGACACCCTTTTTTTATTAGAAGAAAGTCCACAACCACTCCGTGCCGAATCATACTTCTAGTTACCTGAGATAAACATGCTTAAAAAGTCAACACAAAGGTTGAGTGAATCCATAGTGTTTTCAGTAATAATCAATTTGAACACAAGCTAAGTAAAGAGTAAATCAGTGATATCATAGTTCATTTTATATTGCTCTAAGTCTCATGGCACGCAAAACGTTAACAGGTTATCTTCATAGTTATAAGCTATGAGATATAAAATTACCCCATAATTAAATGTAGGTAACCTTGCCCCCGAGTAGGAGATTGTCAGTCTCTTTATTTAACTCAAATAAAATGCATTTGGTTACGTTACGGTAACACAAAGGGGTCGGTCAAACCCAATAGATCTATCCATTATATTCGCGCTCACCCGCAAGTGATTAGAGGTCCATGATTAGGGGACTTTTTGACAATATCAAACTTATGCAATATAAATCAAGAAAATATTCAGAAAATACTTGTGTTCGGTTTAATAGCATGTATCTCCCCACAAGTTTGGAAAAACATAGTAAAAAGTGGGACTATGAACTCACCTGGGCAATCTGGATGGAAAACAAAGTTAACAAAGTTGATAAACGTCTCCGGCTCGCAACCTGGGTTCGTATGTCAAGTTCTTAGTAATTGTTTCTGATAAGTTTTTCAATGTTCGTTTCCTTGTACTGTTAATAGTTAAAAACTTAATTGAGCCAATATGTAGTTTCAAAAGTAAGATTTTATCTTATTTTCTTATCTGTAAATTTTGGTTCTGACTGTTCATTAAATAGATACTTCGTTCGTTAGTTATCGTACAAAACGTATATTAGGTTTAAAAATCCTAATAATAATAATAATAATAATAATATTAATAATAATAATAATTATTATTATAATAATAATAAAATTTATAATAATATTAAATAAAGATTAGGGTTTATAGTATATTTTCATTTTAGACCCTCAAGTTTCTAAAATAGACATTTTACCCCCTTAGGGTTTCCTCGATCACAAAGTAAGTCCAAAACAGAAACTTTATAGAGTTTTGACAAAAATGGTCCTTGTGTTTAATACTCGATCACACCCGAAGTCCTTTTTCCCAAAAACAATTTATTTCTCGTGTTTTACTTCGAGACCTTTTACGACTCCTTTTCTAAGATGTTTATAAGTGTTATAAAAGTATTTTTTGCAAAAGATCATGGCCTAGTTCGAACTTACAACCACAGAAACAAATCCAAAAACTTGCGAATTATGTTTTACTCGACACAGAAAATATCACAACTTTATTTGCTTCGTTCTCCTTTATTTCTTAACGAAAATTTATGATTCTTTTTCCTATGTGTAGCTCTTTTAGTGTACTTTAATCATGTCGAAAACTAGAATTTTAGAGATTTGTTTACTATACTAAATTAAGGACGAAAGCAGCAGGTATCCTGCTGTCTCGACAGGAACAAAAGAAAAGAAAAATTCGTTTTCTTGAAACCCGATTATTATACTTGATGTTTTTATGTTATAGGTAGTTATTCTAACATGTTTAAAGAGTTCTTAAACCATTTTTATCAACCTAGGTTTGTTAGAACTCAAATTCAATTAGGTTTTTATATGTTAGCTCGATAAGAACAAAAATGAATGAAAAATATGTTATTGTTAATTCTGGGCTATAGTAACTTTTAAGACATGTTATATGATGTTATTAGACTCAAAATATATATGAAAGAGTAAATGAAAAGGGTCATAAGTATACCTTACTTGGTTTGGTCGACTAGGGCAAGATTTTTGTGAAATGGATCGAATTGAGTTCTCCTGGGTTCTAGCCTTATTCTACTGCCTTCTTAGGTTTATTTGGACTTAATTTAGGCTAGTGGGATCAGTATTGTAATGGTTTGGTGTTATTTGGTTTGGTTCGAATGGTTATGGGGTAGATTAGGGTTTCATGTTGTGTTCTATATATAGCAATGAATTAGGGTTTCTAGTATGTCCTATTGAGGTGTAAGAAGGAGGTGTTGGTGAGGTGTGTGGTGAATTTGGTCGACACATATGGCTAGAGGGAAAGAGGGGATGTGTAAGTGTATGAATCATACACATATGCCTATTTCTAGAAGAGGGAGATGTGTTCTCTTATGGTTCACTCCTATGGATGCTTAAGGTTGAAGGAAGGAGATAGAGTTAGTTAGTTTAGGGTTAGGATTAAACTAGGATAGGTAACTAAGTTGGTTTGGATCTAATTGTGCATAAGGGTGTTGTACCTAGGGCTTTGTTGATTTGTAAACTAAGGTTTAAGGTAGAATTAAGGTTTCTAGGTTCAAGGTTTAGTTAGAAATGGATTTTGAACTTATATGACCTAATTTAAAGTGTATCGATTTCTATTTATATAGAAAAAAAATAGGTTTTGTGCTTTAGCAAGTTGTACTCTAAGCTTATAGGACTTGTACTAATGTTAGAAAAATAAGAAAATCATAATTTTAATTATTTCCTAATTTTCTATAATTTTTATGTAATTTTTATTATACTTTAAATACAAATAAATGAGTTTTTATGATTTTGTGCTTTAGGGAGTTGTACCTTAAGTTTATGAAGTTGTACATATATTAAATAAATAAATAAATTATTTTTATAATTTATTGTGTGAAAAGACTACATAAAATATCCTTTAAATAATTATTCTTAATGTTTTTATAAAGTTTTTAATTCAAAGTAAATATCATGCTTAAATGACTTGTACCTTAGTTTAGGGACTTGTATTCTAGATATGAAAACTAGTACATATGTTTGTTATGTTGAAAAGTAAAGTTTTGAGGCTAGTGTTACGAATATCAGGCTGTTCGGGTGAGTACACTGAGGTTTATAATATTATCTATGTTATTCTTATGTTGGTGCATTAGATACTTGTACCTTTACTTACTGACTCGTAAAAATATTAATCCTAAGATTTATGCATGAATGGTTTGTAAATCAGGTGTTATAAATAATATCTAGGGTTTTAATAAGATATTTATGAATATATAGTTTCTGTGCATAAGTGACTTGTACTTTAGTTTATATGACTTGTAAAATTAATATTTTGTAAAAAATATTGTATAAATAATTTAAGGTTTGTGAAATGAATACATAAAATCACAGTTATGTGAAATTAGGATTTTATCAGGAACTAAAATAGAATTTGGGTTTTTGTTGTTTTGGTAACTGGTGCGCGTGCGTGTCGTTGCGGTTTAGCAGTATTAATGCCTACTCAAGTTTTAAATTTATATTTAGCCGACTTATCAATAACACACACACTTAACGAGCAGTGTACCCGGTCAGTATGAATATAATGGTAAGTAGAGTGTCGATCACTAAGAGTGGAACGTATTATCTAGTTATTCTAATCAGTATTTTAATATCCTAAGTTAGCTATACAACCTAATCTAACGCAAGGGGGTTCAGCCTGAGAGACTGGCACGGTTTGGTTATGATTAAATAGTAAACTAAACTAATGAGCACGAATCAGCGATTAGCACACACGTACACAGATAGATACTCGAGACAATAAGAAGACCTGTCCTGATAATTAAGTAGCTTGTCACTTGTTTTATTGCTAGTTTTATATGAAGTGTATATAATTAAACCTTTCTCGTTGGCTCTAATCTTATCGGCGAGTAAACCCTTAATGATTACTTATGTCTATCCTATTTATTTAGAGACGCTAAAACAAATAGGCGAGGAAGGGGCATGGCGACCCAAGCAATGCTCAGCTAGACACAGAGGTTATCAATGCACTAATAAAAGTCACCAAAGACATCAACATATAAACTTTAATTAATGGGAAAGCAATTTTAAGGGGTGCGCATGATATTCCGTAGTCACATGACATCAGCCCATCAATCCTGATGAATTAAAGTGTACTAATACAATAAAACAAAACTACTTAATGAATTGAATACATGCAGGACCTTCTTACAGCTCTTGTATCTTCGTTCAGGGTGTGTCTTGTGCTGCTAATACGTCTGAATTCGTCTCTGGTTTGGTACTCGTACGTATGGTATCTTGCACACAAAATTCGTCTGACTTTGGGGTATTTATAGTTTCTGTCTGAGGGTTAGATGCGGCACATAGGATAAGTAGATGCGGCGCATTGAATAAGTAGATGCGGCGCATTGACTTAACTTCGCGTGGGGTCCAAGATTAATATATTCAGGAATATTCGTACACCGCCTTAAGATGCGGCGTAACTCCATTTCTCTATGCGGCGCATGTCCTTTGCTGTCTTGGATTGTAACTTGTGAAATCTTGATAGTGATACGCCGTATGTAAGAAGTATGTTGCGGCGTATCTGGAGCAGAATGATCTTGATCTTGTACATTTCAGTAGACTCTTAACATCTTGCTTGTTTTGCTCCATAATTAGTCCAAAATCGCCAAGTTTCACATAATACTTGTTTTTACCTGAGAATTACAAAAGTAAACATTAACGTATCAATTCTCATATATAACATAATGAAACAAGTCAAATAAATAGGATAAATGATGATAATAAAATGTATTTATTTGAGTTCATCAATTATCCCCCCACTTGAACTTTACTTGTCCCCAAGTAAACCTTAGAATAAATCTTATGAAAATGTATCCTAAAAGATATTAGGATTTATTTTTATATTTAAGCATGTATTCGTTTTGTCATAATCACACAACCAAACACTTAACGAAGTAGAAACCAAAATAATTTTTAATGTAAAACAATTCTAAATCGTTTAGTTGCTTAGTCGTGACGAATATTCTATCATAGGCTTGGCAAGTATACGCATCTCCCCCACTAAAGCCAAGGAATAACAAGTCTAAAGCGGTAAAAAGGGTTTGTTGGTTAAGGGTTAATCATTCTTTTTAATCTCTATCGATCTCAAATTCCAGAAAAGGCGACAAAATCACAAATACATGATCGAATCCACGACCACGATACTTGCAATTGCTCAAATCCTTAACTCGAATAGGCTAAAGATAGGACCAAATGTTTGGATGAAGAATGATATAGGGTATGGATAATATTTGGGATACAAATTGGTGTAAAATGAAAAATAAACAAAACAGATAAATTAAAATCCTAAGTGTGGTTAATCACTTTCCCAACCATCCCATGAATAAGACTCATATCATTGAATAACTCACGCTTTAACACTTGAAACACACGCTTTTAGGTAGACACGAATTATACTCAACAAGATCTCAATCAAAGAATAACCTTAGTTGGCGTTCCCATAACGGCCAACTCCCATTCAATCCATAAATATAATATACAACAAATAGTGGTGATATCACCCACTTAATACAAAACTTTACATAAGTTGGTTAAAACAAACTTCCAACTTTTCCTTTTTCTTTTTTTTTTTCTTTTTTTTTTTTTTTTTTTTTTGACATCAACATATATGTGTAAAATTTCACAACTTTACTATCACTATTTTTCCGGATAATTTTTCCATATTCTTCATACTTTCAGAAATAACTGTAATAGTGAAAATAGCAAACACACGAAAAATGAACTAAAAGATATACAATATTTACTTTCATACCAATTGCGTTGTGCAATTTCCAAAACTAACCAAAGATAATGAATTACGCACGCGAACACATGTAATGTAAGGAAACACACTTTGCCTAAAGCAATTAACCACGGATTTTAATCTACAGGGTAGGCTAAGGTGTAATGATGTATTGAAACATTATAACAAAGGTGTAAGAAACGAAAGGAATGGCTCTGAGGGTTTTTCTAGGGGTATCTTACTCTAAAAGTGAGAGTAACAAAGGGTTTATACGAGGGTTAACCAACCAGTGTAGTTAATTAATATCACATAACATATAAAGGCTATTTGGGTGTAATCCTAGAAATTTACCAATTTAGACAAGTCACTCCAATTATATAGATAATACTTATTATGGTGGTCTCGAATAGTATACAAGACAAGTTCTAAAGTTTACAAGTCACCAGCACACTAAAGTTTTAATATTTTTGAAAGAATAGAGTTATGTGTGCGGTTATGTAATTTAGACTTTAAACAAAAACATGCTAAAAATTTTAAATTTTGATATATTAAGCGCATTTTAAGCATATTTTGCAAAAGTTTAGGACAAGTAAGTGTTCTAATTCTCCAATCTCCCCACTTAAGTTAAACAACGTCCTCGTTGTTTGTGTTAAAGGTTAAAAACTGGAAAATAAAAAGAATTAGAACAGAAAAACTCCCCTGAGATTCGCTCGGTATGATCCTCCATTATTCGTATAAGAGCAAAAATCATCATTCTTGTGGATGAGAACGTTTAAGCTTCAAAAATGATGTATCCACAAGAATGCAGGAATCTATAATACCATTCAGACTTTAACACACCTGAGTTAAGAAGGTTCAAACTTGCATAATACATTAGTAGTTAATAAAAATAAAAGCTAAAAAATTAAACTGTAAATCATCAGGTCAGTCGATACGCCGTATCTTATGGAAGAAGATACGCCGTATCGAGCCTGGAATAAATACGAATCAGAATAAAAGATGCGTCGCATCCTTAACCAGGGATGCGCCGCATTAAATAAACTGACAGAAAGTTTTAAAGTCAAAAATAAAAATGCAGAAAATAAAATAAGATATGACCAGTGCAGGTGATGCGTCGCATCTTATGATGGAGATGCGCCGCATCTTCTGCAGGTCTGACAGACTCGACACAGAACAGAAAAGTAAAAATTTTTCTTCCGGGTTGTCTCCCGGTCAGCACTTGTCTTTATTCCAGAGTCTTCAAGTTAGACTCACGTTTAGCTCCTTAATACCGATCACTGAAAGAGTCGGAAGCATCGCGCTCCCTCATCGCCAGTCCAGTAATATTGAACACTCCTTGCTCGTCCTTAATTTCCATGCCATTCTTCTTTAATATCTGTATAAACAAAGTTCTGTCCCTTTCGGGTAGAGATGAACAAATGATAGACGGGAAATTCTTATTATTATATAGGCATAAATATGCAAGGTGGGGTGGTAGTTCAATAAACACATCATTATTCAAATTTGTATTCTCAACTATTCTCCTACATTTGTTAATTACTTCGCAATCATACCACTCATCATCAGAATCATTAACAATATCGCGCCTAAGTTCGGTAGGTACATTAAGGTCAATAAATTCCTTGAAGTTCTCATGATTAGGATTAGTTGAGTTGTTTTGAATCAATGTTTCTCCCATAAGCCTAGCTTCCAGATCGAGGTCCATACGTTCTCTTAATCCTAGCACATAGACGCCTCTAATTATGCTCTTAGCAGGATTTTGGCACTTATAAACTAGTTTATTATTCCCTACCTTTAATGAGATTTTTCTTTTAAACACATTAATCTTAGCATGGGCGGTAGACAAGAAAGGTCTTCCAAGGATTAAAGGAATCTTAACATCCTCGGGCATATCTAATATAACAAAGTCTACGGGGAAAACAAACTTCTCAATCTTAACTAGCACATTTTCAGCAATCCCTTCAGGTCGTTTTACCGTTTTATCAGCCAATTCAATAAGCAGCTTAGTTGGTGCTAACTTTCCTAGTCCTAGGGTAGTGAATGTCTTAAGGGGCATAACACTAACGCTAGCTCCTAAGTCAGCTAATACATTATTGAAAGATAAGTCATTAATTGAACAAGGTAAAGTAAAACTTCCTGGGTCCTTTTCTTTATGAGGCAAGGCACGTAAATCGGTTGCAGAGCTCTCTTCTTTCATAGTAGCCTTGATTTCCTCTTCAATCTTTGCCTTCTCTTTGAGTAACCTCCTTAAACTGATTGAAGAATTAAAGAAAAATTCGGGATTTACAGCATCATTACCATTCATCAATCTTCTAGGAAAAGGTATGTTAGGTGTGACTTCTTCAGTAGTGCATATGGCCTTGACATGATCTCTTGGGTTAGTTTCAGTTGAGCTAGGTAAACTTCTGTATCCCCTTTCTTGAAGAACTTTGCTCATTTGTCCGATTTGTTGTTCCAATGCTTTGATCGAGGCTCTTTGATTTCTTGTTATAGTATCTGTTGAGGCTCGAATTTCTTTGATCATAGCAGTGTTCTCTTCATGTCTTTTAGCAGCATCGGCCATAATTTGCTTTAGAGTGTCATCCAAAGTCTGCCTCCTTTCTTGATAAGTGGGATTGTAGTTGTTCTTTTGATAGTATCCCGGAGTAGCTTCCCTAAATCTTCCTGAAGGTCGGAATGGTTGTCCAAATTGTGTGTAGTATGCCTCTTCAAAAGTCTCACTTTCATTCTTATTAGGGCAATCTTTAGTGTAGTGAGGTCCTTCGCATTTTTCACATCCAACTTGGGCAGCATAAACTTTCTCATCACGCTTCTTCATCTCTCTACTAATTTTATCCAATTGAGCTTGAATTGCAGCAAACCCGTCAAAATTAGTGCTGCTCTTAGATCTAGTAGAGGTTCCGTCGTGCCATTTTTGAGAGTGATCAGCAGCTTCTTGGATAGCTTTTCTAGCATCGGCTGCACTCATATGAGGCACAGCTCCCTTAGCATCCAAGATTTGTCTAGTAGGCACGTCCAATCCTTGATAGAACAATATTATCTCCTGCATTGGACTTAGATAATGTTGAGGGCATTTCATCAATAAGTCTTTAAATCGTTCCCAAGCTTGATAAAGAGTTTCATCAGGCTCTTGCTTGAAACTGTTGATAGCCTCTAGTTGTAATCCCTTTCAAATCGTGTTTTACCAAAAGAATCTTGTTAAGCACTGTTGACAATTGGTGCACTTCAATTGCCAATCCATTAATCATGTTGTTTTGTTCCTTTAGTAACAGCTCATGACTGCCTTTGAATTCATTAATAAAGTTTCTTGCTTCATGATGTTCTTTTTCATTTGCTTGAGCGATTAGTAGTGCAAACTCTTCCATGGTAGGGTTTCTTTGGGGTCTTCCGAACCAGTTGGGGAAAATATCGAACATTCTTCCTGAAAATTAAAACAGGTAGATTTCAAAGTAAAAACTTCCTAGTATAAGGGTTAGAATATTTTCCGTTCGGAAATAAGAAAAATAAAAGTTGCTGATATCTGTAGACGATGCGCCGTATCCAAAAGGTTGGATACGCCGTATCTTATTTCGTTAAAATTTAATCAGACTTTTATTCAGAAAACAGATACGCTGCTTATAATTTAGAATGCGCCGTATCCAGTTTAAATTATCAAAAATCGATTATATTTATTAAAATTAAATGCGTCGTATTAACAAAAGCTAATGCGCCGTATTTTCGTTACGTTTCAAAATACAAGATTTTTGATTTAGAAGATGCGCCGTATCGATAAAAATCGATGCGTCGTATCTGTTTGATAATTCGAAAACTGTTTTTAATTTAAATCGAAAATACGCCGTATCTGTTAAAACAGATGCGTCGTATGGCTTTAGTGTTTAGAAAAATTTCTTATTAAAAACAGAATACGTCGTATCTTGGGGAAAGATGCGTCGTACTCGAATTTATTAAACGCGTTGTATTTTATAAAAATTAAACGCAATACGCCGTATCTGTGAAAACAGATGCGCCGTATCGTTTATATCAGCACAATACAACGATAGCAGAATGCAGAAAAATACAGAAAAGAAAAACAAAAATAAAATCAAACAAAAAGAAACAAAAATTATAGAAACAAAAACACACAAAAACAGAAAATATGCAAATAATACAATGAATGCAATCTATCTAATATATAACAGGGTTAGCGGTTAGAATCTAAAAAAAACTAATTAAAATACTAATCAAATTAACAGATAATAACAATTCACTCCCCGGCAACGGCGCCAAAAACTTGGTGCGCGTGCGTGTCGTTGCGGTTTAGCAGTATTAATGCCTACTCAAGTTTTAAATTTATATTTAGCCGACTTATCAATAACACACACACTTAACGAGCAGTGTACCCGGTCAGTATGAATATAATGGTAAGTAGAGTGTCGATCACTAAGAGTGGAACGTATTATCTAGTTATTCTAATCAGTATTTTAATATCCTAAGTTAGCTATACAACCTAATCTAACGCAAGGGGGTTCAGCCTGAGAGACTGACACGGTTTGGTTATGATTAAATAGTAAACTAAACTAATGAGCACGAATCAGCGATTAGCACACACGTACACAGATAGATACTCGAGACAATAAGAAGACCTGTCCTGATAATTAAGTAGCTTGTCACTTGTTTTATTACTAGTTTTATATGAAGTGTATATAATTAAACCTTTCTCGTTGGCTCTAATCTTATCGGCGAGTAAACCCTTAATGATTACTTATGTCTATCCTATTTATTTAGAGACGCTAAAACAAATAGGCGAGGAAGGGGCATGGCGACCCAAGCAATGCTCAGCTAGACACAGAGGTTATCAATGCACTAATAAAAGTAACCAAAGACATCAACATATAAACTTTAATTAATGGGAAAACAATTTTAAGGGGTGCGCATGATATTCCGTAGTCACATGACATCAGCCCATCAATCCTGATGAATTAAAGTGTACTAATACAATAAAACAAAACTACTTAATGAATTGAATACATGCAGGACCTTCTTACAGCTCTTGTATCTTCGTTCAGGGTGTGTCTTGTGCTGCTAATACGTCTGAATTCGTCTCTGGTTTGGTACTCGTACGTATGGTATCTTGCACACAAAATTTGTCTGACTTTGGGGTATTTATAGTTTCTGTCTGAGGGTTAGATGCGGCGCATAGGATAAGTAGATGCGGCGCATTGAATAAGTAGATGCGGCGCATTGACTTAACTTCGCGTGGGGTCCAAGATTAATATATTCAGGAATATTCGTACACCGCCTTAAGATGCGGCGTAACTCCATTTCTCTATGCGGCGCATGTCCTTTGCTGTCTTGGATTGTAACTTGTGAAATCTTGATAGTGATACGCCGTATGTAAGAAGTATGTTGCGGCGTATCTGGAGCAGAATGATCTTGATCTTGTACATTTCAGTAGACTCTTAACATCTTGCTTGTTTTGCTCCATAATTAGTCGAAAATCGCCAAGTTTCACATAATACTTGTTTTTACCTGAGAATTACAAAAGTAAACATTAACGTATCAATTCTCATATATAACATAATAAAACAAGTCAAATAAATAGGATAAATGATGATAATAAAATGTACTTATTTGAGTTCATCTGTAACTTGTACATTAGCTTAGATGTATTGTACTTTTATGTTGTAAGGTTTAGCTATTCTTATTTGGTATTGTGATGAATTCATGGTTTCATAAATACTTTTGTCAGATATGATATGTTCAATTATAAACGTATATTATCGAATTAACGTAAAGTGGTAAATGGTAATTTTTAAAGTATTATACTTGACATAGGAAAATGTTTATATAGATAAACATTAAATAGATTTAGGTTGGGTTGCACGCGAGCACGTTTATCAGGGTGTGAGTTACGTCACATAAGATAATAATTATGCCCAGATAAAAAAAAATTTACACGTAGAAAATGATAAGTATTCTAAGAGATAGTGTAATCTAGTGTGGGATTTTCGCAGTGGTTACAGTCTTCCCCCGTTAAGGGAATCTCGTCCCGAGATTCGGTCTATATTGGTCAAGGATTTGGGGAAAGGATGTAGGACTATCATACGTACTTGATTTTCTTACTTAGGGTTTCTAGTTATCCTTAATGAGAGATTTAACACATGATCTGAATAGAATCGAAGATTCTGTCTCATTCAGTCAATTTGGATGATAACAGGAAATAATACCAAGGCTTGAGTGAAAATATGAGTTTGATATGCTTAAAATGCCTCAAGTTAAAAATAATATTATCTAAAATATTTTCTCATTCTTAAGTCTATAATTCTAATAATGTCGTTTCTCTATTAATCCTTGGTTCTCCGTTTAATACCTAAGGGATCGAGGTTTGGTCAGTCTTATCCCTACTGGATGAACTAAATTTGAATATTTTGCCACCTAATGGATTACTATGCAACGGTCAGATTTCCTAATGCCCTTTTAACGGTCGAATTTTCCCTTTAAATACCTCATTTTCAATCCTCATTCTTTCACTACTAAATTCTCTCCTAAAAACTCTCAAAATGCCGCATTTTGTTACACTCCTAGCAATTGTTTTCATTGTTGCGATTATTACTTACATGGTGTATAATCCGGAGGAAGATCACGAAGTCAGGTTCATGATTCTGATGATCGTCGTACCACTTACTATCGTATCCTTTATCGTGGATCAGACGTGGGGAAAATAAGTCCGCCGCTAGAGTTTTTAGTATGGTCTTTGTTGTCTTTCCTAAGTAATCCTTAGTGAAATAAGACTTATGTAATCCTTGTAATATTAGCACTTCTGTTGCTAACTATGTTTCTATGTACTATCTTCCAAGATTCCTAATAAAATTTAAGTTTATGAATTCCTATGTTTTGTCTATCCTCAATTTTTGTTGAATTATATGGTAGAGGTAATGGGTAGTAGTGGTAGACTCTTGTTATAATTTATATTTAATCAAAAGTGATAGGTTATGAAAAGATTTTGTTTTTGATATTTTCGCTTTTGAATGAAAATTAATAGAAAGTATTGAAAAGATAACTGTCCAATTCATTACATGATTCTTCCTAATTATACATAGTTGATCAGGCTATGTATAATCGAGGATCAAATAATGTGATGTTTTGGCTCAGTCATATAATATTTATTCCTTTTCAGAAAGCTTTAGATGGTGTTCAACGCAAAATTTTCAGAAATAACATCATAATTATTTTTCAAAAGAATAAGAAAATTTTTAGTCCACACTACAGTGATAGGTTTAAGGTTTTTCCTAGAGTACTAATGAAATATCCTCAAATGAATCTAGGGTTCATCTAATGTTCCTACGAGCTAGGGATACTCTATTGTTCTGTCAAAATATTATTCACCAGATTTTCCTAAAGATATACTAGAGTTTACTAGGTAACGTCTATAAATAGGGTAGAGAGGAATAGAGTAGATAACGGAGCTAAACGCAGATTGTTGTAGAAAAGTAATAGAATGAAAGTTTTTATTCGGTAGAAAGATAATTTATTATACTAGGGTAAAGATTTAAAAGAAAATATGACGTAGCGAGTTCTAATCCTCGGTTTATTTATTTATTACAGGCGTCCATCTTCTTCATATATTTCATACTTGGGTTCTCATTCCTGGGCATCAGCCTTGTTCTTCCAATTCGGGTTGAAGTTCGGGCACTGATTCTTGTAGTGTCCATGTCCACCACATCCATGGCAAGTAACAGTTTCTGTCTGTAGACTTGCTCCTGTCGCCTTACAGTCTGTGGTCTGATGTCCAATCTTCTGATACCTTGTGCACCCTAAAATGCATGGACCGTAATGGTGCAACAAGCATTGTGTGCACAATGGCTTTCTTCCGACATAACCATTGCTAGGATTTTGTCGATGATGGTAGTTGGTATGTGCTTAAACACATACTTTTTCTTGACCAAATTAAGACCAAAATGACCAAAAACTAACCAAAATGCCAAAGATATTTGTGTTTTAGTGTTTGTTATTATGCAGGTACGGATATCCCGAAAAAAAGGACAAAAACGAAGAAAAAACAACAAAAACCGAGCACGAGATTGGGAAAGAGTATTAAAAGAGCCGAAAGCCGATGTCGGGAAAGACATTATTTATTCGGATAAAATTCAAGCTCGGAAAATCCCAAACGACCCTTGGATTATTCTCATTTGGCAAAATTGGCCCTTGTATTAACTTTGAAGAAATGGCGGTTTTGGTCCTTGAAGTTTCAACAAATTACACCTTTGGTCCTTCGTTTAAAATCCTATCTATTCTAAAACCAAATACTAACTAAACCGGATCAAACTATATCCTTAACCCAACAACCCATTTTTATCCCACAAACCCATCAAATAAAAACCAAACCCAATTTAACCCTTTACCGACCCACTAAAGCCCACCTAAGCCCAACCCTTATCTTATAAGCTAAACAAACCGGGGTCAAAAACCCCAATACTCGGTCAAATCCCCAATCACTCAAGTCAAAATCCCTAATTCATCGACCATCTTCAACATCTTAATCCCTCATTATCCCGCCATTAATCCTTAAACACCAAACCAGTCACCATCACCTCCACTACCATCCAATAGACACCCACATGGGTGTTGTCTCAACCCCCCTCCACCTCATCTTCCAAGGACCACACCTTTCCATCTAACGGCCAAGAATCAAAGAAGTGGAGAACAAGATAATCCAAGGGTTGTAAACGAGTTCAAGATGAAGACAACAAGCAGAAACCCTAGTTCATTTTTTATTATTTTTTTTTAGTATAAATAGTCGAGTAGCAGTCGAGTAGAACTAGGTTTTATTTAGCTTTTATTTAGGTAACTTTTATTTTATTTGTTGTTTTATCTTTTAATTCCAGTTATGTAATTTATTTTTCAGATTAATGCAAATTTAATTGTTCTTGTTTTTTTTTATCTTGGTCAACTTTGGTCAACACTGCTTGTTAGTGCTTATTTTGGTTCTTCTGTGTTCACTTTAATGCAAATCAGTTGTGGTGTTAGAGTTAGTGATATCTCATTAGGAGGTGTAAAGTTCTTGGTTCACTTTTGCTCTAATGGAGACCTCAGACCCCATTCTTTTGGCCTGTATAGGGCACGGTTGTGCTTATTTTTGATCATGTTATGTTAATCTGTGTTTGAATTATTGATTTTCTGATATTGTTGGCTTATTTAGGTTATATTTAGTCTGTTTTAAGCTTATCCTAGTTTGTTTATTGCTTACCTTAGCTTATAGAAATGTTTGCTTTTAATTCATCTCTTTTCCTTTTTAAAATCTGATAAGCTCAGCCCATTTCTGAGCTTACTGTGAGTTTTAAGAAATTATTGCTTTATAAAAAGTCCTTTTAGTTAAGTGCTTTATAGTTTTCAAAAAGAAAAACAAGAAAAAAAAATAATGTAGCAAAACTGCCATGCCTGGGATTCGAACCCAGGCCAGCAGACTCACACAAGCAAGCAACCTTACCACTGCACTCTAAACCTTTTCTTAGTTAATTCTTACAACATTTAATTTAAAACCCTTTTCACCCCTTTTTCATTATTAAGCTAATTTTTACTGTTAAGCTTGTTTTTAGCTTATTTCTAAAACCTATTTCACTTTTTATATTTTTCTCAGCTTTCTAATAGTTTAAAGTATTCCCTAAAAAATTTTCAGATTTTATCTTTTTCATTTAATATTTTTTTATCAATTATTTTCTTTTAAATAGTTTTTAATTTATAAAAAATTATTAAAAAGTCAAAAAAATATTTTTCTTTTTTCAAAAAATTTCTTTTATCAGTTTTAATATAGGAAAATTATTTTCAAAATTTTAGGGCTTAGAATCTAGCATTTCACTTTTATTCGCGTTTTTAAATTACGTCGCGTTCCGTTTTTAAATTCAATTTTCGTTTTTAGGTTAAATGCTTAGTTTAATTGTTCCATTAGCTTAGTTTAATTAGTTTATCTTGTTTGTTATTTTAATATTAGTAGTGTAATCCAAAAATCAATCATTCTTTTTCACATTCACTTCACGAATCACGATCCCGAATCACTTATTCCATTCAATCTTCGTCGGGACAAACGAACCTAGGGTTTTGCATATTTCCTTTGCAATTCTCCTTTTTGGGATATAAATTGTTTTATTATCAATTTTTGGCGCCGCTGTCGGGGAAGGTTGAAGTGAGTTCGTGATTCCGTTTTTCGATTCATGTTTTGAAGACCCTTCCCCCGTGAAATTATCGCTTTCATTTGTAAATATTTTCTTCTTATAAAACCCAAAAAGATTTTCTCTTCAAAATTTATTTCCTTTTTCTTTTGTGATTTTCAATGTTTCTAAAATTTAAAAATCCAAAAATATTCTTCTCAATCCTCTTATCCGTTTAATTCTTTATCTCTATCCCTCTATCCGTTTAATTCCTCTTCTCTATGTCTTCATCTTACCATTATGGTTGTCAATGGTGTGGCGGTCCTCATAATGGTGGGAATTGTCCCGGTTGTAGCATGATGGAATCGGGAAACGGGTTTATCTATGACCAAAATCCTTATTCCTACCATGAAACAACCGACTTTTTCAACCAGCCACCACACCATGAGATGGAAACATATTCCTGTGAATATTGTGGAGGTAGTCCTCACCCGGGTTTTGATTGTCAAACAGGGAACACGTTTGTCTATGAACAAGTTCCATGTAATCAAAACTTCAGTTATGACCACCATCCATATAATTCACCAAATTAGCCACAACAGTATCAATGTTGTGAAAATTGTGGAGGTTCTCATAATGATTATCAATGTCAACCGTGGAATCAAAATTACTATGAACCTAATCCTTGCTATATTACTCCCGGTTTTGACAATTTCCAACCTCCACAACACCATATGATTCAAACACCATCTCAAACACTCAATCAAGAACTTCTTCATGAACTATTAGAGTCAGCAAAGAAATATAACCATGAACTTCTAGAGTTAACAAAAAGCTATAAGGCTTTGGTTAATAAACAACTCCCACAAGAAGAAACTCATCAGATAACTTATGGAGAATTTTTAGCTGAAAGACAAATAGCTAAAATAAGTTCTAATTATCGTCAAACTTTCGTTTACGACGACGATGACGATGATGAGGATTCTATGTGGGGAGTTTGTGAAAATTCAACAGAAATCACTCCCGTCTTTCCTACCAAAGAACCCGAGGACTCTCTAAAAATGGGGGACGAGCATCTCGACACTATTCCGGCAACGGAATCAGACAATGTTGAGAACCTCGTTCCAATCCCAAGTGAGTCCGAGGAAATATCCGACGATGAAAGTGATTTTCAATCTTATGGAGATTCCCTTGACGTTTCCGAGATTACTTCCAGAATTTTCTCTAACCCTCTTTTTGAATTCAATAATGAGTATACTTCTTGCAAAGTTAATCCACTTTTCGATGGAGGGTTAGAGGACGTTGAGGGCGAGGAGGATCTTCTTTCTAATCTTGATGAGCCCATACCGGAACTCACAGATTCTCCTCGTATTCTTGAATCTCTTCATGAGGAGTTCTCAGAAGAACTCACTCATATCATACCTCCTCCGGAGTATGATTACTTTGTTATTGAAGAAGATCCTGACCCGGGGGGAGGTAAACTCTATCCTAAGAGTTTGCTTGATGATGATATCACCCCGACCCTCCCTCCCGAGGTTTTTCAGAGCTCTAATGATAAAGAATGGATTCCCATTCAGATCATGATCTTTCTCCCCTTCTTCACCTACCCGGTGACTTCTCTTCTCCTTCACTCCTTCGGGAGTGAAGATACCATCTTCGACCCCGGCATCTCTCATTCTTTTCAGCCGTGGGTATCTCATCGGAATGGAACTTTCGTATGCTTCAATGTTTATCCAAACATCTTGAACGAAAGTCCGATTGAGATTATTTCTTCCACATGCTCCCCCAAGGACAAATAAATTCGGGGCGAGTCTAAGCTTTTCGACTCGATAAAAAAAACAAGCGCTTCGTGGGAGGCACCCCATGCTTATCCTTCTATCTTCTTTCTATTTTCTCTCTAATAAGTGACGTGAGGAGGGCTTCCTCTTTCATATCTTGTGTTTCGTGGTTTTTTGTGTATGTCCAGGATTGCCCGATGATTGAAGACTCTCGTGCTCGTGGTTGCTTCTCTCCACTCGAGTATTCATCATTCGTTGCTTATCCGATATCCTTAATCTTATCGTTTTACGTTTATCTTTGGCATAATTCATAAACGGCCTTAGATTTATGTAGGAGAACCCTTACCTTTAAGACATTGAGGACAATGCCTCGTTTTAGTCTGGGGGGGGGGGGGTAATCTTTCGATTTGATTTTTGCCTTGCATTTTTGCCGTTTTCTCTCGCAACCCCGTTTTTCCTCAAAATTTGAAAAAAAAAAATCCAAAAAATGAGAAAAATTTAAAATTTTTTGCAAAAATATAATAAATTTTGACATATTTGTTGACTTTCCGCTGGTGATAGTAGGAATAAAATTCTGACTTGACCGGGCGTGTTGAGCCTTAGCTTGTCCCCTTAACCATTTATAATCTATAAGCTCGTGCTAGTCTTTTACACAAGGAGCTATAAAATGCGAATTCTTTTTAAGAGTTTGCAAGTTCCCGTATCGACTTTATATATGCATGGCTTGATTATAAGGCTAAGCATTCGCGGATCTTATTATTTAAGATTTTAAATTTGCGAAGAACGAGAAATGATAGAGTTTATTTAGAAGTTAGATGCTAAGCGTGGAGTAGTTGGTTCTCTTTAGAGCTCATCGAAGCTGCTTGTGGCCTTTTGCTCCCACAAAAATGTTTCACCTTATATATCTGTAAGAATAATTAAAGATATTAGGTTTTGCCGATGATTAGTTCTTGGTCTTCTTAAAAGAATCCTTGTTTTGAAAATTGGGTACACATCAAGGTTCCTTAATAAATAAGTTTAATAATAATAAGTTAAGTGCTCTAAGCCACGGATTCGAGATCGGGCCTTGGATCCTTATTTCCGGAAGGCGTTTAGGTCTTGGCTACCCTCTTACACCGGCCCTTGGACCTCTTGTTCAGGAATGTGTGAGGTCTTGGTCTAACCCCCTTGGATCCTCATTTCAGGAATGTCTAGAGTCTTGGAACACTCCGTTGTAACGGCCCTTGGATCCTTTATCCCGGAAGGTGTAAGGTCTTGGAACTAAACCGTTAAGCTCCGTCGTTTAGGGTGCGCAAGTGAAAAGTTATTAATGATGAAGGAAAAAAAAAATGATGAAAAATGAAAAAAAAAATAAAAAAATGGTGATGATTGAAAAAGTCAAAAATAGAAATAAAACCTTGATGTGGACCTCATTTTCAAAGCAACGGTTCTCGAGAGAAGATTGAAAACTACTTAGCGTCTTAATTTGGTATCTTTATCGGACTAAAACTTATCAAAACGAGAATATGAAGCAATTCATTTCTCACCAAAAATAAAATAAATAGAGGAAATTAGGAAAAATGGGAGCAAGAGGTAATTACACAAGTAACTTCTATGGGTAGTGTTAGCATCTAACTTGTAAATAGACAATGATTTCGTTTTTAAGCTTAGTTTGGGGACTGATGCGTGGTTTTGCAACCTTACAACAGGTTTTACCTCTCGAGGGATCTCAAGAGGCTTACAACCCCACCAGGCAGTGTACCTGACCGATGTAGTATAGTGTAGTGGTAAGTACGGGGGATTGATCGTTCTCCACAGTGAATAGTGTTCGTTAGGTATGAAAAACTACTTTAGTAGGTCTAAGGGTGAGGGAAGATTCTTTTTGTATTTTTATAATTTTTTTATGAAAGCAAGTAAAATCTCGGGTTTGAAGGAGTGGGCGGAATTAGTTGCTAGTCAACTAACCCAAATTACTATGAATGCAAATAAAATAAAATAACTGAAAATGAAAAGAGTTGTGAAACTTATGTGGAGAGAAATGTGTTTACTTAGATTTCCTTACTCCCTAACTATCTTTTACCGGTTGATTAGTGCGTATTAATTGCGTGGATGACGGGTGTATTCCTTAATACCAATCGTGGGTTGGCGTACGTACTTCCCCAACTCTACAAGCTCCTACTTCACTCCTATGTCGAGCCGGCTAGGAAGCTCCTAACATGGGATCACTAGAATTCGCTCATGCATTAAATACAACCATAAAAACCTTAGTACGCATTGGTTCATGTTTCTTAAGACGTTCAAGCAAGTTACCGAATAGGAAGTTAGCCAGTTTTCTTAAGCCTAACATCGATGAACAATCATCCAATACAACTAATAACACACTAATAACCAATAATCAATAGTTAGGTTTCATTAGATCTAAGCAAACACAAGATAAATCTAGCCTAGCATGTTAATTAAAAGACAAGAACAATATATAATCAAACAACACATAGACATATTGATTGATTAAACAATTACTTATCTTCAATTAAACATGGGAGATCCAAGGGTATGAAAACCCTTAAAAATGGCAGAAATTCGTCTTTAGGGTTTCTCCTCACAAAGTTGCACACTAATGACAAAAAAATTGCAAAACTATATATAGAGTTTAAGGGCTGACGGCGTCACGTTATAGGACTTGACGCCGTCACCTCGCCGTGTCTAGGGTTCCCGGATGGCCTTCTTGACGCCGTCCCTCTTTAGACCTCCAAAATCCGCTCTGGCTTATCAAGGCTTGACGCCGTCAGAATATGTGATGCGTGGTTTTGCAACCTTACAACAGGTTTTACCTCTCAAGGGATCTCGAGAGGCTTACAACCCCACCAGGCAGTGTACCTGACCGATGTAGTATAGTGTAGTGGTAAGTACGGGGGATTGATCGTTCTCCACAGGGAATAGTGTTCGTTAGGTATGAAAAACTACTCTAATAGGTCTAAGGGTGAGAGAAGATTCTTTTTATGTTTTTATATTTTTATGAAAGCAAGTAAAATCTCGGGTTTGAAAGAGTGGGCGGAATTAGTTGCTAGTCAACTAACCCAAATTACTACGAATGCAAATAAAATAAAATAACAGAAAATGAAAAGGTGGTAGAACTTATGTAGAGAGGAATGTGTTTACTTAGATTTCCTTACTCCCTAACTATCTTTTACCGGTTGATTAGTGTGTATTAATTGCGTGGATGACGGGTGTATTCCTTAATACCAATCGTGGGGTGGCGTACGTACTTCCCCAACTCTACAAGCTCCTACTTCACTCCTATGTCGAGCCGGCTAGGAAGCTCCTAACATGGGATCACTAGAATTCGCTTGTGCATTAAATACAACCATAAAAACCTTTAGTACGCATTGGTTCATGTTTCTTAAGACGTTCAAGCAAGTTACCGAATAGGAAGTTAGCCAGTTTTCTTAAGCCTAACATAGATGAACAATCATCCAATACAACTAATAACACACTAATAACCAATAATCAATAGCTAGGTTTCATTAGATCTAAGCAAACACAAGATAAATCTAGCCTAACATGTTAAACAAAAGACAAGAACAAGATAGAATCAAACAACACATAGA
Source organism: Artemisia tridentata subsp. tridentata (assembly GCA_021014915.2). Lineage (NCBI taxonomy): Eukaryota > Viridiplantae > Streptophyta > Magnoliopsida > Asterales > Asteraceae > Artemisia > Artemisia tridentata. The sequence continues at coordinate 292,297,063 of CP139504.1, read as the reverse complement.
CATATTGAATGATTAATTGATAACTTATCTTCAATGTAACATGGAAGATCTCAAGGCAAAAAGCCATGAAAAAGCTGCTAAAATCGTCTTAGGGTTTTCACACACAAAGTTCCCCAATAAGTTCCACACTAATGACAAAAAATTGCAAAACTATATATAGACTTTCAGATCTGACGGCGTCACGTTATGGAGTGTGACGCCGTCACCTCGCCGGTTTTAGGGTTCCCGGATGGCCTTCTTGACGCCGTCCCTCTTTAGCTCTCCAAAATCCGTTCTGGCTTATCAAGGCTTGACGCCGTCAGAATTAGGGGTGACGCCGTCCCTCTTTAAATTAAGCCGTGACGACCTTGATCACATTAAAGCGTGACGCCGTCAGAATTCCATGCAAATTTCTCTGGCTTATCATGAGTAATTTTCACATCCACCTTTTTCTTGCCAAGCCATGACGCCGTCTGGTGATAATCCTGACGCCGTCAAAGGTAATTTCCAGCACAATTTTGAGACTTTGTCGTTTTCTTCACTTTTATGCTCCAAAAACGTCCAAAATGCCTCCTTTTCCAGATTTCTCCTCAAAAGTACCTAAAATGACAAAAGGAACAATTTAGGGCAATATTTGATCAAATAAATACGATTTAGGGCTTAAATGACCCCTTAAAAGCGGTACACTTTTCGCTTCATCAAATACCCTTACACTTGAGATTTGCTTGTCCTCAAGCAAATGCGCTTTTATTCTAATCAAAATACAAGTTAGGGGTCATTTAACACTAATATAAAAGTAATTACAACAAATAATCGTTCCACTTTAATCATAATAAGCACGGAGATTACAAACTAGCACCTCACAAGTAGTGTTTAGATACTCACATCTCTCAAGTGTCATCAAAATAAATCTCATAAATGAAAACGGATAATATCTCTCACTACCTGTCATAGCAAATAGATTACCATAGGCTTGGGAAAGGATCGAAAACCTCCTCCACTAGGCGTAAGCACCTAAGATAAACTATCAAAGAGGGCTTTTAAATGGGTTATAACGTTAGGTGTAGGGAAAAGGAAAACACGGTTTTGTTGGATAAAGGATATTTTACTGGTGGCGAGTTAAAGATCTTGATTAATTACATGTACTATACAATGTTGCTAAGCCAAGACTAGACTCGATTTAAGCTAAAAACAAAATAACAAAAACATAAAACAAACATAAAATGAAACGGGATGGTAGTCCGTATGTTTTTCTATTTTTCTTTTTCTCAATTTTTTTTCTATTTTTCTTGATTATTTCGATTTTTTTTTTTTTTTTTTTTTTTTTTTTTTTTTTGCATACACTTTTGCCCTACCATCCAAAATAATACATCATAGGGGCATTGCATTCCCCTTACACTTGAATTTTTACATAACTTTACAAATAACTATTCTAATGACTCGAATTAAGATAATTGAAAAACTTGGAGTACTTTTTAAAATATTTAGCACATATGGGGGTAATAAATGATGTTCTTCCCCATTACTCCATTACACTAGTACTTCACCCATGAGTCCCAATCGTCCCAAAACAATATGTACAAGGATATGACTCGACTTAGCAACCATGTAATCAATTAGATAATTAACTTGGGTTTAAACAAATGTTGTCACAATAATGCACTAAAGATGAGTGCATACAAGGTAGGCTAAGGCGATTTGGGTGTACATTTTAGTGGGGTGTAACAAATTCTTCCTTTAAGTAAAATGCTTAAAGGTCGAAACGAAAAGATAGGCTCTGAGGGGTGTACTAGGGGTATCGTGTACTAAAAATGAGTACAACGCAAAGGGTGTGGGAGAATTACTTGACCAATGTAGCCAATGTAATTATAACAAAAACACAGGTGTAAAACAATGGGTTAATCCTAATGCCTCTTATCATGTAGTAAATCTAACTACACGAATGTAGTCTCACTTGTGGCCTCGGAATGGTCCTAACGCAAGTTCTAGAATCTAAGTGCTACCGGTACACACATCATAGCATAAATGCTTTTCCTACCAATTCTAGGGGCGAACCTCACATATTTGGGGTGGAAAATTTTTTAGTGGTACGGTTTTTGTGCTAGTAATATAACTCCTATCCATGAGACGCTCATTAAAATCAAAGCTTCACTCCTAAATGTTGTAAAAAATTTTAAATTTGGCACTAAAATTGCCCTAACAGGTATTTCTCTCAGTTTTATTACACATCTACCATTAAACAAACAAAAATCAAGCGTAATAGCATTCTCTAATCGTACTTTTACCCCCCCTTACACTTAAGATGAACATTGTCCCCAATGTTCAAATAACAAGATGTAAAAGAAAAAAGTAAAAGAATGAAATCAAATACTCCCCTGATTCGCTTGGTGGATAATGAAGTAACACGGTTAGATCTTCTTCCAAAGAGAATGTAAAAGCTCCATGACTAATGCATCGCCAAAAGCTTGATCCAAAACATTTCCTTGTCCAAAATAACCTGTTAAACCTGAGAAAACAAACACGAAAACCTGCATAACATCGGCGGGATAAAATCTATATATAAGGATATAATGCTTGTGGAATGATAATTTTGCAGATTCCTGGAGATTATAAGTTAGAGATTTAATAAAAACTTTTTATGAAAACAAAACTTTCAAAAATTTTCAGAAAATTAAACCTGACGCCGTCAGAAATGATCTGACAGAATTCTCATGTTACGTTTCCGGAAAATTTTTGGAAAAACCTATACCTTACTTCCTGGAATTCCTGCAAAACATCATTATGACTCGATACAAGCATTTGACTCAAACAAATACTAATATGTATGTTCATTTATTATTATTATGATTCATGTTCATTTGTGTTCTAATAAACCGATTTAAATTTCCCTTACACTTAACTTTTGCAAAATACCTTTATATGTAGTTAAGACGAAGTTAAAAACAAGATAAAGCATTTTCACAATTTAGTTTTGAACATGGGTCAATAATAATAAAAATTAAACACACATACGGAAGCAAATAAAATCAAACAACCAAATAAATAAACACACAAAGCAAATAAAGCTTGGGTTGCCTCCCAAGAAGCGCTTGTTTTTGTTCGAGTCACGAGCCTGACTCTACCCTTATTTAACGGATAAAGGAGAGGTTTTTCCTACACTTAGGATTAAGTGCGGGTGATAGTAGCGATACACACCATCTCGGTGGAAGTATGCCGCGTGATGAAAGAGTGGTGGATGAATTATATACTCAAAGGGGTGTGCTCCTTTCATCATAACCTTACCTAGTTCACTTTGGTCAATGGGTGAATTAAAGTTTTCTCCTAAAAAGGGATCATCTTCTATCAACTTTGAGAGATTCCTAGTTGGGAATCCATCTTGACCTAATAAACCCGGTTTAAACCCATAATGTTTCTTGTGATCAATCATGAATGGGTGATGTAAGTATGTAAGGTCATGGTTCACTCCTATATTAGCTTCCACTCCACATGGCCTAGAGTCTACTACCTTAATCTTAACATTACCCAGACTACATGGTTTGATGGGTGGATCGGGACCTTTTTTAATTCCTAAATTCACATCTAAAGATGGAAGATTAGGTAACGGTTTTGGTTTAGGCTCCGGTTCATCAAAACTAGGAACTTCCATAGAACTAAAAGAAAGGTTATGACTACAAGTATTCAAACCTATTTCTTCTAGTTTTGTTTCTTCCAAAGGTTCTACTTCAATTGGGGTTCCTATAGTCCCTTCTACTTCTTCCGGGTAAGTCACGGGCGGTGTGTATGCCTCGAATGATGGTAGGACTTGTGGGGTACTTTGTAGGTTTGTGTTATTTACCTCATCCTTCCTTGTCTCTATATCAATTATATCCACATCATGTGTTTTAGTAGAATCTAACCCAAACATGTTCCTAAGTATCTCAAATCCTTCTCTAGCCATTTCAAGTTCTAAGTCCGATTCATAAGAATCTTCCCCGATAACATGATTACTATGTTCAATTTGCCTAAAGGATTCATCATGTGTTCCTTGAGATTCAAAGTCATTGATCATAAAACCTAGGTCTTTTTGCTCAATATGCTCATGTTCGGCTAAATCATCCTCAATTGTTTCCTCAAGTAGTGATGTATATGAACCCATTAATTCATTAAACTTATGGTTCACGGTTAGGAGGCTTTCCTCAAATTTTTTCCAAAGGGTCTTATTAAAAGGAGTTGATCCTAACAATGATTGTTTAATAGAAGCCACACATGCACATAATTCATCAAACCTATCAAACTTTATACCCATCTCCTCTTGTATATATCTAAGATCACTTAAAAATTCATTGGAACAACAGGAAACAAATCTATCCGTGTAAAGTAATTGTTCCTCTATTGTTAATGATCTAAATGGAATTTCATCTGCCATGGTGACAAATGAAAATGGTTTTACAAACAAAGGGCACAAAGAAAAAGATAGACTAAAGAAATCTAATAAAAAGAAAATAAAAATCTCACTCGATAGGAATCAAGTGAGTAGACCTAATAAAAAAAAAATTCAACCTAAACAATAACTATTCCCCGGCAACGGCGCCAAAAACTTGATGCGTGGTTTTGCAACCTTACAACAGGTTTTACCTCTCAAGGGATCTCGAGAGGCTTACAACCCCACCAGGCAGTGTACCTGACCGATGTAGTATAGTGTAGTGGTAAGTACGGGGGATTGATCGTTCTCCACAGGGAATAGTGTTCGTTAGGTATGAAAAACTACTCTAATAGGTCTAAGGGTGAGAGAAGATTCTTTTTATGTTTTTATATTTTTATGAAAGCAAGTAAAATCTCGGGTTTGAAAGAGTGGGCGGAATTAGTTGCTAGTCAACTAACCCAAATTACTACGAATGCAAATAAAATAAAATAACAGAAAATGAAAAGGTGGTAGAACTTATGTAGAGAGGAATGTGTTTACTTAGATTTCCTTACTCCCTAACTATCTTTTACCGGTTGATTAGTGTGTATTAATTGCGTGGATGACGGGTGTATTCCTTAATACCAATCGTGGGGTGGCGTACGTACTTCCCCAACTCTACAAGCTCCTACTTCACTCCTATGTCGAGCCGGCTAGGAAGCTCCTAACATGGGATCACTAGAATTCGCTTGTGCATTAAATACAACCATAAAAACCTTTAGTACGCATTGGTTCATGTTTCTTAAGACGTTCAAGCAAGTTACCGAATAGGAAGTTAGCCAGTTTTCTTAAGCCTAACATAGATGAACAATCATCCAATACAACTAATAACACACTAATAACCAATAATCAATAGCTAGGTTTCATTAGATCTAAGCAAACACAAGATAAATCTAGCAACATGTTAAACAAAAGACAAGAACAAGATAGAATCAAACAACACATAGACATATTGAATGATTAATTGATAACTTATCTTCAATGTAACATGGAAGATCTCAAGGCAAAAAGCCTTGAAAAAGCTGCTAAAATCGTCTTAGGGTTTTCACACATAAAGTTCCCCAATAAGTTCCACACTAATGACAAAAAATTGCAAAACTATATATAGACTTTCAGATCTGACGGCGTCACGTTATGGAGTGTGACGCCGTCACCTCGCCGGTTTTAGGGTTCCCGGATGGCCTTCTTGACGCCGTCCCTCTTTAGCTCTCCAAAATCCGTTCTGGCTTATCAAGGCTTGACGCCGTCAGAATTAGCGGTGACGCCGTCCCTCTTTAAATTAAGCCGTGACGACCTTGATCACATTAAAGCGTGACGCCGTCAGAATTCCATGCAAATTTCTCTGGCTTATCATGAGTAATTTTCACATCCACCTTTTTCTTGCCAAGCCATGACGCCGTCTGGTGATAATCCTGACGCCGTCAAAGGTAATTTCCAGCACAATTTTGAGACTTTGTCGTTTTCTTCACTTTTATGCTCCAAAAACGTCCAAAATGCCTCCTTTTCCAGATTTCTCCTCAAAAGTACCTAAAATGACAAAAGGAACGATTTAGGGCAATATTTGATCAAATAAATACGATTTAGGGCTTAAATGACCCCTTAAAAGCGGTACACTTTTCGCTTCATCAATATGGCTTGACGCCGTCCCTCTTTAAGTTAAACCGTGATGGCCTTGATCACTTCAAAGGGTGACGCCGTCAGATTTTCCATTGTAAAATTCTCTGGCTTATCATGAGTAATTTTCATATCCACCTTTTTTACCAAGCCATGACGCCGTCAAGGGCAATCCCTGACGCCGTCAAAGGTACTTTCCAGCATAATTTTGAGACTTTGTCGTTTTCTTCACTTTTATGCTCCAAAAACGTCCAAAATGCTTCCTTTTCCAGATTTCTTCTCCAAAGTACCTAAAATGACAAAAGGAACGATTTAGGGCAATATTTGATCAACTAAATACGATTTAGGGCTTAAATGACCCCCTAAAAGCGGTACACTTTTCGCTTCATCAAATACCCTTACACTTGAGATTTGCTTGTCCTCAAGCAAATGCGCTTTTATTCTAATCAAAATACAAGTTAGGGGTCATTCAATGCTAATATAAAAGTAATTACAACAAACAGTCATTCCACTTTAATCATAATAAGCATGGAGATTACATACTAGCACCTCACAAGTAGTGTTTAGATACTCACATCTCTCAGGTGTCATCAAAATAAATCTCATAAATGAAAACGGATAATATCTCTCACTACCTGTCATAGCAAATAGATTACCATAGGCTTGGGAAAGGATCGAAAACCTCCTCCACTAGGCGTAAGCACCTAAGATAAACTATCAAAGAGGGCTTTTACATGGGTTATAACGTGAGGTGTAGGGATATGATAAACACGATTTTGTTGGATAAGGGATATTTTACTGGTGGCGAGTTAAAGATCTTGATTAATTACATGTACAATATGGCGTTGCTAAGCCAAGACTAGACTCGACTTAAGCTAAAAACAAAATAACAAAAACATAAGACAAACATAAAATGAAACGGGATGGTAGTCCGTATGTTTTTTCTATTTTTCTTTTTCTCATTTTTTTGTATTTTTCTTGATTTTTTTGATATATATATTTTTTTTTCATACACTTTTGCCCTACCATCCAAAATAATACATCGTAGGGGCGTTGCATTCCCTTACACTTGAACTTTACATAACTTTACAAATAACTATTCTAATGACTCGAATTAAGATAATCGAAACACTTGGAGTACTTTTAAAATATTTAGCACACATGGGGGTAATAAATGATGTTCTTCCCCATTACTCCATTACACTAGTACTTTACCCATGAGTCCCAATCGTCCCAAAACAATATGTACAAGGATATGACTCGACTTAGCAACCATGTAATCAATTAGATAATTAACTTGGGTTAAAACAAATGTTGTCACAATAATGCACTAAAAATGAGTGCATACAAGGTGGGCTAAGGTGATTTGGGTGTACATTTAAGTGGGGTGTAAACAAATTCTTACTTTAAGTAAAATGCTTAAAGGTCGAAACGAAAAGATAGGCTCTGAGGGGTGTACTAGGGGTATCGTGTACTAAAAATGAGTACAACGCAAAGGGTGTGGGAGAATTACTTGACCAATGTAGCCAATGTAATTATAACAAAAACACAGGTGTAAAACAATGGGTTAATCCTAATGCCTCTTATCATGTAGTAAATCTAACTACACGAATGTAGTCTCACTTGTGACCTCGGAATGGTCCTAATGCAAGTTCTAGAATCTAAGTGCTACCGGTACACACATCATAGCATAAATGCTTTTTCTACCAATTCTAGGGGCGAACCTCACATATTTGGGGGTGGAAAATTTTTTAGTGGTACGGTTTTTGTGCTAGTCATATAACTCCTATCCTTTAAACGCTTATTAAGATCAAAGTTTCACTCCTATATGTTGTAAAAAAATTTAAATTTGGCACTAAAATTGCCCTAACAGGTATTTCTCTCAGTTTTATTACACATTTACTATTAAACAAACAAAAATCAAGCGCACTTGTATTCTCTAAAGTATCGTACTTTACCCCCCCCCCCCCCCTTACACTTAAGATGAACATTGTCCCCAATGTTCAAGTAACAAGATGTAAAAGTGAAAAGGTAAAATAATGAAATCAAATACTCCTTTGATTCGCTCGGTGGATAATGTGGTAACATGGTTAGATCTTCTTCCAAGAGAATGTAGAAGCTCCAAGACTAAAGCATCGCCAAAAGCTTGATTCCACATACATCTCCTTGTCCAAAATAACCTGTTAAACCTGAGAAAACAAACACGAAAACCTGCATAACATCGGCGGGATAAATTCTATATATAAGGATATAATGCTTGTGGAATGATAATTTTGCAGATTCCTGGAGATTATAAGTTAGAGATTTAATAAAAACTTTTTATGAAAACAAAACTTTCAAAAATTTCAGAAGATTCAAACCTGACGCCGTCAGAAATGATCTGACAGAATTCTCATGTTAAGTTTCCGGAAAATTTCTGGAAAAACCTTTACCTTACTTCCTGGAAATCCTGCAAAACATCATTATGACTCGATACAAGCATTTGACTCAAACAAATACTAATATGTATGTTAATTTATTATTATTATGATTCATGTTCATTTGTTCTAATAAACCGATTTGGATTTCCCTTACACTTATCTTTTTGCAAAATACCTTTATATGTAGTTAAGACGAAGTTAAAAACAAGATAAAGCATTTTCACAATTTACTTTTGAACATGAATCAATAATAATAAAAATTAAACACATATACGGAAACAAATAAAATCAAACAAACAAATAAATAAACACATAAAACAAATAAAACTTGCATGCAATAAAGAAAACAAAGTGTCACAAATGTTTAAAGGCCAAAAGATGCCAAATCCTAAATTATTACAGACCAAGTTGTTCTAAAATATACAACCATAGATTAAATTGTTCAAACATTATAACATCAAATCAAATCATCACTGGGGTGGGGGACCTTGGCGATAGTCATAGTTAGGAGGGAGGTGCCCGTAGTACCCATATGGTGGGTAGTCCTGCTCACGTCCAGGGAAAGGGTCGATCTGCAGGTGTGGGTCCAACTAATCACGCGTAGATAAATGCTGCATCTGACGAACAGTGTGATCATACATCCAGTCGAACCTCTCGTCCACCCGGGTCCTCCAAGTATCAACCTGGCCCATCTATGCCCCCTGGTGAGCCTGCCAATCCCCTCTGCTCATGTGCCGGTAGTAATCTGCCGTACCAGCCTCATAACCCCCATGCTGCTGCTGCTGATGCTCCTCCTCCTCATCATCTTCATCGCCAGCATCCTCATCTCTGTCTGGATTATACCACATAAAGGTCTCATCGTGCATCTCCATAACAACCTCCATCTGCTTCAGGGACCTAACCTTCACTGTCCTGCATTGATGCGTGGTTTTGCGACCTTACAACAGGTTTTACCTCTCAAGGGGTCTCAAGAGGCTTACAACCCCACCAGGCAGTGTACCTGACCGATGTAGTATAGTGTAGTGGTAAGTACGGGGGATTGATCGTTCTCCACAGGGAATAGTGTTCGTTAGGTATGAAAAACTACTCTAATAGGTCTAAGGGTTGAGGAAGATTCTTTTTTTATGTTTTTATATTTTTTATGAAAGCAAGTAAAATCTCGGGTTTGAAGGAGTGGGCGGAATTAGTTGCTAGTCAACTAACCCAAATTACTACGAATGCAAATAAAATAAAATAACAAAAATGAAAAGTTTGGTGGAAACTTATATGTAGAGAAATGTGTTTACTTAGATTTCCTTACTCCCTAGCTATCTTTTACCGGTTGATTAGTGTGTATTAGTCGCGTGGATGACGGGTGTATTCCTTAATACCATTCGTGGGGTGGCGTACGTACTTCCCCAACTCTACAAGCTCCTACTTCACTCCTATGACGAGCCGGCTAGGAAGTTCCTAACATGGGATCACTAGAATTCGCTTGTGCATTAAATACAACCATAAAAACCTTTAGTACGCATTTGGTTCATGTTTCTTAAGACGTTCAAGCAAGTTACCGAATAGGAAGTTAGCCAGTTTTCTTAAGCCTAACATAGATAAACAATCATCCAATACAACTAATAACACACTAATAATCAATAATCAATAGCTAGGTTTCAATAGATCTAAGCAAACACAAGATAAATCTAGCCTAACATGTTAAACAAAAGACAAGAACAAGATAAAATCAAACAACACATAGACATATTGAATGATTAATTGATAACTTATCTTTCAATGTAACATGGAAGATCTCAAGGCAAAAAGCCTTGAAAAAGATGCTAAAATCGTCTTAGGGTTTTCTCCCAAAAATTCCACACTAAGCTCCACACTAATGACAAAAAATTAGAAAACTATATATAGATTTTTGGATCTGACGGCGTCACGTTATGGAGTGTGACGCCGTCACCTCGCCGCTTTTAGGGTTCCCGGATGACCTTCTTGACGCCGTCCCTCTTTAGCTCTCAAAAATCCATTCTGGCTTATCAAGGCTTGACGCCGTCGAACCTTGAACGTGACGCCGTCCCCTTTTGATTTAAGCCGTGACGCCCTTGATCAGGTTAAAGCGTGACGCCGTCAGAATTCACATGCTATTTTCACTGGCTTATCATGAGTAAATTTCACGTCCACCTTTTCTTGCCAAGGCATGACGCCGTCCAGAGTAAATTGTGACGCCGTCAAAGGTAACTTTCAGCCGATTTTTGAGACTTTGTCGTTTTCTTCACTTTTATGCTCCAAAAACGTCCAAAATGCCTCCTTTTCCAGATTTCTCCTCAAAAGTACCTAAAATGACAAAAGGAACGATTTAGGGCAATATTTGATCAAATAAATACGATTTAGGGCTTAAATGACCCCTTAAAAGCGGTACACTTTTCGCTTCATCAAATACCCTTACACTTGAGATTTGCTTGTCCTCAAGCAAATGCGCTTTTATTCTAATCAAAATACAAGTTAGGGGTCATTTAATGCTAACATAAAAGTAATTACAACAAATAATCGTTCCACTTCAATCATAATAAGCACGGAGATTACATACTAGCACCTCACAAGTAGTGTTTAGATACTCTCATCTCTCAAGTGTCATCAAAATAAATCTCATAAATGAAAACGGATAATATCTCTCACTACCTGTCATAGCAAATAGATTACCATAGGCTTGGGAAAGGATCGAAAACCTCCTCCACTAGGCGTAAGCACCTAAGATAAACTATCAAAGAGGGCTTTTACATGGGTTATAACGTTAGGTGTAGGGAAAAGGAAAACACGGTTTTGTTGGATAAAGGATGTTTTACTGGTGGCGAGTTAAAAATATTGATCAATTACATGTACTATACAATGTTGCTAAGCCAAGACTCGACTCGATTTAAGCAAATGAAAGAAAATAACAAAATAACAAAAACATAAAAATAAACATAAAATGAAACGGGATGGTAGTCCGTATGTTTTTTCTATTTTTCTTTTTCTCATTTTTTTGTATTTTTCTTGATTTTTTTTTTTTTTTTTTTTTTTTCCAAACACTCTTGCCCTACCATCCAAAACAATACATTACTAGGGATTCTTTGTACCATCCCTACACTTGAACTTTTACATACTTTACATAAAATTATTCTAATGACTCGAATCAAGATAATCGAAACATTTGGAGTACTTTAAAATATTAACGTACATATGGGGGTAATAAATGATGTTCTTCCCCATTACTCCATTACACTAGTACTTTACCCATAAGTCCCAATCGTCCCAAAACAATATGTACAAGGATATGACTCGACTTAGCAACCATGTAATCAATTAGATAATTAACAAAGGGTTTAAACAAATGTTGTCACAATAATGCACTAAAGATGAGTGCATACAAGGTAGGCTAAGGCGATTTGGGTGTACATTTAAGTGGGGTGTAAACAAATTCTTCCTTTAAGTAAAATGCTTAAAGGTCGAAACGAAAAGATAGGCTCTGAGGGGTGTACTAGGGGTATCGTGTACTAAAAATGAGTACAACGCAAAGGGTGTGGGAGAATTACTTGACCAATGTAGCCAAAGTAATTATAACAAAAACACAGGTGTAAAACAATGGGTTAATCCTAATGCCTCTTATCATGTTGTAAATCTAACTACACGAATGTAGTCTCACTTGTGGCCTTGGAATGGTCCTAACGCAAGTTCTAGAATCTAAGTGCTACCGGTACACACATCATAGCATAAATGCTTTTCCTACCAATTCTAGGGGTGAACCTCACATATTTGGGGGTGGAAAATTTTTTAGTGGTACGGTTTTTTGTGCTAGTCATATAACTCCTATCCGTGAGACGCTCATTAAGATCAAAGTTTCACTCCTATATGTTGTAAAAAATTTTAAATTTGGCACTAAAATTACCTTAACAAGTATTTCTCTCAGTTTTATTACACATCTACTATTAAACAAACAAAAATCAAGCGTAATAGTATTCTCTAATCGTACTTTTACCCTCCCCTTACACTTAATATGAACATTGTCCCCAATGTTCAAATAACAAGATGTAAAAGAAAAAAGTAAAAGAATGAAATCAAATACTCCCCTGATTCGCTCGGTGGATAATGAAATAACACGGTTAAATCTTCTTCCAAAGTAATGTTGAAGCTCCATGACTAATGCATCGCCAAAAGCTTGATCCAAAAACATTTCCTTGTCCAAAATAACCTGTTAAACCTGAGAAAAACAAACACGAAAACCTGTATAACATCGGCGGGATAAAATCTATATATAAGGATATAATGCTTGTGGAATGATAACTTTGCAGATTCCTGGAGATTATAAGTTGGAGATTTTAATAAAAACTTTTTTTAAAAACAAAACTTTCAAAAATTTCTGAAAATTAAATCTGACGCCGTCAGGTTATAAACCCTGACGCCGTCAGAAATGACCTGACAAAAATTTTCATTTTAAGTTTCCGGAAAATTTCTGGAAAAACCTTTACCTTACTTCCTGGAAATCCTGCAAAACATCATTATGACTCGATACAAGCATTTGACTCAAACAAACACTAATATGTATGTTAATTTATTATTATTACGATTCATGTTAATTTGTGTTCTAATAAACCGATTTAGATTTCCCTTACACTTAACTTTTGCAAAATACCTTTATATGTAGTTAAGACGAAGTTAAAAACAAAATAAAGCATTTTCACAACTTAGTTTTGAACATGAATCAATAAGAATAAAAATTAAACACACATACGGAAACAAATAAAAACAAACAAACAAACAAATAAACACACAAAGCAAATAAATAAATAAACACACAAAGCAAATAAATAACAATCAAATGAGGCTAGCATGCGATAAATAAAATCAATGTAACAAATGTTTTAAGGCAAACAGATGCCTTCCCTAAATTATTACAGACCATATTGTTTCAACACATACAACCAAATATCAAATTGTTCAAACATCAAATCACATCATCACTGGTGTGGGGGACCTTGGCGATAGTCGTAGCCTGGAGGGAGGTGCCCGTAGTACCCATAAGGTGGGTAATCCTGCTCACGACCCGGGAAAGGGTCAATCTGCAGATGCGGGTCCAACTGATCACGTGTAGAAAGATGCTGCATCTGACGAACCGTGTGATCATACATCCAGTCGAACCTCTCGTCCACCCTGGTCCTCCAAGTATCAACCTGGCCCATCCAGGTCCCCTGGTGAGCCTGCCAGTCCCCCCTGCTCATGTGCCGGTAGTAATCAGCTGTACCGGCCTCATAACCCTCATGCTGCTGCTGCTGGGGCTCCTCCTCCTCCTCATCATCCTCATCATCATCATCCTCAGCTCTGGCTGGATGATACCACATAAAGGACCCATCATGCATCTCCATAATCACCTCCATCTGCTTCAGGGACCTCTCCTTCACCGTCCTGCATGCATCACCACTCAAATACCTCATAACCTCGGGCCTGAGGACTCCATAAGACTGGGCCAGCCGGGTGATAAACATCCCACCATAAATCCTGTCTCCTTCCCTCTCCCCAACTCCACCATGCATAAAGCTAGCAACCCAAAACGGGATGTTGCAGTAAACATCATTAGAGTAGATGGTGTACAGGTAGAAGAGATCAGAAGCAGTGACACGGTGGTGAGAGCTGTGACGCCCCGTCAAGCTGTAGGTGAGGCATCGATGAGTCAACCGAACCCTAGGATCCCTGATTTGGGATGCTACAGTGGTCGATGTGTACACCCCATCCCCAATAGTCTGCCAGAACATGGAACACCTAAAATCATTCTTCATCGACTCCCCATGCAACAACCTCTGCATGAACCCTGCCTGAATGGTATCATGCTGATCGTACAACCCAAGTCTCCACCCAAACTCAGTAACCGAACACGTCCTTAGCTCACCCCCAGCCTGAAATAGATCGTGGTACTGCCTACATCGGTCCTTGCCTCAGCCATGTCAAAATGAAAGGTGGCAAAGAATTCACGTACCAATTCCTCATATACCGGCTCCTGAATTTTAAACAATCTTTCCCACTGAGGGCCGGTAAACCCATCCGTCTGAAAACTTTGGAGAAAGGTCTGCTCAAGACCTTCTCTCCTCAGAAAGTTCCAATCAACTACGGCCCCATTTTCGACCTTGTGTAGTAGCAGTTGTGCGTATTTGCTTGTAGCAGCATCGTTGTCAAAGACACCCCAACTGAGGACCGTATCCCCAAAGTTCTCTTGTTGAGATCGGGAAGAACTTCCTCGGCTGGGTCTTTGACGCTTACTCATCATCGGGAACAAAGGAGGAGGAACAAAAGTGTTAATATGTGAATTAAAGACTTGGTGGCGTATCAGACAGGTCTGACGCCGTCACCCTTTGATAGGTGACGCCGTCAGGTTCAACCAAATTTAAATCCGAAATTACGAGGGAAAAATCAATATTCAAACTTTAAGCTTATAAACCAAACGCCCTTTTTTTCAGCAAAATGGGTGATTGGGTCATAGGTTATGGTTCAAATTCGTGGCCTCCCCATTAGTGAATAGACCCAATTGATTGCCAATCATCAAATGCTTTAATTATTGTTAAATAACACTAATTAAAACACATTATGAGTTCTAAGCATGAATCAATCCTAGGGTTTCACGAGTTGGGGATTTTCGAAATTTACAAATCCTATGAGTAATTGAAGCGAAAAGAATGAGTAAAAATTACTTACCACGTAAAGATTGGTGACGAAAGTCGGTGAATTAGATCCTGGAAATTCGAAGGTGGGGTTGGAGTGGATATGGTTTGTGGGGTTTGTGATGAAAGTGATGGAATTAAAGTTATTATTGCTGTGCAGACGGGGTGACGGCGTCACGTTCAAATTCTGACGCCGTCAGATTAGCGTATTTCACTACTTTGTGCAAGTTTACAAATGAGCCCCTCGTACTTTAAGAGAGCAGCTAGTCAGGGTCAATAATCCTGATAGCTAGTCTCGTTAACAAGTTCCTCCTGGGTCAAATGTTTTGTTACTGTCACGGGATGTGGTAAAATATTGAAAAGGTCCGGTTGACGTCACATTCAGGTTCCAATCTCCGTCACGGCAGGTATTCAGGGAGTGTGAGGAGCTTTTACAGGGGGTTTTCGAAATGAGGATGTGCTTTAATTGAGTTCTTCTCACACCTGGCTTAAAGCCAAAAGATCATTTCCTAGCCTCATGAAAGTTAGGGAGCGTGAAAACCATGCTTCCCACGAAAATGCTACGATCTTGAGAATTCTTTTTCTCTCGAGAGGATCCAAATAGATAAGAGGGTTTTAAAAGTGAAGGTTCGGGGAGAGGGGTTTCATCATCCCATTCGTTGTATGGCTCATTAGGGACCGGGAGTTCAAAGATCTTCTCGATCTTTTTGTGTGAGGCTTCTTCCCTAATTTTCTCCTTTATTCTCACAATAAACTTTTCTGCTAGTTCCATGAACATATCTTGGGTGTTTTTCAAGTGAGTCTCTAATTCCTGGATCCGCCTTTCTTGGTTGTTCACGAAAGTTAGCATTATCCCTTCAAACTCATCTTGTCGTGAGAATTGATAAAACGTATGTTTACCAATTGTGTTCGCGCACTCATCGGGATTTTCATCAGCCGTAGGTGTCTCAGCTTTCATTAAGCTCTCAACCTGCCTTTTTATATTTTCGAACAGCTGTTCTTGGGTTGCACTCATGCAATTTAAAATCCCTTCTTCCGAGAACGTTGAGTCATTCCATTCTTCCTCTTCGTATTGTGCTAAGTCCTCAATGACTTCCCAGCACTTATCGACACTGAGCCTGCTCAATCTCCCATTGGCGGCGTAATCTATGGCTCTTCTAGTTTGATGATTGACACCATCATAGAAGATTTGGATTTGTAGCCAAGTATCCATGCCATGGTGAGGGACCTTTCGGAGTAAGTCCTTGAATCGAGTCCATGCCTCGTAGAGAGTTTCGCCTTGACGCTGTTGGAACATCAAGATATCATTCCTTAGCTTGGTAGTTCTTCCCGGTGGGAAAAACTGAGCAAGGAAACGAGTGGTGAGATCATCCCAAGAGGTGATGGATCCTGCGGATTGACGTTCTAGCCACTGACTAGCTTGGTCCCGCAAAGAGAATTGAAAGAGACGCAGTCGGGTCGTCTCTCGAGTGGCAACATCAAGGTCTATAGAATCAACGATTTTAAGAAAGTCCTTGAGGTGTTGATTAGGATCTTCAGAACGAAGTCCATGGAATGCGCATCCGCTTTGCACCAACCGGATGGTGTCGGATCGCAAGGGTGTGACATTGGCTCCTTGAGTGAGCTCAATGGTGTTTCGATAGCCATGGTGGCTAGGACGGGAATACTCTCCTAAAGTACGGGCTCTAGGAGGTGGTTGTGGGTTGTTGGGGTTAAGGATATTACCATCTTCCATGATGTCGGATGGTAATGGTTACGAACAAGGACACAAAGAAAATAGATAGACTAAAGAAAATCTAGAAAAAGAAAATAAAAATCTCACTAGAAAGGAATCTAGTGAGTAGACCTAATAGAAATAAAAATTCAACCTAAACAATAACTATTCCCCGGCAGCGGCGCCAAAAACTTGATGCGTGGTTTTGCGACCTTACAACAGGTTTTACCTCTCAACGGGTCTCAAGAGGCTTACAACCCCACCAGGCAGTGTACCTGACCGATGTAGTATAGTGTAGTGGTAAGTACGGGGGATTGATCGTTCTCCACAGGGAATAGTGTTCGTTAGGTATGAAAAACTACTCTAATAGGTTTAAGGGTTGAGGAAGATTCTTTTTTTATGTTTTTATATTTTTTATGAAAGCAAGTAAAATCTCGGGTTTGAAGGAGTGGGCGGAATTAGTTGCTAGTCAACTAACCCAAATTACTACGAATGCAAATAAAATAAAATAACAAAAATGAAAAGTTTGGTGGAAACTTATATGTAGAGAAATGTGTTTACTTAGATTTCCTTACTCCCTAGCTATCTTTTACCGGTTGATTAGTGTGTATTAGTCGCATGGATGACGGGTGTATTCCTTAATACCATTCGTGGGGTGGCGTACGTACTTCCCCAACTCTACAAGCTCCTACTTCACTCCTATGACGAGCCGGCTAGGAAGCTCCTAACATGGGATCACTAGAATTCGCTTGTGCATTAAATACAACCATAAAAACCTTTAGTACGCATTTGGTTCATGTTTCTTAAGACGTTCAAGCAAGTTACCGAATAGGAAGTTAGCCAGTTTTCTTAAGCCTAACATAGATAAACAATCATCCAATACAACTAATAACACACTAATAATCAATAATCAATAGCTAGGTTTCATTAGATCTAAGCAAACACAAGATAAATCTAGCCTAACATGTTAAACAAAAGACAAGAACAAGATAAAATCAAACAACACATAGACATATTGAATGATTAATTGATAACTTATCTTTCAATGTAACATGGAAGATCTCAAGGCAAAAAGCCTTGAAAAAGATGCTAAAATCGTCTTAGGGTTTTCTCCCAAAAATTCCACACTAAGCTCCACACTAATGACAAAAAATTAGAAAACTATATATAGATTTTTGGATCTGACGGCGTCACGTTATGGAGTGTGACGCCGTCACCTCGCCGCTTTTAGGGTTCCCGGATGACCTTCTTGACGCCGTCCCTCTTTAGCTCTCAAAAATCCATTCTGGCTTATCAAGGCTTGACGCCGTCGAACCTTGAACGTGACGCCGTCCCCTTTTGATTTAAGCCGTGACGCCCTTGATCAGGTTAAAGCGTGACGCCGACAGAATTCACATGCTATTTTCACTGGCTTATCATGAGTAAATTTCACGTCCACCTTTTCTTGCCAAGGCATGACGCCGTCCAGAGTAAATTGTGACGCCGTCAAAGGTAACTTTCAGCCGATTTTTGAGACTTTGTCGTTTTCTTCACTTTTATGCTCCAAAAACGTCCAAAATGCCTCCTTTTCCAGATTTCTCCTCAAAAGTACCTAAAATGACAAAAGGAACGATTTAGGGCAATATTTGATCAAATAAATACGATTTAGGGCTTAAATGACCCCTTAAAAGCGGTACACTTTTCGCTTCATCATGCATGCATCACCACCACTCAAATACCTCATGACCTCGGGCCTGAGGACTCCGTAGGATCGGGCCAACCGGGTGATAAACATCCCACCATAAATCCTATCTCCTTCCCTTTCCCCAACTCCACCATTCAGAAAGCTAGCTACCTAAAATGGGATGTTGCAGTAAACCTCATCAGAGTAAATGGTGTACAAATAGAAGAGGTCTGAAGCAGTGACACGGTGGTGAGAGCTGTGGCGCCCTGTCAAACTGTAGGTGAGACATCTATGGGTCAACCTAACTCTAGGCTCCCTGATTTGAGATGCCACAGTAGTCGAGGTGTACACACCATCCCCAATAGTCGGCCAGAACATGGAACATCTAAAATCATTCCTCATTGTCTCTCCATGCAACAACCTAGGCATGAACCCTGCTTGAGTGGTTGCATGCTGACTGTACAACCCAAGTCTCCATCCAAACTCAGTAACCGAGCATGTCCTTAGCTCACCCCCAGCCTAAAATAGATTGTGGTCCTGCCCACATCGGTCCTTGCCTCGGCCATGTCAAAGTGAAAAGTGGCAAAGAATTCACGTACCAATTCGTCATAGACCGGCTCTTGAATTCTAAACAGGTTTTCCCACTGAGGGCCGGTAAATTCATCCGTCTGAAAGCTTTGAAGAAAGGTTTGCTCAAGACCTTCCCTCCTCAAAAAGTTCCAATCTACCACGGCCCCATTTTCAACTTTATGTTGTAGCAATTGGGTGTATTTAGTTGTGGCAGCATCGTCATCAAAGACACCCCAACTGAGGACCGTGTCGCCAAAGTTCTCTTGTTGAGATCTAGAAGAACTCCCTCGGCTAGGTCTTTGACGCTTACTCATTATCTGGAACAAAGGAAGGAGGAACAAAAAGGGTTAATTTGTGAATCAAAAAATTGGTTGAGCATCAGAAAAGTCTGACGCCGTCACCCTTTGCTAGGTGACGCCGTCAGGTTCGACCAAATTCAAATCCAAAATTACGAGGGAAAAATCAATATCCAAACTTCAAGCTTATAAACCAAACGCCCCTTTTTACAGCAAAATGGGTGATTGGATCATAGGTTATGGTTCAAATTCGTGGCCACCCAATTAGTGAATAAACCCAATTGATTGCCAATCATCAAATGCTTTAATCATTGCTAAATAACACTAATTAAAGGCATTATGAGTTCTAAGCATGAATCAATCCTAGGGTTTCATGAGTTGGGGGTTTTCGAAATTTAAAAATCCTATGAGTAATTAAAGCGAAAAGAATGAATAAGAATTACTTACCACGTGGAGATTGGTAACGAAAGTCGGTGAATTTGACATTGAAAATTCGTGGGTAGGGTTGGAGTGGATATGGTTTGTGGGGTTTGTGATGAAAGTGATGGAAGTAAAGTTATTATTGCTGTGCAGACGGGGTGACGGCGTCACGTTCATAGTCTGACGTCGTCAGACCAGCGTAATTTACCACTTTGTGCCAGTTTACAATTGAGCCCCTTGTACTTTAAGGGAGCAGCTAGTCAGGGGCAATAACCCTGATAGCTAGTCTCGTTAACAAGTTCCTCCTGGGTCAAATGTTTTGTTACTGTCACGGGATGTAGTAAAATGTTGGAAAGGGCCGGTTGACGTCTCATTCAGGTTCCAATTTCCATCACGGCAGGTATTCGGGGAGTGAGAGGAACTTTTCCAGGGGGTTTTCGGAATGAGGGTGTGCTTTAATTGAGTTCTTCTCACACCTGGCTTAAAGCCAAAAGATCGTTTCCTAGCTTCATGAAAGTTAGGGAGCGTGACAACCATGCTTCCCACGAAAATGCTATGATCTTGAGAATTCTCTTTCTCGCGAGGGGATCCAAATGGATGAGAGGGTTTTAAAGGTGAAGGCTCGGGGAGAGGGGTTTCATCATCCCATTCGTTGTATGGTTCATTAGGGACCGGGAGTTCAAAGATCTTCTCGATCTTTTTGTGTGAAGCTTCATCCTTAATTTTCTCCTTTATTCTCGCGATAAATTTTTCTGCTAGTTCCATGAACATATCTTGGGTGTTTTTCAATTGAGTCTCTAATTCCTGGATCCGTCTCTCTTGGTTGTTCACGAAAGTTAGCATTATCCCTTCAAATTCATCTTGTCGTGAGAATTGATGAAACATATGTTTACCAATTGTGTTCACGCACTCATCGGGATTTTCATCAGCCGTAGGTGTCTCAGCTTTCATTAATCTCTCAACCTGCCTTTTTATGTTTTCGAACAGCTGTTCTTGGGTTGCACTCATGCAATTTAAAATCCCTTCTTCCGAGAACGTTGAGTCTTTCCACTCTTCTTCTTCGTACTGTGCTAAGTCCTCAATGACTTCCCAGCACTTATCGACACTGAGCCTGCTCAACCTTCCATTGGCAGCGTAATCTATGGCTCTTCTAGTTTGATGGTTTATGTTAGGATCTCTGGGAAATAAGGGTTCTCAGTGATGGAAAGATTGTTG
Organism: Artemisia tridentata subsp. tridentata; assembly: GCA_021014915.2. NCBI lineage: Eukaryota > Viridiplantae > Streptophyta > Magnoliopsida > Asterales > Asteraceae > Artemisia > Artemisia tridentata. The sequence continues at coordinate 292,276,063 of CP139504.1, read as the reverse complement.
GGATATATGAGAAATACGAAATTCTCATTGCTGCCGATAGTGAAGACTGGTTCCTGCCGATAGTGTTGCATTGCTGCTGCGGTTTGGTTCCTGCCGATAGTGTTATTTTGTTTCTGCCGATAGTACTTGTTGCTGCGGATATTATTGTTTGTTATCCGTATGTTTAGTATGGTTGTTAGATTTATTTTTAGAAGAGATTGATCTTTATCTCTTCACACGTTTTCTTGTAAGATGGGTTAGGGTTAGGGTTTCTTATTGTTATAAAAGAAACATCCCGTCCATGAGATCAATGTACCTTTAACCTTTAACGTTTTCAATATTCAATATCACAATTCTTAGTTCATAGTTTGATCCATAGAGGATCATTGTCATCTAGAGTTTTCTTCTTTATTATACTTGCTGTTTAGTTTCCGCATAAACACTTGTATTCTATACAGAGGTTCTTGTTTAACCAAGCTCAATCAAGCTCGAAGTACTCGATCCTACAAGTGGTATCAGAGCGGGTTGCTCTCGATATCTAGGATCTACAAGGTTGTTGGAGATGGAGCAGATACGTTGAAAAAGAGAAGCAGATCTGGAAAAGGTGTTCGACAGCAGCAGGTTTTGTAAAATACTGAGGTAATCTTATTTTTTTTGGTATCGATAAGAACTGATCTGATTGTTATTGAGAAAATATAAGAATACCTCGTACTCAAATTAAATTGATTGCTGCACATGGGTCGAACTTTATTGAATTAATTGGTCGGTGCTATTAAAATATTCACAAGGTTGCTACGTATAAATTGATGATTGTCGTTTATCGCTGCAAACGCATGATATTGTTGACCATGATTAATTAGTGATAATTGGTACATGTGGGACCGATTGCTACTGATGTTGAATTTTATTTATCGTTTGTTTTTGGTCAACGAATGGAAATTGGGAATTGATACCGGTGAATCGTACTGCATATCGAATTGTGGTATATTAATTGAAGATTGGATTAAAGGATTTGTCGTATTCGGTTTGTGGGGTTGAATAAATTGTTGTCGCATGTGCTAGTTTTTAATGAGAATTGGTTTGTCGTTTAATATTGAAGAAGATTGCACATGGGTCTGATGCTGCGTACTGGTAAAATCTGATATGTGATGGATTAATTCTGGTTGCTGTGGAATTAATTATGGTGGCTGTCGTGAGTTAAGTCTGGTTGGTGATTAATTCTGGCCGGTACTCGATTAAGTCTGCTCTCGGAAATTAAGTCTGTCACCAGACTTAATTAATTCTGCTCTCCATCGTTAATGCTGCTCGCCTCATTTAATACTGTTCTTGGTTTTCGGGTTTGGAACAGTTTTGGATCGCGATTTATTCTTTATTTTATGGCTCGTTTTGGTGATTATTTGAAGAAGATGATTGATCATGACTTAATTGATGTTGTAGTTGAGTTTCACAGTGCGCGTTCTTATCATATCTCAAAGTGGGTGTTACACTTTGGAGATAACTTGTTTGGGCGTTAATGCGGTGACAAAGACTTGATGAATCTAGCAAAAGTGTGTGATCTATAATCTAGGGTGCTTAATGCTCACATTTGCTATCACTTTAAGGAGTTACGTTGTAGTGCTCAGTGTCTCATATAGTTGAGGATTTATCAAGAGGTCCTGGTAGCCTACTTCTATGATGAGGTTGGAGTCACGTGGATAGTGCAAGATATAAGACGCAAGTTTGGGAAATTCAACTTCTTCATCAAGTTCGTCATACTCGGTTTTATTCATCAGTGATCATTTCATAAGTCCTACTGAGTTCGTGATTCAAGAGATGGTTATTGGTTTCAGGGGAAGCTTGTTTAACCATCTACATGCACCACTTAAGGGGAAGCGTTTGATTCAAGTTGCATTGAAGACCCCTATTCGATGATTACAAAAAGGGGAAGATTAGTTTGCAGCTTATTATTCGTGGTGACATGTTCAAGAAGACCTCAAGGAAGCATTGTTTCAAGAGATAGTTTTGTAACATCAAATAGGGGAAGATTGTTGGGAATTATGATTTGATGTTCAAAAAACTATATGTGCTGAAATTAAGACAAATGAAACAATAGGATCTTAATGTAATATTTAAGTTAGCTTTCTTTGTAAGCTAGGTTTTCTGTGTAAACCCTATTTATAAAAGGTTAGGCGGCAGTATGTATATCTGAAAAATGAAGCCAATTACAAGCTCAGTGACTTCAAAGGTTGGACTCATGCTGCAGTCCAAAAGTTGTTTCTTGATACCTATGCAAGGATTAATTCTTCAGTCCAGACAGATATTCCACAAAGCAGGAAAAGAGAGCCTTCATCTTTAGAGTCTGATGTTGCAAAGAAAATGAAGTCTGGAGAGACATTGTCTGGTGTATCTTCTTTTATTCCTGCTGAAGGTTCTCAGGATGCCACATTCATCTCACCAAGTCATAATGTAGATACATCTGAGGCACCACAAGAAGATCTTGTTTCTGCTGATATTCCTGCTGCTAATGTCTCTGTTTCTGCTGAGCCATCTGTATCTGTTCCTATCCTGCAATATGGTTTAAGAACAAGGCAGAAGAGTCACTCTTTCCACTCTTCTTCTGTGGATATTTCTGAAGTGAATGATCAAGATCTGATTAGGGTTGATTCTGAAAGTGATTCAGAGGGTGATTCCATTCATTCTTGGGGTCATATTGCTCATTGGGAGATTAGGTCTACTTCAGAAGGTGATGTCAATGTTTGGTTTTCTCTTGATGGGACAGTCAAATTCTTTACATTTCTGAGGGAGATCTTGAATAAGGTTGAAAGAAAAGATTTGGAGAATCTTTATAAGATCGTGGACAATCACTATCAATCTCATACTCCTACTGGGATTGGCCTATTGCTTTGGGGAGATTTACAGGTCTTGATGAATGCATTGGATGGAGACAAGGCTAAATTGATATGGGGAAATCAATCTACCTGGAGAGTATTTTCTTGGAAGTTATATCCATCTTCCAATGTTCATGTTGTAGAGCTCATCTCTGGGAAGTTCTTGACTATGTTTGTGGATGTCATTTATCCATTATCTGAAGGACTTTTGAAGAGAATGCTGACACAGAAGGTCAGAGTTCCCAAGCATACAATTGGGAATGATTTAACTACAGCTGAACAATTGGTTAAATTCATCAAAGAACAACTTTCAGCTGAAGATTCATCAGCTTGAGGGGAGGATTGCAGCTTAAGGGGAGGATGTATTCTTGTTGTTGTTGTATATTTTTCTATCTTTCTTTCTTTTGATTTCTTTTCTTATTTTCTTTATTTTGGTGTGTCTCTTAGTTAAAAAAAAAAAAAATAAAAAAAAAAAAAAATAATAAATAATAATAATAATAATAATAATAAAATAATAATAATAATAATAAAAATAATAATAATAATAATAATAATAATAATAATAATAATAATAATAAAAATCTTGTATATTTTGTGTGCTAATCAGATGGTTTTGAGCAACACCTTGCAGGTACAGTGTTGGTGTTTACACCTGCACAATAAATGGTGCTCAACTCACCACGTCTTGCAGACAAGAAAGAGTTGACTCACCATGAGGGTACGGCTCTGGTGTGATAATCAAATCCGTTGATAGCTGTAATAGCTTGCTCAAAGCTATAGGGTACTTCAACTCACCCATGATTCAGTTCTGAGAGTTGAACATGGTTCTCAATTCACCATGGATGTAACCCTTTATGGGATCCAAAGAATTGGCTAGTCCACAAAAGTATGGTTTGTGGTAAAGACACTTGGTATCCATATTTGGTATTCAATTCACCAAGGTTTTGTTGTAACCTAAGAATTGGCTAGTCCTGAGCAAACGGCTACAGGTAAAGACAAGTCAAATCCGTTTATAGTTGCTGATTTGCTAATCAATCAGATGGTTATCAATGTACCATGGTCTTACACACCTAAACATTGGCTACTCCAGTAGTGATGGCTATTGGTAAAGAGACATCAAATCCATTAATTTTCAATGATTCACCTCTCACAGGAGTTAACACACCTGGATGTGATGAGAATAGTATGAAACTTAAAGAGATTTGATGTACATTTTGTCAAAGTAGCAGCCAAGTTCAAGTGAATGTCATGGTGACCAGTATACATGTTTTGAAGAAGATTTCCTATTCCTGCTGAACTATTGAGGTTGCTGCTGGATGCTATAAAGGTTGGAATCTTGCAAGTTATGGATGTTGCTGCTGGTTACTACTTATTGCTGCTGCTAAGTCGCAGTCCTCAAGCCTGAGAAGTTCAAAGCTCTATCACATTGGAATCTTGCAGGTTAACCTAGTCAACCTCAAGATTAGGGGAGGATTGTTAGGATCTCTGGGAAATAAGGGTTCTCAGTGATGGAAAGATTGTTGGGATATATGAGAAATACGAAATTCTCATTGCTGCCGATAGTGAAGACTGGTTCCTGCCGATAGTGTTGCATTACTGCTGCGGTTTGGTTCCTGCCGATAGTGTTATTTTGTTTCTGCCGATAGTACTTGTTGCTGCGGATATTATTGTTTGTTATCCGTATGTTTAGTATGGTTGTTAGATTTATTTTTAGAAGAGATTGATCTTTATCTCTTCACACGTTTTCTTGTAAGATGGGTTAGGGTTAGGGTTTCTTATTGTTATAAAAGAAACATCCCGTCCATGAGATCAATGTACCTTTAACCTTTAACGTTTTCAATATTCAATATCACAATTCTTAGTTCATAGTTTGATCCATAGAGGATCATTGTCGTCTAGAGTTTTCTTCTTTATTATACTTGCTGTTTAGTTTCCGCATAAACACTTGTATTCTATACAGAGGTTCTTGTTTAACCAAGCTCAATCAAGCTCGAAGTACTCGATCCTACAGTTTACGCCATCATAAAATAGTTGGATTTGTAGCCAAGTATCCATGCCATGGTGAGGGACTTTTTGGAGTAAGTCCTTGAATCGAGTCCATGCCTCGTAGAGGGTTTCGCCTTGACGTTGTTGGAACATCAAGATATCATTCCTTAGCTTGGTAGTTCTTCCGGGTGGGAAAAACTGAGCAAGGAAACGAGTGGTGAGATCATCCCAAGAGGTGATGGATCCTGCGGGTAGACGCTCTAGCCATTGACTAGCTTGGTCCCGTAGAGAGAATTGAAAGAGACGCAGTCGGGTCGTCTCTCGAGTGGCAACATCAAGGTCTATGGAATCAACAATTTTGAGAAAGTCCTTGAGATGTTGATTAGGATCTTCAGAACGAAGTCCATGGAATGCGCATCCGCTTTGCACCAACCAGATGGTGTTGGATCGCAAGGGTGTGACATTGGCTCCTTGAGTGAGCTCAATGGTGTTTCGATAGCCATGGTGGCTAGGACGAGAGTAGTCTCCTAAGGTACGGGCTCTAGGAGGTGGGTGTTGTTGTGGTGGTGGGTTGTTGGGATCAAGGATATTACCACCTTCCTTGATGTCGGATGGTAATGGTTACGAACAAAGGAACGAAGAAAAAAGATAGACTAAAGAAAAACCTAGAAAAATAAAAATCTCACTAGAAAGGAATCTAGTGAGTAGACCTAATAAAATAAAAATTCAACCTAAACAATAACTATTCCCCGGCAGCGGCGCCAAAAACTTGATGCGTGGTTTTGCAACCTTACAACAGGTTTTACCTCTCGAGGGATCTCAAGAGGCTTACAACCCCACCAGGCAGTGTACCTGACCGATGTAGTATAGTGTAGTGGTAAGTACGGGGGATTGATCGTTCTCCACAGGGAATAGTGTTCGTTAGGTATGAAAAACTACTTTAGTAGGTCTAAGGGTGAGGGAAGATTCTTTTTGTATTTTTATAATTTTTTTATGAAAGCAAGTAAAATCTCGGGTTTGAAGGAGTGGGCGGAATTAGTTGCTAGTCAACTAACCCAAATTACTATGAATGCAAATAAAATAAAATAACTGAAAATGAAAAGAGTTGTGAAACTTATGTGGAGAGAAATGTGTTTACTTAGATTTCCTTACTCCCTAACTATCTTTTACCGGTTGATTAGTGCGTATTAATTGCGTGGATGACGGGTGTATTCCTTAATACCAATCGTGGGGTGGCGTACGTACTTCCCCAACTCTACAAGCTCCTACTTCACTCCTATGTCGAGCCGGCTAGGAAGCTCCTAACATGGGATCACTAGAATTCGCTCATGCATTAAATACAACCATAAAAACCTTAGTACGCATTGGTTCATGTTTCTTAAGACATTCAAGCAAGTTACCGAATAGGAAGTTAGCCAGTTTTCTTAAGCCTAACATCGATGAACAATCATCCAATACAACTAATAACACACTAATAACCAATAATCAATAGTTAGGTTTCATTAGATCTAAGCAAACACAAGATAAATCTAGCCTAGCATGTTAATTAAAAGACAAGAACAATATATAATCAAACAACACATAGATATATTGATTGATTAAACAATTACTTATCTTCAATTAAACATGGGAGATCCAAGGGTATGAAAACCCTTAAAAATGGCAGAAATTCGTCTTTAGGGTTTCTCCTCACAAAGTTGCACACTAATGACAAAAAATTGCAAAACTATATATAGAGTTTAAGGGCTGACGGCGTCACGTTATAGGACTTGACGCCGTCACCTCGCCGTGTCTAGGGTTCCCGGATGGCCTTCTTGACGCCGTCCCTCTTTAGACCTCCAAAATCCGCTTTGGCTTATCAAGGCTTGACGCCGTCAGAATATGGCTTGACGCCGTCCCTCTTTAAGTTAAACCGTGATGGCCTTGATCAGTTCAAAGGGTGACGCCGTCAGATTTTCCATTGTAAAATTCTCTGGCTTATCATGAGTAATTTTCATATCCACCTTTTTTGCCAAGCCATGACGCCGTCAAGGGCAATCCCTGACGCCGTCAAAGGTACTTTCCAGCATAATTTTGAGACTTTGTCGTTTTCTTCACTTTTATGCTCCAAAAACGTCCAAAATGCTTCCTTTTCCAGATTTCTTCTCCAAAGTACCTAAAATGACAAAAGGAACGATTTAGGGCAATATTTGATCAAATAAATACGATTTAGGGCTTAAATGACCCCTTAAAAGCGGTACACTTTTCGCTTCATCAGGGACTTGTGAAAAATCAGGGACGACGAATTTTATCCGTATGGTCACTTCTTCATGAGTCGTGTTTCCTACTCGTTGAACCTAAAAGTTATCGTGAGATAATGATTGTCAACAAAGCCGTCACTTGATTAAGAGGAAAATACAAAAATAGAATAAAAGGAAAATCGGGGAGTTTTTAGAACTTAAGATTTCTTAATCTCTTTTGAAAATTTTGCTACTTCTCAAAGTTAGTAAAAAGAGATTGGAAATTTTTGGTTTAAAAAACGTGTTTATATGACATTGCGTGAGGACACGTCAATATCTTAGTCTGGGGGAATTTTGGTATGTGCTTAAACACATACTTTTTCTTGACCAAATTAAGACCAAAATGACCAAAAACTAACCAAAATGCCAAAGATATTTGTGTTTTAGTGTTTGTTATTATGCAGGTACGGATATCCCGAAAAAAAGGACAAAAACGAAGAAAAAACAACAAAAACCGAGCACGAGATTGGGAAAGAGTATTAAAAGAGCCGAAAGCCGATGTCGGGAAAGACATTATTTATTCGGATAAAATTCAAGCTCGAAAAATCCCAAACGACCCTTGGATTATTCTCATTTGGCAAAATTGGCCCTTGTATTAACTTTGAAGAAATGGCGGTTTTGGTCCTTGAAGTTTCAACAAATTACACCTTTGGTCCTTCGTTTAAAATCCTATCTATTCTAAAACCAAATACTAACTAAACCGGATCAAACTATATCCTTAACCCAACAACCCATTTTTATCCCACAAACCCATCAAATAAAAACCAAACCCAATTTAACCCTTTACCGACCCACTAAAGCCCACCTAAGCCCAACCCTTATCTTATAAGCTAAACAAACCGGGGTCAAAAACCCCAATACTCGGTCAAATCCCCAATCACTCAAGTCAAAATCCCTAATTCATCGACCATCTTCAACATCTTAATCCCTCATTATCCCGCCATTAATCCTTAAACACCAAACCAGTCACCATCACCTCCACTACCGTCCAATAGACACCCACATGGGTGTTGTCTCAACCCCCCTCCACCTCATCTTCCAAGGACCACACCTTTCCATCTAACGGCCAAGAATCAAAGAAGTGGAGAACAAGATAATCCAAGGGTTGTAAACGAGTTCAAGATGAAGACAACAAGCAGAAACCCTAGTTCATTTTTTATTATTATTTTTTTTAGTATAAATAGTCGAGTAGCAGTCGAGTAGAACTAGGTTTTATTTAGCTTTTATTTAGGTAACTTTTATTTTATTTGTTGTTTTATCTTTTAATTCCAGTTATGTAATTTATTTTTCAGATTAATGCAAATTTAATTGTTCTTGTTTTTTTTTTATCTTGGTCAACTTTGGTCAACACTGCTTGTTAGTGCTTATTTTGGTTCTTCTGTGTTCACTTTAATGCAAATCAGTTGTGGTGTTAGAGTTAGTGATATCTCATTAGGAGGTGTAAAGTTCTTGGTTCACTTTTGCTCTAATGGAGACCTCAGACCCCATTCTTTTGGCCTGTATGGGGCACGGTTGTGCTTATTTTGGATCATGTTATGTTAATCTGTGTTTGAATTATTGATTTTCTGATATTGTTGGCTTATTTAGGTTATATTTAGTCTGTTTTAAGCTTATCCTAGTTTGTTTATTGCTTACCTTAGCTTATAGAAATGTTTGCTTTTAATTCATCTCTTTTCCTTTTTAAAATCTGATAAGCTCAGCCCATTTCTGAGCTTACTGTGAGTTTTAAGAAATTATTGCTTTATAAAAAGTCCTTTTAGTTAAGTGCTTTATAATTTTCAAAAAGAAAAACAAGAAAAAAAAATAATGTAGCAAAACTGCCATGCCTGGGATTCGAACCCAGGCCAGCAGACTCACACAAGCAAGCAACCTTACCACTGCACTCTAAACCTTTTCTTAGTTAATTTTTACAACATTTAATTTAAAACCCTTTTCACCCCTTTTTCATTATTAAGCTAATTTTTACTGTTAAGCTTGTTTTTAGCTTATTTCTAAAACCTATTTCACTTTTTATATTTTTCTCGGCTTTCTAATAGTTTAAAGTATTCCCTAAAAAATTTTCAGATTTTATCTTTTTCATTTAATATTTTTTTATCAATTATTTTCTTTTAAATAGTTTTTAATTTATAAACAATTATTAAAAAGTCAAAAAAATATTTTTCTTTTTTCAAAAATTTTCTTTTATCAGTTTTAATATAGGAAAATTATTTTCAAAATTTTAGGGCTTAGAATCTAGCATTTCACTTTTATTCGCGTTTTTAAATTACGTCGCGTTCCGTTTTTAAATTCAATTTTCGTTTTTAGGTTAAATGCTTAGTTTAATTGTTCCATTAGCTTAGTTTAATTAGTTTATCTTGTTTGTTATTTTAATATTAGTAGTGTAATCCAAAAATCAATCATTCTTTTTCACATTCACTTCACGAATCACGATCCCGAATCACTTATTCCATTCAATCTTCGTCGGGACAAACGACTCGGGTTACACATATTTTCTTTGTGTTTCCTTTGGAGAAATATATACTATAATTGATAAATCAGTAGTAGGTAGGAATAATGGTTTTGAGTTTTCGCTCTTGGTTATTTGGTTTAAACGTAACAGTTTTCCTAACTCCTAAGGCATGGGTAACGGTAGGTTTGGTTATTTTTACAGGACCTCTATGAATATCTGGCTTGCATCCTACAAGACTTTCAGGGATTTGTCTACAAGACATAGTCGGCTTTTCTTCTCTTGTGATCATGTTGTTGGTATTTAGGCGGGCTATGGTAGTTACTTCAAGTACTGCTGTAACGAGGTTAGTTACTAACTTCCGAATATCTTCCGGGGTCATTAATGAAACATTGATGTTTTCCATGTTGACTTCCTTCTTGCAACAAGAAATGTGAATTTCAGAATTCCCGTAATGATCATATCAGACTAATTTTAATATTAATAATGATCATAATGCGAAGTTATATCCAATCTCTAGAATTAATCAATTACGATGTATCTCAGCTGACATCGTAGATAAATGATTAACCTTAGATATAACTTTGCTAAGGGAGTAAACAATTTGTTTACAAAACTGAAGTTCAGCAACTTTCTCTTCATTCATCAAGTTTTCTTCCGAAATTTTCTTCCTAAGGTTTTCCTATCTTTGGTATAGAGAGATTCGGTTCCTAATGGTGGTTATAATTTCTGTTACTTGCTAGGTTACTAGTGGGTTGGTTTTCTAGGTTCGGAGAAAAGAAAAATAGTATAAAATCGTTTGACGAAAGAATATATTTAAGGAATAGTCATTACATGTATGCATAGCATCATAGTAAGACATAATAGGATGAATTTGTTCACACAATAAATATATAACAAAAGTAGATTGTTATAGATTTATTGATGGATTACAAACTCTGAGAGTTTCGAGCTTATTTAGAAAATACAGGAAATACTAACCAAATACTATTTGGTTTACAACAACGATACATGTGACTTTATGATCCGTTACGTCCTTGACGTAAAAGCTTCACTTCAGTCTCAAGTTTCAGTTGTGTAATTTCCATTTCTAAGAAGCGTTCCTGAAGTTCCTGGTATATCCTCAATTGATTGTCCAGGAGAGCTTCCAAGGCGAAAATCTTCTGATCCTGGTTTCTTGCCATATCACTCGCTATCCAAAGAGTTCTTTCGATGTCTTCCACTTTTCCAAGCATTTGATCATGTTCTCTTATCAAACAACGAATCCTGGAATCGATGCTTCTAAATTTATGATTGTAAGTATTCTTCATCTTTTCGACCTTTGCTCCCAATCCAAACACTGTGCGTCTCTCGGCATCGGTCTTTCTGAATAGAATGTCGATACTACGGTCGTATCCTTTAAAACGTAATGGACGTAATTCCTCTAACTGTTTAGTATGAACATCGAGAGTGTTGGCTTGTTGGTAAAGGAGATTCCACATTGATTCGGTAGGGTTTGAACTTGAGTTGGGGGAATTGGATGAAGAATTATCATATGGGTCGTCCGGTACTGGGGATTTCGGAATGTCATGTAATGGAGAGTTTGAACTTTCATTTTTCTGAATCGTTTCTTGGTATACTTTCCATCCAACCTCAGATGCAGTTGGGCAACCAATCAACTTTTCATGAAATTCAACTACTTTTTCCAACGTCTGACGGGTAGATGAGTGGGTAGGGGAAAGTGGTTTTGGAATTTGGGTAGTTTCGTTAAGATTAGGGGTTTCGGGAGACATTGTACTGTAGTAATTTACAAATAATAATTATAAATAATTATTATAAGAAATTAATAACAGTAAAGAGAGAAAAATAAATAATAAAATAATCTAGAGAGTTAGAGTATCTAGGAAAATACGGAGACTGATATAAAATTAACCCTAATAGGTAAGAAACTAAGAATGGTATTATCTTGATGTCCTAGTCTGGACATGAGTGGGGTAGATTAGATAGGGAAAATCGGGATTCTGTAACCATCTGGCGATTATAAATATTTCACTAGGTACACTACTCAAAATAAACAAATAGTGTTTCGGCAGCGTTGTGGCACGGAGGACTATTTAATTAGGTTTGTGAAAATCGGTTATAGTCCAATGTTTGAAAACATTTGGTTCTCTATAACCACAAGCTCTGATACCAATCTGTAACACCCCCATTTTCGTGATACGCAACGAAACATAAGTTTGGGGTGCTACTTCATGGTTCACAGTCATGGAGATAGAAAACGACTCGAAAAGAGACGTTTTACATAAAATTGCTATCATTCATTTATAAATATCAGAATACATAAGATAGGTCCCAGAGGGAGGTTTCAAAATATGTCATAAAATACATTATTCCTTGAATGATAACAAAGTGGACACCCTTTTTTTATTAGAAGAAAGTCCACAGCCACTCCGTGCCGAATCATGCTTCTAGTTACCTGAGATAAACATGCTTAAAAAGTCAACACAAAGGTTGAGTGAATCCATAGTGTTTTCAGTAATAATCAATTTGAACACAAGCTAAGTAAAGAGTAAATCAGTGATATCATAGTTCATTTTATATTGCTCTAAGTCTCATGGCAAGCAAAACGTTAACAGGTTATCTTCATAGTTATAAGCTATGAGATATAAAATTACCCCATAATTAAATGTAAGTAACCTTGCCCCCGAGTAGGAGATTGTCAGTCTCTTTATTTAACTCAAATAAAATGCATTTGGTTACGTTACGGTAACACAAAGGGGTCGGTCAAACCCAATAGATCTATCCATTATATTCGCGCTCACCCGCAAGTGATTAGAGGTCCATGATTAGGGGTCTTTTTGACAATATCAAACTTATGCAATATAAATCAGGAAAATATTCAGAAAATACTTGTGTTTGGTTTAATAGCATGTATCTCCCCACAAGTTTGGAAAAACATAGTAAAAAGTGGGACTATGAACTCACCTGGGCAATCTGGATGGAAAACAAAGTTAACAAAGTTGATAAACGTCTCCGGCTCGCAACCTGGGTTCGTATGTCAAGTTCTTAGTAATTGTTTCTGATTATATAAGTTTTTCAATGTTCGTTTCCTTGTACTGTTAATAGTTAAATACTTAATTGAGCCAATATGTAGTTTCAAAAGTAAGATTTTATCTTATTTTCTTATCTGTAAGTTTCGGTTCTGTTCGTTCATTAAATAGATACTTCGTTCGTTAGTTATCGTACAAAACGTATATTAGGTTTAAAAATCCTAATAATAATAATAATAATAATATTAATAATAATAATAATAATAATAATAATAATAATAATATTAAATAAAGATTAGGGTTTATAGTATATTTTCATTTTAGACCCTCAAGTTTCTAAAATAGACATTTTACCCCCTTAGGGTTTCCTCGATCACAAAGTAAGTCCAAAACAGAAACTTTATAGAGTTTTGACAAAAATGGTCCTTGTGTTTAATACTCGATCACACCCGAAGTCCTTTTTCCCAAAAACAATTTATTTCTCGTGTTTTACTTCGAGACCTTTTACGACTCCTTTTCTAAGATGTTTATAAGTGTTATAAAAGTATTTTTGCAAAAGATCCTGGCCTAGTTCGAACTTACAACCACAGAAACAAATCCAAAAACTTGCGAATTATGTTTTACTCGACACAGAAAATATCACAACTTTATTTGCTTCGTTCTCCTTTATTTCTTAACGAAAATTTATGATTCTTTTTCCTATGTGTAGCTCTTTTAGTGTACTTTAATCATGTCGAAAACTAGAATTTTAGAGATTTGCTTACTATACTAAATTAAGGACGAAAGCAGCAGGTATCCTGCTGTCTCGACAGGAACAAAAGAAAAGAAAAATTCGTTTTCTTGAAACCCGATTATTATACTTGATGTTTTTATGTTATAGGTAGTTATTCTAACATGTTTAAAGAGTTCTTAAACCATTTTTATCAACCTAGGTTTGTTAGAACTCAAATTCAATTAGGTTTTTATATGTTAGCTCGATAAGAACAAAAATGAATGAAAATATGTTATTGTTAATTCTGGGCTATAGTAACTTTTAAGACATGTTATATGATGTTATTGGACTCAAAATATATATGAAAGAGTAAATGAAAAGGGTCATAAGTATACCTTACTTGGTTTGGTCGACTAGGGCAAGATTTTTGTGAAATGGATCGAATTGAGTTCTCCTGGGTTCTAGCCTTATTCTACTGCCTTCTTAGGTTTATTTGGACTTAATTTAGGCTAGTGGGATCAGTAGTGTAATGGTTTGGTGTTATTTGGTTTGGTTCGAATGGTTATGGGGTAGATTAGGGTTTCATGTTGTGTTCTATATATAGCAATGAATTAGGGTTTCTAGTATGTCCTATTGAGGTGTAAGAAGGAGGTGTTGGTGAGGTGTGTGGTGAATTTGGTCGACACATATGGCTAGAGGGAAAGAGGGGAGGTGTAAGTGTATGAATCATACACATATGCCTATTTCTAGAAGAGGGAGATGTGTTCTCTTATGGTTCACTCCTATGGATGCTTAAGGTTGAAGGAAGGAGATAGAGTTAGTTAGTTTAGGGTTAGGATTAAACTAGGATAGGTAACTAAGTTGGTTTGGATCGAATTGTGCATAAGGGTGTTGTACCTAGGGCTTTGTTGATTTGTAAACTAAGGTTTAAGGTAGAATTAAGGTTTCTAGGTTCAAGGTTTAGTTAGAAATGGATTTTGAACTTATATGACCTAATTTAAAGTGTATCGATTTCTATTTATATAGAAAAAAATAGGTTTTGTGCTTTAGCAAGTTGTACTCTAAGCTTATAGGACTTGTACTAATGTTAGAAAAATAAGAAAATCATAATTTTAATTATTTCCTAATTTTCTATAATTTTTATGTAATTTTTATTATACTTTAAATACAAATAAATGAGTTTTTATGATTTTGTGCTTTAGGGAGTTGTACCTTAAGTTTATGGAGTTGTACATATATTAAATAAATAAATAAATTATTTTTATAATTTATTGTGTGAAAAGACTACATAAAATATCCTTTAAATAATTATTCTTAATGTTTTTATAAAGTTTTTAATTCAAAGTAAATATCATGCTTAAATGACTTGTACCTTAGTTTAGGGACTTGTATTCTAGGTATGAAAACTAGTACATATGTTTGTTATGTTGAAAAGTAAAGTTTTGAGGCTAGTGTTACGAATATCAGACTGTTAGGGTGAGTACACTGAGGTCTATAATATTATCTATGTTATTCTTATGTTGGTGCATTAGATACTTGTACCTTTACTTATTGACTCGTAAAAATATTAATCCTAAGATTTATGCATGAATGGTTTGTAAATCAGGTGTTATAAATAATATCTAGGGTTTTAATAAGATATTTATGAATATATAGTTTCTGTGCATAAATGACTTGTACTTTAGTTTATATGACTTGTAAAATTAATATTTTGTAAAAAATATTGTATAAATAATTTAAGGTTTGTGAAATGAATACATAAAATCACAGTTATGTGAAATTAGGATTTTATCAGGAACTAAAATAGAATTTGGGTTTCTGTTGTTTTGGTAACTTGTACATTAGCTTAGATGTATTGTACTTTTATGTTGTAATGTTTAGCTATTCTTATTTGGTATTGTGATGAATTCATGGTTTCATAAATACTTTTGTCAGATATGATATGTTTAGTTATAAACGTATATTATCGAATTAACGTAAAGTGGTAAATGGTAATTTTTAAAGTATTATACTTGACATAGGAAAATGTTTATATAGATAAACATTAAATAGATTTAGGTTGGGTAGCACGCGAGCACGTTTATTAGGGTGTGAGTTACGTCACATAAGATAATAATTATGCCTAGATAAAAAAAAAAATTTACACGTAGAAAATGATAAGTATTCTAAGAGATAGTGTAATCTAGTGTGGGATTTTCGCAGTGGTTACAATCATGAACCATTAATCACTTTCGGGTGAACGCGAATATAGTGAATAGATCTATTGGAATTGACGACCCATTTGTGTTAGCCGGATAGGTAACCAAATGCACCTTATATTTGAGATCAATAAAGAGACTGACAAACTCCTACTCGAGGGCATAATTGCTACATTTAATTATGTAGTAATTTACGTCAATAGTTCATTACTATGATGTCCATCCTGTTAACGTTTTGCGTGTCATGAGACTTAGGGCAATATACTGAACTGCAATATTACTGATTTACTTTCTACTTAGCTTGTGTTCAACTGATTATAACTTTAAACACTATGGATTCACTCAACCTTTGTGTTGACTTTTTAGCATGTTTTATCTCAGGTAACTTTAAGCACAACTTGGCACGGAGTGGCAATGGACTTTCTTCTTATAAAAAGAGTGTCCATTTTTTTATTATTCAACAAATAACGTATCTTTTGTAATGTATTTCAGAACTTCCCATTGGGACCTCTATTATGTAACTCTGATTTAAATAAATGAATGATAACAACTTTATTCAAAACGTCTCTTTTCGAGTCATTTTCTATTTTCATGACTGTGATACCTGAAGTAATACCCCAACTTATATTCCTCTGCGTATATCGAAAATGGGGGTGTTACAGATACAAAGTGTTGTAGTGTTAGTGTAGTGCACTCGTAACATTCGTTACGTACTTGTTGTATCTAGGCATACATCAAGTTGTCCATCTTTTGTTTAGCTTTTGTGTGTGGATCATTGTGATCTTGTTGAGATCTCTTGTTCTTTGTGTGATAGTGTGTTGATCAAGTGGATCAAGAGTAGATCGTGAGGATCGGGTAGATCATGAGTAGATCGGGTAGATCGTGAGTAGATCGGGTAGATCGAGTGTAGATCATGTGGATCTTGTAGCTTGTGTGATTTGTGAAGATCGGGTAGATCGTGAGTGAGATTGGTACTAGCTAGATTAGTACTCGACATTTAGCTTAATGTCGGAAAATAATGTAAGCGACGTGGTTTATATGTTTAGGCCTCAAAACACAAGGTTTGTTATGTTGGGCTATAAAACATAACGGGTTTGGTTGTACCCGAAGAAGAACTCGACATCTAGCTTAGTGTCGAAAAATATTGTAAGCGACGTTGTATGGTTTTCTCCGCCAAGAAGGGAGCTTGTTGATTACTGAAGTAACTCTCGAGTTGGGTACTCGGGGAGTGGAGTAGGGCGAAGAGGAGCTTCGTGACCGAACCACTATAAATCACCGTGTCCGGTTGGCGCTTTCTTTACTTATCTCTTTACGTTTATTTTTGCCTTTACCTCTTTACATTTATACTTTGCTTTGCATTTATATTTGTGTGGTTTGTTGCTTATATTGAATTAGTTGTGTTTGTGTCATGGCATGTTATTTATAATATGTCTAAGCTTGTGTTATTGAGACATGCCTTATTTGTTGCTTTATAATATCTCTAGTTCTTGTAAGACTAGAATTGACACTTTTCATATTAAGTCACACTTGATTGGGTGTTTGATACGGAAAGATTCAAGTTTTTAAATAGAAACGTATTCACCCCCCCCCCCCCGGTACGTTTTCCACATACAAGTAAGCATATGATTATATATTTACCCATAAATTACACATAAAAGTACCCTTAACAAAATTCCAATGAAAACAACATTTTCGGAATATTCAAGGGTATATTTGTAACCACAAATTGACCTTCAACGATTATCCACACCCCACCCGTACAAATAATAGGATAGGTAAAGTCATGTTTATATATTTCACCCTTAAAACACCCACTTAAACTCACCCACCAATAAAAAGGACTTTGCATTTCGTAGGTAAATAACATTTACCCGCTAAATTACCCACGTATATACCCATGATAACTCACAATGTGGGTAGTCCGTGGGAAATATTTTAACGCCAATTACTTACCCATGAATTTCCCACCAAATATATTTTCATGGCTATTTATGTGGGTAAATTTATGAGAAATTTGAGGGTAATTAAGATCGGCTTATTAAGTCATTGATCGTGGGTATTAGGTGGGTAAATGCCCTCAAAAGGATGGGTGTGGGTAATTGTCATGGGGATTCCATTTGATTCTTATAGTGGAAATTTTAAAGACATGTATCACGCAATTTGTTTATTCTTTGAGGCGGCCCGTACCTCAGCTTAGTAATGATATCATAGTTAGTCTTGCTCTTCGGGCCACTCTCAAACACTATGGCCCCAAGCGTCTAGGAGGAAGGTAAATCATATTCCCGAGTGCCAACTACACCATATAACCTAAATTTGAAATCTGGAATATTTGCTTCTTTGCATTTATCCCTTGATGTTCTAAAACCGTGCATCGCATTACTGACACACCTGATCACAATCGCCAAATACATGTAATCAAGAGGGGGTCCTGCACAAGAAAACAAAAATAAATGAATTTAAACGTTCACAAAAATAACAACGAAATGCAATGATGCACAAGCATAAGAGTCAACAAATTTACTTGCCTTGAGTCACGTGATGTGTTTAATTACTACTGCCATGTGTATCGCTGAAATCCTTCCTGATGTATGACTATCAACTGTGTGACAACAATACGTCGGCAAAGTTAATATAATTGAAAACATCGTCTATGTTGCAGGCGGGTAAACTTTTCTCCTAATACTAATAGCCATTGTTACGTACATGTAGATGTAACATTTACTCGTTCAAGCGTTGCATGATCATGCAGCAAAGAACACGTTGGAATATTTGTTTGTACAACAACATTGACAGCAGGAGACATCCGTGGAGCATCATTTTCAACTGATTTAAAGGAAGACAACCTATTTTCATCTTTCTGCGATAGTGTACAAACATTTTGCACACTTTTCAAAGCATCTGGTGCACATAACCCGCCATAAATATTTTCATCAGATGAATATTGTCTCTTATATGTAACAAGAGCATCCAATTTCAGGGAACCCGTCACCATTTCACTATTACACACTTGTGCTAACTTTCTTTTACCACTTTTAGGTGTCCACGTACAGTCGGCATAGCTGTCGTTTAAATAGATTCTAGTGGACCTGCCTTCAACTGTAATGCGTATTATATATATAAATTAAGTACAACTGAAAGTACGACTGAAATCAATGCATACAAACTTTTCCAGTTAATACTCATAATTACCCTTGTTTACATGTCCATGTAGTGTTCACTCTCCGAAGAACTGCATAGTCTTGCAGCGAAGTAGGCGGTGTCGAACTTGTTTGATATTACTAAGAGGTGTATGACGTTTGCTTGAAATCTCATCTCCATTTGACCTAAAGAGGATCCCCTTATTTGTTGACTTAAAAAAGACCCCTCGTTTGTTGATCCCACCAGCTTGACAGTGACATTTTCCGCATTCTCACATGACCCAATTTCAGCGTTTGCGTCAGAAGTATGAATTACGCCCTCGTTTACATTATATTTCTTAGAAGAACGGTAGTCTCCAATGTATCATTAGATAACTAAGCTAATTTTTTTTTCCTTTTCATGTTTTCATGTAATAGTAATATGCTAATAACAAAATAGGATCCAAGTATTTGGCCATAATCAACAATGACTACGTATACCTGACCCATATTATATAAATATTACACAATTCAGTTACTGTTGCGACATAAAGATAAGCAAATAAAATTAGTAACAACAAACATACCTGGAGTGGTCGCACATGCCTTACAACAACCGAACAACATCGCCTAATCAAATTCCCTACAATAACAATATCCCGCATGCAAAAAACATAAAAAAACAAATAAGTTTTAAATTCAATTGTTAGCAAGCACAAAAAAGAATGCATTTGAAACTAAAAACTACATAATAAAATTAAATAGGGTGAAAGTAACATAGAAGTGAACATTTGTTGCAAAACGTAGGCATGCAAAACTAACATGCTGACTTGTTAAACATCACGACCAATTTGACAGCCAAAGAAACCATAATCCCTCATATATCTAATTGACAACCACACAACCCATGCACCCAACTAAATCAGAAAACTACAATTCATACTTACAAGAACATAAAGAGCAACAGTAAATCGATAACTTATAGGTACATCCATAAACATGCAACAATGACCTTAAACCTTACAAATAATTTCTAACCTTAAACATGACCCTCTATTGCCAACAACATAAATCATCAACATTTGATACACTGAAACCTAGAACATTAACAAAAATAAAGAAAACAAAATTTAGAGCCCACAATTAGAAAGAGACACTGACGTGTCAATTGAAGCTAAAACAAACGTGATTCCCAACTTTTTTATCATAAATATTGGCATATGCTCACCTAACGGCCGTAAAGATCGAAAACACGAAGTTTTAGTAAGTCGCGAGTGTTTTGTGCATGAAGGTTGGTAAACCCAAAACTAATATCTGATTTCCTTTTAAGAAAAAGGAAAAGCAAAAGTAAAACGACATTGTTTTGAGCCAAGGCTATTTCCAAAATTAAAATAACGTTGTATGACACAAAATGGCATTGTATCGGCCAGGTAAAGAAGAAAAAAAAATCATAAAATGGCGTCGTTTCAAACGGTAAATGGATAATATAGCAAATGAAAATTGTAATATATCATAAATAAAAATAGCTTTTGGCAAGTAGAGTTGTGAAGGGTCTAATATTGAAATTTGTCTTGTTAATATTAACCCACTTTTTTGCTAAAAAAAAATATCTTACTATATTATAAAGCATTAAGGCTTAAATTAGAAACTCTTAAAATTCACCAATCCAAGTTATAAAGCTAAAAGTACAAGTAATTAAAACACATTTTCTAACATTAAATACAATTACAAGTTCTTAATCTCAAAGTACAACTAATTCAACATTGCTTATTATAGTAAGAAATACAATTAAAACACAATTAATGTGGTCAAGATATTTAATGTAGTCAATTAATTAACTGGTCAATAAATACAATTAATATAGTTATTAAAACACCCCTTTGATGAGTGTCTAAATACTCATCATTTTTACCTAATCTGAGCTGCCAAAACTCTCAAAAACACTCAGAAATGCATCATAATACTGAAATTATCACAAAATTGTGTTTTATATGTTTCAGATGCAAAATGTTTAAAAATAGTTGAAAAATGAACAAAGTTTGCATAATTGGCAGTTTCAGTCCCTCAACTTTCAAAAGTTGTCAAAACTAGTCCCTGAAGGTTTTAAATAAATGAAAAGTCAACTTAAGTCCTTGGGAAACCAAAAATGTTTACAAGTGATCCCTGGATAAAAGTTTACACAAAATGGCAACTTTTACCCCTCAAGTTACAAAATTGGCAAAAATGGTCCCTGGGTATTATAAAACTTGAAATTTCACAAAATACCCTTGTACTATGCATGAACTTACAAATTGGAACACTTTTGATAACTTTTGGGAATTTACAAAACAAGTCCCTCTAAAATCCAAATTTACATATTAGGTCCCTAAAGTTTATAAAATGCAAAAAAATACAACTTTTGTCCTTGTATTATTATTTTATGGCAGGTTTAGCCCCTTAAAGAAGTTTGGGAAGTTGGCAAACTCAGCCCTTCAACTTTTCAGCAATTACAAAAATGGTCCTTATGGTTAACTAAATCCGGATCCAACACTACCCCATTAAATCCAAAACACTAAACCCAGCCTAAACTAAATACCCACTACCCAACCCAGTTATTTCCCCAAGCCCAAAGAAACAAGCCCAACCCCAACCTTTGTTTGACTGAGTTAACCACTCAGTCAAACAAAGTCAAACCCGTCTTCCTTATACCACCATACCCGCCAAAACCACCCAGTCACCCCCCAGCTCACCAAAACCACTCACCACCTCATCCCCCCTCCTCCTACAAGTTACCTAACACATCCAAATGCAATTAATGCATCCCTCCCACTCCCCACTAGCAAAATCAGAGATAAACTCCAATTTCCTGTTTTCCCGCCAATTTTACAAGTGGACTGTGGAGATCAAATTAGAGCAATTGAATGGTGGGGATTTATTGAGGATGTCGACAGAGTATTATCCCACTTTAATTTATGTATATATAGTATGTAATGTAGCTCAAATTAAAAGTGTGTGGAAAAGTAGTGTAATCGTAATTTTCCATTTCAGTAGTTTAAGTTGTAATTTCAAATTTCAATCAATCAATACAAGTAATTCTAGTGTATTTGTTGTTGTTCTTGATTATTTATCAGTAGTTACTTATAATTCCAAGTTTTCTTATTTCCCTGTGTTCTGAGAAATCAATCTTAATAAGTAGTATATAAAATAGCTTCTCAGCTGTTTTTAATAGCTTATATAAGCTTCTTATAGCTTATTGTAAGTCTATTTTAGTGTAAACATGTTCCAAATTCAAGAATTGAAGAAAGTCAAGAAAAGTCAAACTAAGGAGCAATAAGTTGTTTCTGGGTGGATAAGCTAGTTCAGGAAGCTTTTCTGGGTTATCTAGCTTGTTTATGACAAGCTAGATTGGTCCTTGGTTCCTTGTTCTCATTTCCATAGCAAAATCAGTTGTGAGCTTTTCTTGGATTTTTCCATAATTTCCCATAGTACTGTATATCTGCTTATAAGTAGCTTATTGTTGTTGTTATTTGTTAATTGTTAGTTTGTGATCATAATTGATCAATAAAATCAGTAGTCAGTAGCTTGTTCTTAACTTTTCTTAAAAACTTGAAAAAAGACCAAAATTAGTCAAATCTAGTATAGCTTAATTAGTTGCTTAATTTTCTGATAAAGGTTGCTCATTAGGGTTTATATAAGCTAGGTAATCAGTGATAATCATACTTTTAGTTTAAAAATCTTGTTTTTCTTTTTGAAATCAACCACAGACACCACCATAAGGGGTGTTTGGTTTTTATGCAGTCAAGGGGTAAAACCCATGTTACTGTAGCTTGACCATTTGGTCACTTTTGCACAAGCTTTTAGAAGCCCTTAGAAGCTATTTTCACTCTTTGATCAGTCCTATAGCTAAACCTAGTAGTTTTACATGGTCCTTGTGAAAATCAGTCAACATAGGAACTCATATAAGCCAATACAAGCCTCAAGCTTGTTTGAGCCATAACTTTGGTATTTTCTTACTCAACTGAGTCCATCTAGTGAATCCTCAAAATCCCAGACCCTTGTACACACTTGTGCAAATTCTGCACAACATCTGCACAAAACAGCAGACCTAGTGCTGATTGTCTGCTGATCTAGCCTCCAATTGGACCTCAATTGGTGTTATTGTGATAGGGCTTTTAGGTTTTCTAGATAGCTCATAAGCCTAGCTAAGTTTTGCCCCCATAATATGGTATCTCAGTAGCTTATTTCATAGCTTAAATTGCCCTTCAACTTAGCACTTTTCTGAATTTTCTGTCTTGGAATTCCCAAACAGCCAAGTGCTTAACTTGCTCAATTCTTGTGCTTATTTGCAATTTTAAGTTGTTTTGAGTTTATTTTAGCATATTAACATTGTTCTGAGCAGTTGGTTAAGTTTAGTGCTTATTTGCTTATTTTTGGGCTTATTCCAAACTGCTTATCTGCCCAAAAGTGCTTATCAGGCTTTTTGAACTTCTGCTTTTATTTTTCTTATCTTTCTAATAATATTTTAGATTTACCCAGAAATTTTCATAATTTTCTGAATAGTTTTAATATTTTTAATCTTTTTAATTAGTTTTTAATAGTATTTAAATCATAATAAATAGAAAAAGAATCAGAAAAATACAAATCCAATTTTCATAATTTTCTTTTGTCATTTTTAATCTAGGAAAAATATAATTATATTTTTAGGTCATAAGAAAAATCAAAAATAGAAATAAAGTGATAGCTTCTATTTAATAGAATTTATCTTTTTAAATTTTAATTAAGTAATTTTCATTTTTATAATTTTCTTAGTTTCTATTTACTTAGTAATATTTTTAGAAAAAGTTTTAGAATTTTCTTAGTTCATTTAGTATTTTTTATAAATTTAAATAGTTTAATAAGTTATTAAATAATAAATAATTAATAATAAATAGATAAAAAGTATAAAAAAATATAATTTAAGTTTTTAAATAAGTTTTAAGTAATTTTACATTTTTAGGTTTTAAATTTCATAAATTTCACTTTTTAGTCCTTTTTAGCTGTCCCGTTACGCGTTTTCTTAATTAAAATTCGCGTTTAATTTATTTGTGCATATCTGTTTTAATTTGTTATTTAGAATTGTTAAATAAAGCAAAATCAAAAGCAATCTAAATCATCAGTCACTCTAATCCTAGCTTTTCACAGTTTTCCATTCACACCTCGTTGGGAAACGACCCAGGTGATCACTTGCCTGGTTTCACACTACACACGAGCATTCGTTCTGAGGCTGTTTATATTTTATCATTTATTACGGTTGACCATTCACAAGTGGTTGACTTGTGTGATAAAGAAATAAAAGATAACCGGTTCGGGACGGATCAAATTTTGGCGCCGCTGCCGGGGAGGTTGTGCTGCGACAGTTGTGTAAGTTTTAGCGATTAGTGATCTGAGACCCTTCTATCAGAAGTTCCTATTTCCCAAAAACAATATAAAATACAAAAATATTTTTCTTTTCTTTTCTATATATATTATTATTATTATTATTATCATATAAAAAATAAAAACACCAAAAAAATAAATTCCGTTTTCTTTGTTAATAATAAATAAACAATAAAAAATTACCATCGAGAACCAAGACAGAGTACTACCTAACTGGGGGTACGGCCATAATAAGTTCCCAAACCAAAGATTTAAAACTTTACCTCTGTATCACTTGCGAATATCGGCTCACCTTTAATTGATAAACAAACTCTAACGGAGGTTCTAGGATAGTCTGACATTAAATTGTCGGACTGAAAGAAGCGGGTTTTTAAGGAGCGTAATTGCCCACCTTTGCTTCTCCGCCACTCTGTGCGTTTATCATTTAGAGAGCTACCGTACGCTTGTTGATTGTTGGTATAAGTTAACTTGTGTTTTGCTTCTGTCTTGTTTTAATTGGAATATTTTACTTAGTGCATGCGCACTCGTTCTTCCACGTCATCAAGCCCTTTACGTGAACTCGTAGAAATTCCGAGAAGACGTAATCGTAGACGTGCTGCCCAAATAGTCGAACCCGAGATTCGTACTGTTCTCACTGATAATATGGCAGACGAACGCACCATGGCTGAAATGCTCCAGGCACCCACCGAGGGTTATGGAGATGCCATCGTTTTACCAGCCATCGATTCTGATCATTTTGAACTGAAAACACATCTGATTCAGCTCGTGTCCACAAACCAATTTCACGGGTTTGAACGAGAGGATCCTTATGCACACATTCGTTGGTTCAACAAACTGACCTCTACAATCAATTACAAGAATGTGCCACAAACAGTGATCAAATTGATGCTATTTCCATTCTCACTTGAGGGGGCAGCCCGAATTTGGCTGGATAAAGAACCCCCTCGATCCATTGAAACCTGGGAAGATCTCGTTAAGAAATTTGTAAATTATTTCTTCCCTCCATCAAAGACGACTAATCTAAAAAATGAAATTGCTGGTTTTCGTCAAGGTTTTGATGAAAATTTCGGAGAGGCATGGGACAGATTTAAAGATCTCCTAAGAAAATGCCCACATCACGATTTCAATGTGTTACAGCAGATAAATACGTTTTATAATGGATTGACCCAAAACGATCAAGATGCACTTAACGCAGCCTCCGGTGGCAATATCTTGAATCGTAAACCCAGAGAGGTGGTTGAAATTTGTGAAAATAAATCAAAAGTTCCTATTTCTAGAAACAAAGTGAATGTTCCTGTCACTCCTACTTCTTCTTCATCCGGTAACTCCTCAGAGTTAGCCTTTTTAACGGATTCAATGCGTTGTATGATGAAAGAAATGAAAGAATTAAAAAGTGAAATTCATAAACCGGAACAAATCAAAGCAATAAACAAAGTGTGTGAAACTTGTGGTGGCCCACATGCGTATTATGATTGTCAAGCAACCGATGCTTCTGTTTACCCAGCTCCCGTAGCTGCAGTAAACCCAAATCAATACCGTCCGCATGCTGAGACTCAGTACCGAGCACAGAATGCTATGGTCCCACCTGGTTTTCCACCCGTGCCAAATCATAATAATCAAAATCGCTTTGTTCAAAATCAGGGACAAAATTTCCACAATTCCCAAAATTTCAATCAAAACCGAGGTCAGAATCAGGGTAATTTTAACCAAAACCGTGGTCCAAATTTTAATCAAAACCAAGGTTCAAACCGAAATCAGACGTCCTCAGATGAGTTGCTTATGCAATTCATGAAAACCCAAGAGGAAACAAATAAGACACAACGTGAGACAAACCAGTTATTGGTTGCCCAATTAAACCAGATCAAAAAGTCTTTAACTGATATACCTTCTACCTCGGGGGGTCTCCCAGGTAACACTGTTGTCAACCCTAGGGGTGAACTCAAAGCTGTCAGTACACATAGTGGTAAATCTCATGTTGGATTCAAGGTGATAAAGGACCCGGTACTTCCCACTAACAATGGAAGCGCTAAATACGTCCAACCTTCGGTCATCCAACCTTCAGTCATCCAAAAATCTACACCCACAATTGCTCCCCAACCGTCAAGAATCGATCCTACTCTTTCACGATTTACGGTTAAAAGTTTGTCAACCAAACTTAGTGAGCAAAGGTCAGCCAGATATTATTCCGAAATGCTCAATGCTGTTCCTGTCAGTGTACTTGATGAAAGTGATGATGATGAAGATACCACTTTCGTCAAAGCTATCACCACTCGGAGTGGTGCTTCTTATAAGGGGCCAGCTGGCCCTATTCCTCCTCCGTTGTTTGAAATGGAAAAAGAGACGGAGGACACAACGGACAAAGTGCCAATTCCAAGCCCACAAAGTACAGCACAAGTCCAGCCTCCGATTGTCCAGAAAAAGAAATCCAATCCAGGAGTTGTCTTTGAATCTGTTAAGACTCCTGAAGTGATTGTCCCTAAATCCAAACCTCATATTCCTTACCCATCGCGCTTAAATGAACAAAAGCTCCGTGAGAAGGCTAGTCAACAAATGGACAAATTCTTTCAAATCTTTAGAGAATTACATTTTGACATAAGTCTTGCGGATGCTATCATTCTGATGCCCAAATTTGCATCATCAATCAAACACTTGTTAAGCAACAAGGAAAAACTGATTGAAATGGCTAAAACTCCAGTAAATGAGAACTGCTCAGCGGTTATCTTGAAAAAGCTTCCGGAGAAGCTTGGAGATCCTGGAAAGTTTCTACTACCTTGTGTCTTTCCAGGAATGGTTGAATGTTATGCCTTAGCAGATCTAGGTGCAAGCATCAACCTGATGCCTCATTCAGTATGGAAGAAACTTTCTCTTCCGGCCTTTACTCCTACCTGCATGACTCTTGAGCTTGCAGATCGAACCATAACTCATCCCTGCGGCATTGCCGAAGATGTATTTGTGAAAATAGGAAAGTTCCATTTTCCAGCTGACTTTGTGGTTGTTGATTTCGATGCTGATCAAAAGGTTCCTCTAATTCTTGGAAGAGGATTCCTAAAAACGGGCCATGCTCTTATTGATGTATTTAAGCATGAAATCACCTTGCGTGTGGATAAGGAAGCTGTTACCTTTAATCATGATCAAACTTCAAAGTACTCCTCTAATTATAATTCTGCATCGGTTAACCGAATAGATGTCATTGACATTGCTTCAGAGGAGTACTCTCAAGAGAATGTTGATTATTTTCATAATTCTGTGAGTGGGGAACCCACCACATCTTCTCAACATATCATAGCAGACTCTTCCCCTTCTCTCACTTCGGTTGAGGGAAGTGATCCCTTTTGGGATGAAGTCGATGCTTTTCTTGCTCTAGATAGTTCACCTCCGCATGAGGTTGATGAAAACTATCTTGATCCTGAGGGGGATATTCTTTTTCTAGAAAATTTGTTAAACGAAGATTCATTTTCCCCTCTTCCACCAAAACAACTTCATAAGAAGGAAATCAAGTCAGTTGAAAAAACTGATAAAATTCCTGAGATCAAGTTTAAGGACTTGCCTCCTCCACTTGCAATTCTTGAGGAGGAAGTTCTTATCTTAATTGCTGTTCAGATCTCTCTTCTTCCCTTCACCTACCCGGTGATTTCTCCTATCCTTCACTCATTAGGGAGTGAGGATGTTACTTTTGACCCCGGCATTGTCCATATAACATTGGTTTAAATGCCGGATTTATCTCATCGGTGTGGAACTTTCTTATGCTCAATTGGTTATCCAAGCATCTTGAAAGAAAGTCCGATGGAGATGGTTTCTTCCACTTACTTCCCCTTAGACTTTTAAATTGCTTTTTCTTCCAGGCTGTTCAGGAACCCTTTATTACAGTTGACCGTTCACAAGCGGTTAGCTTGCGTGATAAACCTGACCGTTCGGGAGGAAAATCAACTCAATTCGGGGTCGAGTCAAGCTAGCGACTCGGTTATCAAAAACAGTAGCAAAATATGGGTTTTCACCCATGTCTCACCCTAGTGTGGGGGAGATGCCCCACATGTTGTAAATATGTACAGTCTAAAAAAAAAAAAAAAAAAAAAAAAAAAAAAAAAAAAAAAATCCCAAAGAGGGAATTTGCATGCCTTAACGGCTTAAATGCAAATTAAATAAAAATAAAATAAATAACTATATGAGGCTATTAGTATTTCCCTTTCACGTTCTAAGTGTTGGTTTAACAACCGGTTCTTTGAATATTGAGGGCAATATTCAGTTCTAAGTGTGGGGGGGAATTCTTGCGAATTTGACCAAATGTATCATCTAGTACCCCCATTTTAGCCAAAATTTTAAAATTTTTTCTCACTTAGAACTCAATAAATGGTTATCAGTCCGCCATGTCTAACCCACATAAGGATTGGCTAATCCGAGAGCAAACGGCTCTTGGTAAAGATGTCTCAAATCCGTTGATGGCTTGCAATTTGCCCAAAATTGTATGGTATTCGACTCACCATATCTTCATAAGTGAAGAGTTGGCTAGTCCAGAAGCAAACGGCTTCTGGTAAAAACAAATCAAAACCGTTGACAGCTTGTGGTTTGCTCAAAATCACTTGGTTATCATTGTACCAAAGTTCTTACTTGAACTGAAACAATTGGCTACTCCAGAAGTAATGGCTTTTGGTAAAGAGTCTTTCAAATCCATTAAATCTTCATAAAATATTGCTAGGGACTAGCAATAGTTTAGTGTGGGGGATTGATGAGTGTCTAAATACTCATCATTTTTACCTAATCTGAGCTGCCAAAACTCTCAAAAACACTCAGAAATGCATCATAATACTGAAATTATCACAAAATTGTGTTTTATATGTTTCAGATGCAAAATGTTTAAAAATAGTTGAAAAATGAACAAAGTTTGCATAATTGGCAGTTTCAGTCCCTCAACTTTCAAAAGTTGTCAAAACTAGTCCCTGAAGGTTTTAAATAAATGAAAAGTCAACTTAAGTCCTTGGGAAACCAAAAATGTTTACAAGTGATCCCTGGATAAAAGTTTACACAAAATGGCAACTTTTACCCCTCAAGTTACAAAATTGGCAAAAATGGTCCCTGGGTATTATAAAACTTGAAATTTCACAAAATACCCTTGTACTATGCATGAACTTACAAATTGGAACACTTTTGATAACTTTTGGGAATTTACAAAACAAGTCCCTCTAAAATCCAAATTTACATATTAGGTCCCTAAAGTTTATAAAATGCAAAAAAATACAACTTTTGTCCTTGTATTATTATTTTATGGCAGGTTTAGCCCCTTAAAGAAGTTTGGGAAGTTGGCAAACTCAGCCCTTCAACTTTTCAGCAATTACAAAAATGGTCCTTATGGTTAACTAAATCCGGATCCAACACTACCCCATTAAATCCAAAACACTAAACCCAGCCTAAACTAAATACCCACTACCCAACCCAGTTATTTCCCCAAGCCCAAAGAAACAAGCCCAACCCCAACCTTTGTTTGACTGAGTTAACCACTCAGTCAAACAAAGTCAAACCCGTCTTCCTTATACCACCATACCCGCCAAAACCACCCAGTCACCCCCCAGCTCACCAAAACCACTCACCACCTCATCCCCCCTCCTCCTACAAGTTACCTAACACATCCAAATGCAATTAATGCATCCCTCCCACTCCCCACTAGCAAAATCAGAGATAAACTCCAATTTCCTGTTTTCCCGCCAATTTTACAAGTGGACTGTGGAGATCAAATTAGAGCAATTGAATGGTGGGGATTTATTGAGGATGTCGACAGAGTATTATCCCACTTTAATTTATGTATATATAGTATGTAATGTAGCTCAAATTAAAAGTGTGTGGAAAAGTAGTGTAATCGTAATTTTCCATTTCAGTAGTTTAAGTTGTAATTTCAAATTTCAATCAATCAATACAAGTAATTCTAGTGTATTTGTTGTTGTTCTTGATTATTTATCAGTAGTTACTTATAATTCCAAGTTTTCTTATTTCCCTGTGTTTTGAGAAATCAATCTTAATAAGTAGTATATAAAATAGCTTCTCAGCTGTTTTTAATAGCTTATATAAGCTTCTTATAGCTTATTGTAAGTCTATTTTAGTGTAAACATGTTCCAAATTCAAGAATTGAAGAAAGTCAAGAAAAGTCAAACTAAGGAGCAATAAGTTGTTTCTGGGTGGATAAGCTAGTTCAGGAAGCTTTTCTGGGTTATCTAGCTTGTTTATGACAAGCTAGATTGGTCCTTGGTTCCTTGTTCTCATTTCCATAGCAAAATCAGTTGTGAGCTTTTCTTGGATTTTTCCATAATTTCCCATAGTACTGTATATCTGCTTATAAGTAGCTTATTGTTGTTGTTATTTGTTAATTGTTAGTTTGTGATCATAATTGATCAATAAAATCAGTAGTCAGTAGCTTGTTCTTAACTTTTCTTAAAAACTTGAAAAAAGACCAAAATTAGTCAAATCTAGTATAGCTTAATTAGTTGCTTAATTTTCTGATAAAGGTTGCTCATTAGGGTTTATATAAGCTAGGTAATCAGTGATAATCATACTTTTAGTTTAAAAATCTTGTTTTTCTTTTTGAAATCAACCACAGACACCACCATAAGGGGTGTTTGGTTTTTATGCAGTCAAGGGGTAAAACCCATGTTACTGTAGCTTGACCATTTGGTCACTTTTGCACAAGCTTTTAGAAGCCCTTAGAAGCTATTTTCACTCTTTGATCAGTCCTATAGTTAAACCTAGTAGTTTTACATGGTCCTTGTGAAAATCAGTCAACATAGGAACTCATATAAGCCAATACAAGCCTCAAGCTTGTTTGAGCCATAACTTTGGTATTTTCTTACTCAACTGAGTCCATCTAGTGAATCCTCAAAATCCCAGACCCTTGTACACACTTGTGCAAATTCTGCACAACATCTGCACAAAACAGCAGACCTAGTGCTGATTGTCTGCTGATCTAGCCTCCAATTGGACCTCAATTGGTGTTATTGTGATAGGGCTTTTAGGTTTTCTAGATAGCTCATAAGCCTAGCTAAGTTTTGCCCCCATAATATGGCATCTCAGTAGCTTATTTCATAGCTTAAATTGCCCTTCAACTTAGCACTTTTCTGAATTTTCTGTCTTGGAATTCCCAAACAGCCAAGTGCTTAACTTGCTCAATTCTTGTGCTTATTTGCAATTTTAAGTTGTTTTGAGTTTATTTTAGCATATTAACATTGTTCTGAGCAGTTGGTTAAGTTTAGTGCTTATTTGCTTATTTTTGGGCTTATTCCAAACTGCTTATCTGCCCAAAAGTGCTTATCAGGCTTTTTGAACTTCTGCTTTTATTTTTCTTATCTTTCTAATAATATTTTAGATTTACCCAGAAATTTTCATAATTTTCTGAATAGTTTTAATATTTTTAATCTTTTTAATTAGTTTTTAATAGTATTTAAATCATAATAAATAGAAAAAGAATCAGAAAAATACAAATCCAATTTTCATAATTTTCTTTTGTCATTTTTAATCTAGGAAAAATATAATTATATTTTTAGGTCATAAGAAAAATCAAAAATAGAAATAAAGTGATAGCTTCTATTTAATAGAATTTATCTTTTTAAATTTTAATTAAGTAATTTTCATTTTTATAATTTTTTAGTTTCTATTTACTTAGTAATATTTTTAGAAAAAGTTTTAGAATTTTCTTAGTTCATTTAGTATTTTTTATAAATTTAAATAGTTTAATAAGTTATTAAATAATAAATAATTAATAATAAATAGATAAAAAGTATAAAAAAATATAATTTAAGTTTTTAAATAAGTTTTAAGTAATTTTACATTTTTAGGTTTTAAATTTCATAAATTTCACTTTTTAGTCCTTTTTAGCTGTCCCGTTACGCGTTTTCTTAATTTAAATTCGCGTTTAATTTATTTGTGCATATCTGTTTTAATTTGTTATTTAGAATTGTTAAATAAAGCAAAATCAAAAGCAATCTAAATCATCAGTCACTCTAATCCTAGCTTTTCACAGTTTTCCATTCACACCTCGTTGGGAAACGACCCAGGTGATCACTTGCCTGGTTTCACACTACACACGAGCATTCGTTCTGAGGCTGTTTATATTTTATCATTTATTACGGTTGACTATTCACAAGTGGTTGACTTGTGTGATAAAGAAATAAAAGATAACCGGTTCGGGACGGATCACCCTTACATAAGAAATACAACTTATCAAGCATATTATACAACCAACTCAAACACAATTATTAAGGTGGAGTTTAGTTGAAAAACATTTTTTTTCATTTCTTATTTCTTGTTTTGTAGGAAAAAGGAGGGGAGTTTTATTTCCACAAAACAATGGAAAATTTAGAAAACGCGATTAGTTTGAGAAATATGTGTTTGTGTTTTCCATTTTGCAAAACTAGAAAACATGTTTAGGTGTTGTTCTTTTCTATCTTAATTCTCTATTCACCTATGTAATATTAAAAAAAACATCTTCAAAACACAAAAACAAATATTATAAACTAACCAACTAAATTATAAAATAACTAAAAAAATCTAATACGAGAAAATAAAGAATTAAAAAAGTAAAATATAACATCAAATAACATGAAAAAATCTTCAAGCGACTATAATTCGAAAACGTAAAATAACTAAAACATGTTTTTTTTTTTTAATTTACTTTTTCGTCTGTTTTTTACATTTTCGTCCACAGTTTTACGTTTTCGTCCGTTTTATTACGTTTTCGTCCATTTTTACGTTTTCGTCGGTTTTTTTACGTTTTCACCAGTTTCTTTTATGTTTTCGTCAGTTTTTTTAATACGTTTTCTCCCCTTGTTTTACGTTTTCGTCTGATTTTTTACGTTTTCATATGTTTTTTTTACGTTTTTGTCCGTTTTTTACGTTTTCGTCTGTTTTTTTAAGGTTTTCATCAAATTTTTAACGTTTTGGTATGTTTTTTACATTTTCGTTTGTTTTTTTACGTTTTCGTCCGTTTTTTACGTTTTCGCCCGTTTTATTACGTTTTCGTCCTCTCTTTTATTTTTTTTACGTTTTCGTCCATTTTTTTAATGTTTTTTTACGTTTTCTAAATTATAGTGTTTTCATCCCTTTTTTAACGTTTTCGTCCATTTTTTTTTTACGTTTTCATCTGTTTTTTTATGTTTTCGTTCACTTTTTTACGTTTTTGTCCATTTTTTACGTTTTCGTCAGACGAAACCTAAAAAATGTAAAAAAAGTCGAAAACGTAAAAAAAACATAAAAGAAGGACGAAAGCATAATAAA
Organism: Artemisia tridentata subsp. tridentata; assembly: GCA_021014915.2. Classification (NCBI taxonomy): domain Eukaryota; kingdom Viridiplantae; phylum Streptophyta; class Magnoliopsida; order Asterales; family Asteraceae; genus Artemisia; species Artemisia tridentata. Next base: position 292,242,805 of record CP139504.1, on the reverse strand, counting down.
ATGGACGAAAACGTATAACAACAGACGTAAACGTAAAAAACGGATGAAACGTAAAAAAGGGCGAAAACGGACGACAACGTAAGGAAATAGACTAAAACGTAAAGAAATTGACGAAAACGTAAGGAGACGGACTAAAACGTAAAAAAAGGGACGAAAACGTAAAAAAACCAGACGAAAACGTAAAGAAAAAAACGGACGAAAACGTAAAAAGCACGAAAACGTAAAAATTCAGACAAAAACGTAAAAAAGTAGACGAAAATGTAAAGAATCGGACGAAAACGTAAAAAATAGATGAAAATATTAAAAAATAGACGAAAACGTAAAAGAACAGACGAAAAAGTAAAAAAAAAATAGACGAAAACGTAAAAGAACAGACGAAGACATAAAAAAATAGATGAAAACGGACGAAAATGTAAAAAAATTGACGAAAACGTAAGGAGACGAACTAAAACGTAAAAAAACCAGACGAAAACGTAAAGAAAAAAACGCACGAAAACGTAAAAAAACACGAAAACGTAAAAATTCAGAAGAAAACGTAAAAAAACAGAAGAAAACATAAAGAATCGGACGAAAACGTAAAAAATCTTACGAAAACGTAAAAAATATAAGAAAATAGACGAAAACGTAAAAGAACAGACGAAAACGTAAAAAAAAAGGAAAACGTAAAAGAACAGACGAAATCGTAAAAAAAAGGACAAAAACGTAAAAAAAAGGGTCGAAATCGTAAAAAACGGTCGAAAACATAAAAAAATCGGATGAGAACGTAAAAAATGGACGAAAACGTTAAAAATCAGGTGAAATCGGACGAAATCGTAAAAAATTGGACGAAATCATAATAAAATAGACGAAAACGTAAAAAAATTGACAAAAACGAAAAAAAATGGACGACAACGTAAGGAAACTGACGAAAACGTAAAAAATGAACAAAAACGTAAAAATTCGGCCGAAAACGTAAAAAAAAGACAAAAACGTAAAAAATCGGACGAAACGTAAAAGAACGGATGAAAACGTAAAAAGACAGAAGAAAACGTAAAAAATCGGATGAAAACGTAAAAAACAGACGAAAATGGACAAAAACAGACAAAAATATATAAAAACGGATTAATACCGACGAAAACCTATAAAAATAGACGAAACGGGTCAAAATGGCTCGAGCCCGAATGAACATGAGTCAAATGGACAACGGGCATGGAATAAACGAACATAAATACTACAAACAACTTAATAAACTAGTGTAAAATAAACTAAGATTGACTGGAAAATTTTATTTCCGCCGGTGCACGCGCGGTTATGTATATTAACCCAATTTCACCACCTACACCGTCTTCGTTCATTTATACAAGAGAAGAAAAGAAAAAAGAAAAGCCCCAAATTGGACCAAACGTAGACGCACAGTTGAATCTTTCATAAATCCCCAAACACAATTACACCTCCTAATTTATTCTCAACCTTTAATCAAATTAAATCCCTAATTTACTCAAACCTCGATCAATTCTAATATTTATTTAGCATTTGAACCTCTATCTCAATTGATTATCGTAAGTTATTTAATTCGTTTAATTTCAGTTAATCAGTTAGTTAGTTAGTTAGTTAGTTAGGGTTTCTGTTTATATTTTAATTATTATCAGGTTTAATTTGAAGCTAATGTTATTGTTATTAGCTAGGTAGGAAGGAAGATGATATGATGATGAATCAAGGAGCAGTTGCGAATACAGTTACTACACTGGATAATAATAGTAGTAATATTTCACTCGAGGTAAATATTTACAGCTTTTTATTGTGCGAATATATCGTGTTGTTGATTATAATTAGTTTGATTGATATGATTTAGATGTTATCGTTTAGAATTGTACCAGTTTAGTTTTTTTATATTGTTAAAACATATTGTCTTGATTAGTATTAGTTTAGTTGTTATGATTGAGGTGATATTGAGCTGGTTGTTATCGTTTATATTGTACTAATGTAATGTTTTGTTATGGATGAAAACGAGTTTGTAGTCTGTTGTGACGTGTATATGCCTAGTTTTGTTACTTTTTGAGTTAATAGGTAGTGATACTGTTGTTACTAGTATTGCGTTGGATACAAATAATAATAACTCACTTGAGGTATAATGTACCTTATTTGTTTTGTTATATTGTGTTGTTGATTATAATTAGTTTGATTGATATGATTTAGATTTGAGTTGGATGTTATCATTTAGAATTGTATCAGTTTAGTTTTTTATTTTGTTAAAATGTATCGTCTTGATTAGTACTAGTTTAGTTGTTATGATTGAGGCGATATTGAGCTGGTTGTTATGACGAAAACGAGTTTGTAGTTTGTCGTGATGCGTATATGCATATTTTTGTTACTTTTTGAGTTACTAGTATTGCGCTGTATGCGAATAAAAACCACTCACTTGAGGTATATAATTTAGCGTTTTTGTTTTGTTATATTGTGAGAATATATTGTGTTGATTAGAATTAATTAATTGATATGATTGAGGCGATATTTGATTAGTTGTTATTGCTTATAATTGTTTGGTTGTAGTGTATTAATGTTAACTTATTTGAGTAGTTGTTTGTGAGTTTTGTTACTTTTGATTTGATATGTAATTAGGTATTAGTGTTGAGAACGGATAGATGCGTAAGGAATCCTGTAATAGTTAGTAATTGAGGGGATTTGACCCGTTAAGATTGAGGTGATTTTTTTATGTTAGAATTGTTATGGTTATAGTGTATTGATGTTTCGTCATGTTATTATGGGTGAAACTGAGGGTTATTTGGGTAGTTGTCGTGATGCATATATGTCGCAGACTTTTGTTACTACTCGAGTTGATAGGTATACGTATTAGTGTTGGTGTTGGTGTTGGTGTTGGAAACGGACAGATGAGTAAGGAATCCTCTAGCAGATAGTGGGGGTTTGATTTGTTGAGCTCGAGTTAAATTTGATTTGGAATTGTTATGGTTAGTGTATTTATGTTTTGTTATGCTATCATAAACGTGCATGGAATCATGTAACTGGCTAATAGTAGAGGGGGTTCGTTTTGTTAAGCTTGAGTTGATGTTTATTTAAATTTAAATTTGTTATAGTTAGTGTATTTGAGTACTTTATTGTGATGTGTTTATGCTGCAAAGTTTCGTTACTTTTTGAATTGATAGGTAATTAGGTCTTGTGTTGAAAATGGATAGATGTATAAGGAATCCCGTAACAGTTAGCAATTGAAGGGGTTTGATTTGTTATGATTCAGTTGATTGTTAAGGATTAAAATTGCTATGGTTAAAAATGAGTGTTTTGTTGTGCTATTATGGATGAAAATGAGCGTTATTTGAGTAGTTTGTCGTCATGCGTTTATGCCGCAGAGTTTCGTTACTATTTTTAGTTGATAGGTAATTAGGTATTAGGGTTGAAAATGGATAGATGTGTAAGGAATCCTTTAACAGCTAGCAATAGTGGAGGTTTCATTTGTTAAGATTGAGTTGATTTTTATAGATTGAAATTGTTACATTTATAGTGTATTGAATATTGATGTTTTGTTTGAGGAAAGTATGTTGTTATGGATAAAGTGAGAGAGGAAAGAAGTTACGCTGAGTTTTCTCAGTTTACAGGGGTCGTATGAGCTGTTTGTCGTGACGCGTATAAATTTTTAACTTAATAGGTATTGGTCTAGTGTTGAAATCTAATGGATGGCTAAGTAATCACGTAATAGCTACCGATAGAGGAATATAGAACCGTGCTAAATTATTAGTTTGCAGGGGTCATTGAGTTGTCTCATGTCTCATGATGCATATAAGATTCACAGTTCGGTTACTTTGTGAGTTAAATGTTAATTAGGGTATGGTGTTTAAAACGAATAGATGCCTAAGCATACCAATAACAGCTAGTAATAGAGGAGGCTAAAGAAAAGAAAATTATGGGTGGAAGGGCACCGTTGGAAAAGATACTCTGCAATAAAAGCAATCTAGTTAAAGATAGCTAATTGGCTAATATCATTAGGCTAAATGACTAATATGGTTTAAGTTGTAAATTTTTGAAACATTCATTTACCTTAGTATCATCTTAATTCAATGGGATAGTCTTGGTTATGTTAGGCTACTGCGTCAATGTGAAATAAACACAAATATCACATTGTTAACTGAACGGGTTACACCAAACCTTTTTTTAAGAGCGACAATATAGTGTAGATGGTTTAGTAGTTATGACCGTCGATATTCATTACATATATTCAGTGACAGCTCAATATTAATTGCTAGTCCTTTCTTTTTTGTCTTTTGACCGTTTTCATTCTGTATTTTAGCTTGATCCTACATGGTTGAATTGTTTGCTTAGATGCTAGGTTCATTTAGTTGATTTTTCTACAATGCTGTTTTTGAAGTTTCAACTAATACCGTTTTTTATCCGTTTAATATTTTCAGCATCAAGCTGTTGATCCGAGCCATGCACAAGCACCATCTTATTATGCTCCACCTCCCGGCTCTGAATCTGCATCATGGACTAGCTATAACCATGATCAACGGTCAGAACCCCACTCAAGAAACGCTCAAGATGGTTCAGCTGTAGCATCTGCTGCTACTGCTTCAAGTTCTGGAGCGGCTAGTGTTGAGTATGCCAACTATGCCACCTACCCGAATAACGATCAATATGGATATGGAAGCGCAGCGTATTCGAGTTATTATAGTAGCTATCAGCAGCAACCAAATCAAACATACACTCAGCAGCAGTCGAATCCATTATACACTCAGCAGCAGCCGAATCAATCATACTCTCAGCAGCAACCAAATCAGTCATACGCTCAGCAGCAACCTAGTCAAACATACGTTCAACCAGCGGGAGCCTATCAAAGTACAGGTGCTCCTCATCAGCCTATTTCCTCATTTCAGAATACAGGGTCCTATGCTGGGCCTGCCAGTTATACAACCACTTATTACAATCCTGGTGATTATCAGACATCCGGTGGCTACCCAGCTGCAAGTTACAATAGTCAGACGAACACGTGGAATCAAGGAAGCTATGCAAGTTATGCTCATCAATATCCAAACTACACTGCAGAATCCAATGGTGCTTATAATGCTCAAAGTGCCCCTGCACCACCTGTACAATATCAACAAGATTATAAACAATGGACAGATTATTATAGTCAAACAGAAGTCACTTGTGCTCCTGGTACAGAAAATGTAGCGTCTACCGGTGCATCCAATGTGGTGTCTCCTCTTCCTGCCGCCCCCAGTGGGTATTCTGCTTCAACCAGTCAGCAACAGGTGGCAGCTATTGCTCCATCAACTTGGAGGCCAGAATCTAACTTATCTGAGTTATCCTCAGTGCAGGTTTGGGGATTGCTTTTTCTGTGTTTTATTGCATACTTAGACTTGCATATGAATCTACTACCAGTTGCAAATTGAATGGCCAGTGAGAAGTGATTTCTGAAAAATAGATTTTAGAAGACTAATTGTATCGGACTGTGATGATACTTATGCACTTGATTTTGGCCTTTCCAAGCTTATGGTTATATAACAATAATTGATTGCATTGCTTCAGAATATAGCATAAGATCTAGAATGTGTTTGTATCTTTAACCCAAAAGATTACATATAGTGTTTCCCTAGGATTATATATATAAATAGGGGCTAGTCTAACAGATATACCGTAGAACATCCTATATCTACCATGTAATTACTAACAATGTAATAAAAACCATACTGTTATTGAATATATTGATTACTAATCATATTTATTACCATGTTAGAATCTAACTCACCCTTTTAGTTTGTTTTATAAGGTTCACGTTTATTAGCTGAAATAGCATTCAATAGTTTGTGCCTTATTAGAACGGATATATTTTTTTTTAACTTCTGCATTTTCCCAGTTTGTGCTTCGTTTGCGCTGCTATATGCCTATATACCCTGCATAAGAACCTTGTTTGACAACCACTTCAACATTGCACAATCGAACTTAAGTTTAAGATCTTCGAAAATCGAAATCAAGTTTCCAAACCAGTTCTCATGCTATTTTAACGAACCACACATGTTTTACGCTTTCCATAGAATCATTTCAAATTTGATTGTTCATGTTACTCTATGCCTACTTCATGATAATTCTTTCAGTGGTAGTTGATTAGTCCATTATGATTAAGAAAAATCCAAGGTATATCTTTAGGCTTTAGCGATAGAATGCATACATAAAAAAAATACATAAGTTGATAAACAAATACATAAGTTGTCTTTGAAGGAGCAGACATTTGGTAATAGAACAACAGTCACAAGCGTGCATACAAATTGAATAAAAAGGCTACGCTACTATCTCTTTCCTTCAGCATCATATAATTGATGGAAAGTATATATCTAAAGACAAAGAAAGGAATTGAGACCATAATGAACCAGGATTGGTGCACCAGGGTCATTGTCTTTATAGGAGCATAATGGAAAATATTTGACATGTACCTCTTTATTAGGGGAAATATTTCCTAGATGATGCTTAAATTGTGTTTGTTAATTCACTACACAAAAAACTCAAAGGAAACTAAGTTTGGGTTACTTGGGATAAGATTGGAAGGGTAGGCACGCAATAGAAATCACAACCAAGTGTTAATACATGCCTCTGAAATTCCAAGATGAAGCATACAATTATTTAAGCAAGTTGAATCTTTATTAATCTTATATATTTCTTTGTGTATTTGCTAAGAGGGACACCGCAGAATTTTGTACGATAACTTACTGTATTAGTATCCCATTTGACCTCTTGATGAGAAATGCAAAAACTAGTGTAGGGTCACAGATCTTTTTTTCTTGCGCACGTATCAATTATTTAGCAACTCAACATAGAAGCTAACTATAAGGGCATAATACCATCTTCAAGCGTTGTTATTATGTTATTGTACGGTTGTAGAAATCTGTCATCTTTGTATGTGTGATTCTTAAGAGTTAGGTTGCTTCTGAGATCCATCTTGGTTGAATCATTGTAATCAAGGAGCAAGGTTTCGTCTATAACAGCTTGAATCACCAATTCACCATTTGGTAAAGCTGTAATGACAAATGGGGAAAATTTGACTGTTGGAGTCTTGTAAATAAGACACATACTATCTCAAAAAATATTTCATATACTTCTGTTAAAAGTTGGTTCAATTTTTGCCTAATCTTCCTTTTCCCTTTTTGCTATATCAATTCTAGAAGCCTATATATAGGGCAGAAAGTTATGTTTTAGCTATTCTGGTGCTGATATATGCTATTTTTGTACATGTTACGACTTACGACTGTTGATCTTCCATTTACGATCCAATCTAAGTTTTCACATCTAATACCTTTCTGACATTATGGCCACAAACAATATTCCTACTTTGCTGTTGATAGTTTTGAAATGCTCTCCATCAATGTGGGCTGAATTATTTTGTGATTTTGTTCTCAGCCTAGTGCAGCAACTAACAATGTGCATGAAGGATATTGGAAACAAGGGGTTCAGGGTTACCAAAGTTACCATGCTAGTTCCTTGCAATCAAACTTTCAGAAGCCTTTGGATTCTAATCCTGTTTCTGGAAGCTTTCAGACTCAACAACAACCTGAAATTACTCAACAACCAAATGTACAATATTCAGCTTCTTATCAGGTGGCCCAAACATATCAACCATCTCTACCAACAGCTCCTCAAACTGCTGCCCCCTATGATTCAGGTAGGACTAGCAACGTGCAGATTCCAACAAACCCTAGAATCTCTTCCAGTTTACCCGTTGGTTTGCCCAAAAACAACAATGCCACAGCTGGGGTGACAAAGCCAGCTTATATCGGTGTCTCGCTTCCAAAGCCTAATGATAATGTGTCATCATCTGCTGCTGCTGCGGATTCTTCATTAAAGGTGAGACTAGATCTGTTCTTAAAGAAGTTGCTTTTGGTATCATTATATTTATCAACAATTAACACATCTGTTACTTGTCTCTTGGTAAAGGGCTAGTTATACCTCAGAAGAGGCATGTGATAAAATACATATTAAGTTCTGGTTAAGCTTAAAATGTCCACTTCTTCCCATACTTAAGCATGGTGTGTCATGATTTAAAAGGTTTTCTTTACTTCCTAAACCACTTATGTCTGTGTCTGGCGTTTCTTTGCTACTTCCAATCTTTGTTTGTGTTGCAGTTAAGTTTGTACATAGGTAAATTAGGTTCCCAATTGTTTGATGTTCTTTTAGTCCCCATGAGATTCCAACAGTTGAGGTGGTAAGAAAAAGTGGTTATGTCTGCATCAGAAGTATATTTTATGCTCCACTTCACCTTCTATGGGAGTATATTAACCTTTAATTTGCCGTACTTATCATGGTCAACATTCATCCTTGTAAGTTATAAAAGTAGAACAGGGTTGTTGTTTTCAATCTCCCTACTAATTTCACATTTGTTTCACTTAGTCCCAATAATTTTGGCTTCCCTTTGGCATGCTATCTTTTTTTATGTGCCTGTGTGTGTGCTAAAGAGTGTATTTTTTGGGTTCTTACAATTTGAGATTTATTGTTCTTGTTACGTCAATAATCATTCAAGTCCAGCTTTCCCTATATGGTGGTCTCGTATTATGTTTTATCTCCTAGATTTGAAATTTCTTAGATTCTTTTATCTAATCCTGGAATGAACTTCATACTTTACTTTTACGGTTTTACCTGTTGGAAGGGTCATTGTGATCAACACAAGCTGTGTCACCTGCAAAGTGGGTGCTTGATTTTGGAGTGGGTAAATGGATGGTTCATGACATGGATCAACAATACCTCTGTTCTCATATTAACATCACATCTTTTTTAGCATCATATACTCAAAACTAAACTATGTACTTGAAACTGAAATTTGTGTTGCTTGCAGCCTGCTACTCTTCCTAAATCACTGCGTGGATATGTAGAAAGGGCTTTGTCTCGTTGCAAGGATGATAAACAGATGGCAGCTTGTCAAGATGTTCTAAAGGAGGTACCTCCTGGCTAATGCATGGATAATGTTGTTTGGTTTAATTTGTAGGTTAAGACTACACATGCATAGAAATGTCTTTAGGGGGTGGGTTATTCAAAAATGAATTTGGTCACGCCTGATATGTTACGTCATGTATTTGATATGTTAATTGTGCCTATTAGGGTCGGACCTGATATGTTAAGAGTGCACAGGTGTACATGCTTCCAAGGTTCTCTTTAAACACAATCAAACCAAAATCTATGGAGATCTTATGATTTTTACTGTAATCAAGCAGGTCAGGGCACTTGGCCCATGCTCAATATATTTATTGTTCAAGGTGTTAAGGATCTTTAAAAGAGCTTATGTTATTGGAAGTTATAGTCTATATAAGTGCGTGAATAGGAGTCTGTATGGATGTAGGAGCAAAATGTTAATGAACTGCTGTCTTTTGTTTCTATGAAAGTTAACATAAAGTTTTTCTAACTAATGGTAATTTATCTGAAGTAAATTTGGTAGTATTATGTTGTGTCTTTTTTACTTCTGTTCATCTTTCTACTGTTTAGACAGACTTATCATATATTATATTGTTGTTACTGCTGGTACTTACAAATGATTTTTCTAGGTTATTACCAAGGCAAGTATTGATGGTACCCTTGCTACACGGGACTGGGATACAGAGCCTCTTTTTGCGCTTCCTAACACTGATGTCATTAATAATGGGTATGTTGATTTCTGTATGTATAGTTAGATGCATAATAATAAATATCCATATGTTCTCTCACCTGGATGATGTGTTGCATCTTATCTAATCTTGCTGGATAAATGGTCTTAACTGATGCAAATTTTTGTCAGTTCAAAAAAAAAAATAAAATCTTGCTTTCTGATCAGTTCACAAAACCTATGTATTGTTGCAGTACTTCAAACAGTTCAACACCTCCATCGTCACTATTGAAGAGCAGAAAAAGTCCAACCAGGCGTACCAAAAGTCGGTGGGAGCCTTTGCCAGAAGAAAAACCAGTTGAACAACCATCTTTTACTACTCCCACTAGTGTAAAATACAGCAGGCCCATTCAGAACAACGAAAGAGATAAGCAGGTTTGTTTTTTCTTTCTATTTTTTGCGGGGTAACCATGCTTTCCGACCTTTTGGTCATTTATCCATGGGTTTTTCTTTATATATTTATTACCATTACATAAAGCATCCGTATCCCCCTACCAAATACCAAGCCTAACTCAAAATCAAGGTTTTGAGACTAAGACGACCAACAAACATTTTGACCATATATGCAAAAAGTTTCAAACACGCACCCTAACAAATTCAAATTTGATATTATTCAAGTTTTTTTGCCTCTCCATATTATACACCAACCTAAACACACAGACACACTCACTCCAACTCATATTTGACGCTGCCGGTTCTGTACAATGCTAGACTTCTTTAATTTGTTTAACATAATTTGAGGACGCGCAATGGACAGGTCTGGGTTTGGGTTAAAACAATTAATTAAGGTATGGGTCGGAACATGTTGGGACAAAGTCCTTTTTGTCCAAACTTCTTAGAAATTCTACAAACAGTTGGTGGCGAAAATATGGTTGCAAAAATTGTATTATTTTTTAATGATCTGACCTTTCTTATACTATGCTTAGGAGGTTTTGAGCATTAAAAGTATGTTTAGATTGTTCAACCTATTTCCTGTTGAGCTAATTATTTTCTTACCACTTTTGACTACTAGTGGGAAAACATAAACCACCTATTCATAAGGGGGTGTTTGGCTAGCTTATCTGAGGTGCTTAATGGATTTTATTAAATACAAATAACTAACTTACCCCCGGTTACTTATTAACAAGTGCTTAATACTTATTGGAGGCTAAAATGGATCTTTTTACAAAAGCCCTTTGAAGATGGCTTATTGCTAATGCCATAAGCATATGTGATAAGCTTACCCAAAAACTCCCTGAGTAGATGGGTCAAAATTGCCCCTCTATTCATTTACACACATGATTAATATGCTTCCTTAGCTCTAACTTAAATTTACCAGTGACATTATATTTGTATTTGTATGTCTGCAGTTTTCTACAGGAAAACCAAAGAGCGAGGAGAATAAATTTAACCTAAGATATTATTTATCAAATCAGAAAGAAACGAATAAATCAATCCTTAGGCCAGCTAAGAGGCAACATGTTGGGGATGGTCGAATTGGGTCAAGTAACGGTGACTTATCTAGTGATCGTGATAAAGAACAAAGCCTGACTGCATATTACGCTGGTGCAATTACACTTGCAGATTCACCTGAGGAAAAAAAGAGACGTGAAAGTCGTTCAAAGCGTTTTGAAAAGAATCATGGAAACCGAGTTGCATATAATATTACAAAATCCAAAAATTCTAGTGCTGGTGCTGGAAACTTGTACACTAGAAGGGCGTCTGCATCTATGTTGGCAAATAGTAACAGTTCTGATGATGGTACTGCCAGCAGGGCAGTTGAGGATATTGACTGGGATTCCCTTACCGTTAAAGGTACTTGCCAAGAAATTGAGAAACGCTACTTGCGCCTTACTTCTGCTCCAGATCCAGCCACCGTAAGTCTTTTGCTACTTTCTGTTGAGAACTTAACAGTTTCAGTTGAAATGAAATTACACTAATTGGGTGTTAGATTTTCCTTTTGAAACTTTTTATGTAGACACGAATAATCAAAATCAGATTTTCCTTTTGAAACCTTTTGTCAGCAATAGGTATACCTTGTATAATTTGTTTGTTAATAAACTAAACAAATACTTCAACAATTGTCTTTCTTCATAATATTAACAAAAAGAAAATTTGGGGAAAAGGTATCTACAGTAGGGTTAAATATGTACATATAGTTTCTCCTTGAGTAATTAGTTTTGTTGCAGATGGTATGAAATTGATTATTTGACCTTTAGATACTCAGATAATTATAATCTGAATATTTTATCCAAAGAGTAAAAATTGATTATTTTATCCAAAGAGTAAAAATTGATTATTCTCCCTTAAAGCTGCAGTGATCAATTTCATATCACACATCATAACGGCCTCTAAATAAGTAAAGTGGCTATTTGGCACATGCATCGTAAAATATATTTTACCATCTTTTCAGGTAAGACCAGAAGAAGTGTTAGAAAAAGCTTTGCTTATGGTTCAAAATTCTCAGAAGAACTACTTCTATAAATGTGACCAGCTAAAATCTATTAGGCAAGATCTTACGGTACAGAGGATACGCAATGAGTTGACCGCCAAGGTATACATTGTGTTTTCCCCTTAATCATCAAATTATCTTGCCTCAAAGGCTTACTGGCGTCGTCTGTTAGTTAAAAAACATATTTTGCCCATTATGATTTACGAAACCATTTCTTCTCCACGTTTATTATTCAGGTTTATGAAACTCATGCACGATTAGCAATAGAAGTGGGCGACTTGTCTGAGTATAACCAGGTTTGTCTCTAATGTAGCAGGAATTACTTTAGTTATTTTGCTCCGATCATCCATTATGAACCTTAAAACGTAATTCTGTTTGTTTATTACTGCTTCAGTCTTAAGTTTGTAAGGGATGTTAAGAGCCATAAATGGATATCCAGAGTTCCCATTATCCCATATCAAGCCAATTTGTATCTATTTTAAGTGGTCTATACCTGTTATAAGCAATCACTCAAATTCTTGTCATGTAAATTTTGTCCAGTGGTATCCTTAAATCCATATTTTAAGGTGCTCGGTTGAGGGTTCAAGGGTCAAGTCCCCATCTGGGACAAAAGTGTAGAGCAGGTGGGTGGCTGAGTTGCCGTTCAAAATTCAATAGTCATAATGAAAGAAGTCTATTATAGCGTGCTCACAAAAATAAGAAGGCTTCGACTCAGTAGTTTGCTAATGTATTTTGATATTTAGTTACAAATTGATAATTAGATAGCTTAGCTGAAGTGACACATGCCAAATTGATTGAAAGTCTTTAAATGCACAAACTCAAAGTTTTCTATATAGAGATTAGATTGTTATTGCAATAATATTGTTTTTTGATCATAACTAAGGTATTCATTATTTATAATGTAAAATGAAAGACAGCTACCTGACAAACACACCCAGCTTGCAGCTTCTAATTTAACATGCTTGGGCTCATACTTTGAACTTCATTGTTGATATAAATAAATTCATTTTGCAGTGCCAGTCACAGTTACAGACCCTTTATGCCGAAGGAATCAAGGGATGCCATATGGAGTTTTCTGCTTACAATTTACTTTGTGTTATCTTGCACTCTAATAACAACAGAGATCTCTTGTCGGCAATGTCGAGGTTTGTAACATTATACTCCGTATGACAATATTGATTTCATTTATATATCAGCCTAGATATATATATTTATTTCGTCAACTGGATTAGCTTTTAAGTGAACTTCTATTGCATAATTAGACTATCAGTCGAAACACGGAAAGATGCAGCAGTAAAACATGCTCTTGCAGTTCGTGCTGCTGTCTCCTCTGGAAATTACGTATTGTTCTTCAGATTATACAAGAACGCACCTAACCTGAATACGTGTCTAATGGGTAAGTTTCATTTCCTTAATAGGGAAAATTGCGTATAAAGGAATGTACTTCCAGTCAATTTCTAATTTCGGGAATGTACTTTCAGTCAATTTCTATTTTAGGGAATGTACTTTCAAGTCAACATTAAGGCCCGTGTTATAACTTCATAATTACATATGTGACTTATTATTTGTTAAACGATTTATTTAACCTGGTAAATAGGTTATAACTTCTAGCTTACGCCTTTAAACATTTGATTTAAAATTATGTTTTCTGAAAGTGGAATATATCTATACTCCTATTACATGCAACAATTTATTTACTAATAGGATGAAATGATACATATTTCATAATTGATGGTTATGTGCTGCGTTGTATTTCTGCAGATCTTTATGTTGAGAAGATGCGATATGCAGCTGTGAAATGTATGACTCGTTCATATCGTCCAACACTCCCAGTCTCTTATGTTGCCCAGATCCTTGGCTTCCAATCACCCGAACCATCGGATGAGAAAGATACAGGAGGATTAGAGGAGTGCACAGAATGGTTAAAGGCTCATGGTTGTCTTACTACGGACAGTTCTGGAGAGATGATGCTTGATGCCAAGGTATGCTTCTGCAAATTTGAACATTGATATTCCAATTTAATGTTAGGTTACATTTATTTAATTATTTCAAAGCAATGCTCAATATAAGAAACCAAGCAAATAAGTCTGTTTAATTTTAGTGAAGTAACATATATTAGTATGAATCTGTCACAAAACCCATGCCAGATGCGGGTATTTGAAAATCCAGATGTGATGTCTACAATCCTAATATAAGTGTGGTGTTTACATAGATAAAACGTAGCACCTGCATCCTGTCCAATAACAATACTCACTATCAAACAAATACTGAATACTTAACCAAATGCTTATGTTAACAGCTTCAAAAAAACTTAAAAATTGATAGCTAAAATGTGATTTAGGCGTAACTCAATATCTCATATTGGTTTTGGATGTGCAGGCTTCCATGGCTACTTTGTTTATGCCAGAACCAGACGATGCAGTGTCCCATGGAGATGCTAGTCTCGCTGTTAACGATTTTTTGACGCGTTCGTTATCATAAGAACCCATAAACCTGTGCGAAAACTAGGTGAGCTAATTCCTGGATCCTGGAAAACTGGCCTGGAAAATATACATGGCATAGTTACCATAGTGGGATCAAAAGTGTATGATCTTGAGGAGTTCAATATAGGAAAAGGTCCATAAGTTGATCTAATATGTTGTTTTGATTAGAGTCGGATCATCATCATTCTTTTCTATAGAGGCACAAATTTGTATGGCAGATTGTGGATAAAGTTATTGTGTTAATTTTGCAAGTTGATTGTTTGTGTTGATATCTATTCTCGTATTAGTCTTTGTCTATTAATCAAGTAGTTATGTAGAAATAACCACTTTTTAATGGGATAAACATCAAATTAGCACTCTTTAGCGTACATGAAAGTAATATATTTAAGCATGGTGCTAGGGAGTTCACTTGCGCATTATGGGTAAAATGGGGCAAGTAACTCTACTTTAAGCTTCCATTCCTAAGGCCTTTATCCATGACCTTATCTTGTTCACATAAACCTATAAAACATTTAACAATTAAAACGTAAGCATTCACTTAGTAAGTAAATAGCAATAACTAACATAAAAATAGAACCGTAACTAGTTATAAAAACTAGACTTACAATTTACCTTAGCTAGTTATAACTAACTAGCCTTTCTAACATTGGTCCAAGCTTACTAAACCATGCCTCCTATACACTTGATACATCCATGAATCACAAATATGATCAATGTAATAACAAATCATAACCAATTTACTTATCTCAAAAGGTGGCTAATCAATCAAGAAGTGTTAACATAAAATACACTAACAGGAATCACTATAAATACTTGTCATTTCTTTGATGCATAACAAAGAAAATGGTTTAACACTACCAATCTATAAACCCAAGTTAATTTTTAACATGCATATGATCACTTATCATAATCAATTTGCCTATTTAACCTTAAAGGAACGTAAGCCTCTTACATCATTACTTCACGACTTTGGGTCAACACCTTCCACTCAAAATCTGCAATTTCACATCTATGAACCTTAACTTAATATTGCAAATACATCAAGAATTAGGCATAGTTGTTTGAGGGGATTATAGCTAGGGAATTAGGTATACATTTATTGATAAACTCATGAACATTCAAACAATGGACAATTTTTTATGAACGAGTAGAGTATTGATGAACATTTGGTATCAATGAATTTATGTTGATAAAGATAAAAAAAGATGAACATTTTGTATTGATGAATATATATATATATATATATATATATATATATATATATATATATATATATATATATATATATATATATATATATATATATTGGTAACCATGATTTCCTACCTTTATGGCCGACTAATCCACGGGGTTTGAACTCACCGCCACACAGACTCAAATCAGGTAAAGCCCTCCCTTTTCACGAGGTTGGTGTGCCCACTTAAGGTTGTTTGCACCTAGCAGGAATTGAACTTGAGACTTCACACATTTTAGAGTGATAGTCACAAGCCCTTTTGCCACTATGCCACCCTTAAGTGGTTTGATGAATATAAATTAGTAAACACAAATAACTACATACATTTTGTATCGATGGACATAGATTGAAGAACATAACAAACAACATTACTTGATGAACCTAACAAGTTGGTTGAGCTACTGAAGAAAACAACTCATAAACAACCAAAATCACAACACTCAACATCCCTAAAACAACACTTTCAAACTAGGTTTCTTTACAACCAAACACTCCAAATCCTACTTAGTCATCTCGTAATTCTTTGATGAACTTGAAACTTAGTTTTCTTTTATGAAGATTATGTGATTAACACTTACTTTGATGAACATTCTAGGTGAACACTTACTTGTTGAACACTTATGTGATGAACATTCAAAGTTTTGTTCATCACAGTTTTAAACATCGTAAAAAAAAACATCACGCTTTGACTTTTTCATCAAAGATTGAAGCTTTTATTTTAAAACATTTATATTCTAATGAACACCTTCAAACTATAAAATCACAAAATTACTTCATTGAGTCATTTCATCAAACACTTTATGAGCACTTTCATAAACACTTGATTTGTTTCAAAATTTAAAAGAAAAACAAAAAAAAAGAAGATAAATGATTTGATATTACCTGATGTTAATCTTGGGTTTGTTAACCAATAATTGTCATAGTACTTTCGTTTTGAATCAAAGTTACGAAACCTTATTTTTGATGAACTTCGAATTCTTGAAAATTGATGTAATTTGTTGCGATCAAGCAGATATGATGCAATTAAACAAAAATCATAACTTAATTTTGTGATTTTCAATGATATGAAACCGAATTTGGAGAAAAGAAATCGTAAAATATATGAAATTGTGAGAAAAAAAGACTGGGAATAAAGAAGAAAGAGGGGCTTAGAAGGAGGAAAAAATAGTAGGATGAGAAAAACACGTGTTAGAATATCAAACCCTTTCTAGACTTTGTAAGAAGTGGGTTTTACCCACACTGTCTACATGATCAACTCTTTAAAATAGTACAAAAGTTGATTATTTGGAGAAAGAAAACGTCGAGTGTGAAATGATAGTAATTTTCTAATTAGTTCACATAAAGTGGTTTTATTATATTATAATATACTAAAATAATCATTTTTTTAACTTTGATTTTATTAATGTGCATACAATAAAAAATAATTTAAAAAAAAAATTCAATTCACTTTTACTTTCTATAGTAAACCTGGCTCTGATACCAATAAGAGTGGAGATCGATAGAAGACATGCAATATCTAAAAACTAATATAAAGGAGGGTGGGGGTGTTACAAATCTATAGAAGAGTTGTAAGAACTAAGAACTAATATAGAGAGAAGATTGAGAGAATATTGTAGAGGGAGAAGTAGAGAAAACACGTATATTACTTCAAATCTTGATGCATTACAATGGCAAGATATATGGCTATTTATAGCCTTGAGTAGTACAACCTATAAGCTTATAGTATAAGTATACTTACTTTTTTACATAATTGACTTATGACATAAGTGCTTATGTCATATAAGGCATGACATAATTGCATATGTCATTATTCCACACTAGAAAATACTAGAAATAATAAACATACTTACTTGTTAGTTGATATTAGAAATCTGAGTATGAATGAGAAAATAGAGTTCACAACACTAAATAAAAGCCAACAATATTTTATTGTTAGGTTAGAAACTAGCAAAGAAGAAAAGGATGGAGTCCTGACTTATTGGAGAAGATTCGATCTTTACATGCTGGCGGTTGGTGTAAAGAAACACGAGATTTACTATATGGGCGATTCTAAAATTATGACAAACGCCAGACCTCTCGATGGTGTGTCATACGCTGATCTCACCGTTCAAAAGGTATATTGGTTGGTGTAGAACAATTTAGAAATGATGTTCTAAATCTTTTACATCGAATAGTTTCACACAAAGAGGAGCATTGTTATGGGGGCTATAAGATTTATAAGATTTAAAAAGAAGTTTTAACCGGTAAAACTATTCAACCCCCCCCCCCCCTTAGTTTTCTACAGTATGAACAATTTAGAAATGACATAAGTCGATCTATAAGATTTAAAAAGAAGTTTTAACCGGTAAAACTATTCAACCCCCCCCCTTAGTTTTCTACAGTATGAACAAACAAATTTAAAATTTGACGGATGATCAAAGAAATAAATTTCTTGTTCTAAACTTCACATTTTAATAAATGTGACAAAATATTTTTTCAAAAATACACGTTACAAATTATTTTTGAATTCTAAAGAAATATTTTAAAATACATGTTACAAATTATATTTGAATTCTAAAGAAACGTTTTAGTTGGTAAAATTATTTCAAAAATAGTAACAACTATTTTCCCCCCAAAATAGCTCCGAACATCCCCAAATAAACCTTTACAACTAAAAACAAAAATTGAAGCGTTTTTGTCTGGGAAGGCACCACTAAATTTAATGGTGTCGTCGTACAATTAACGGTTCCGTCCAAACTTTAACGGTGTTGTCGGTCTGTAACGGCTAGTTTTTTTCTTCCCTAAAAATAGTGGACCATTTTACACTTCCAAACTGATTTTTCCAGCCAGTTTTCTCTGGTCTAATCCTCTCTTATTTAGATCACTTTCTTTGATCATTTAGTGAGTTTTAGTTAGCTTTAGAGTGATCCAATTATCCATTCAAGTGATCACTTTCATTCATCTACTAGTGCAAGAGAAGAACACACTGTATCAAGAAGATACAAAGTGTTGTAGTGTTAGTGTAGTGCACTTGTAACATTCGTTACGTACTTGTTGTATCTTGATATACATCAAGTTGTCTATCATATTGTTTAGTTAGTTTGTGTGGATCATGTGTGAATCTTGTAGATCGGGGAGATCTGTGTGTTAGCTTGTGTTGATAGTGTGTAGATCGGGTAGATCGTGTTGATTAGGTATATCGTGTTGATCAGGTAGATTGGGTAGATCGTGTGTGAGATTGGTACTAGCTAGATTAGTACTCGACATTTAGCTTAGTGTCGGAAAATAATGTAAGCGACGTTGTATGGTTTTCTCAACCGAGAAGGGAGCTTGTTGATTAGTGAAGTAACTCTCTGTGACAAATCGTAATTTCAGGTCATTTTCCAAACTTCAAAAATTTACTATTCACGAATTACTATTCATCATTTTTGAAGTAAGTTTGCGACTTTGAGATGTTTTCAAAATTTTTACTATTCATGAAACACTATTCATGGTTATCATTCATCATTTCGTAAACTAGGGTTTGCGGGTATCAAAAATTGCGTAACCGTAAGGGTTTAGCTGCGTATGCATGGAACATCACTAAGAACACATCATATAGACTAGAGTAGTCTACATATCATCAGTAACATCATCTTCATATTAGGTCATTCACGGGTAGGGATGAGCATCGAGCCCGGAAACCCGAAGACCGGAGGAGACCGGCCCGAACTGACCGAACCGAGGCTAAATCGGTCCGGTCCTCGGTCTTGGATTTTGTGGAATTCCGGTTTCCGGTTCGGTCCGGTCTAAAACCGGTAAAAGACCGAGAACCGATTAAAGACCGGATTTTGGTAATTTTTAAAGTTTTATGGGTTTATTGTTAATTTGTTATCTTGGAACGAACCCCACTGCACTGCTACTTCTCTTCTTCTCCAATCCAACCAAAACCTAAATCTCATCAAAGCAATCTTCTTCGTTTCCTTTCTCACGATCACGAGTAGACATCCAACCCAACAACAATGTCTTCTTCATCAATGGTATCATTGGTATGTTACTATCTTCTTTTTTGTTATTTTTTTTGCGAAAACCCTAATGCATATATGGTTGTTCGTGTGTTTGTGTCATCGTATACTGCGTATATATGGCTCATGTGTGTTCGTAACTTCGTATATATCATCTTTATTATATATATATATATATATATATATATATATATATATGTATATTATGTATCTAGGACGGTGACCAACACATCAATGAGGTTAACTTATCATCAGAGGGGGAAGAAGGCGAAACGCGTGTGACAGTGCCACCACCCAAAGCTAAAACTCAACAGAAAAAAAGGAAGCGGGGAACAAAAGTGTGTCAAGGAGTGAAGGTGTATCACTCTAAAAGTACGGGTAAGACACGTAACTTGACGGCAGAATGTTGGAATCACTTTGAGCCATACACTGATGAGGAGGACGGTTGCTTTAAAGGTAAGTGTATTTATGTTCAAGCAAAAATCGGGCCCAATGCTTATGGACCGAGACCGGACCGAAATAACCCGGGACCGACCGAACCGGACCGGTAGTTAATCGGGCCGGTCTTCGGTCTTCATTTAATTCACGTATATTTATTTATTAAATAAACGCTATCACTCGATCATTTAATTTGAACAATATACCCTACACTCCCGACTATGATCCTAATATATTTTCACACTCATTATAATGATATAAAAATTATATTATTAGTTTACCCGGTGTTTTGAAATCATTTACTATATATACCGTTAAAAGCTTATAACTACGACGGTTTACGAAATTTCCACACGATAATCATTTGAACACCCGATACTTGCGAGAAATGTGATTTTATAATTTTTACAACTTCGTTATACTTTATTTTGTTCCGTCAAAATTTATTTCTAGCTAACTCAATACCCGATAACACAAGATATCCTAGCTAAATCTATCCTAATACATCAAAAGTCCAAGTTAACTCTTACACTCCTTCCTTCCATCCCATTTTCTACGCCCCCCCCCCCCATACCACCCCCATTACCACTTTGAAATTTTCTACTTTACTCTAATTAATACATATACTTGTTGTCTAAAAGAAATTCCAATATCTAGATTTTGTTATCTCAAACTTCATAACTGTTGGGTCCATCAGTACCCAAGAATACTTAAAACAAGATTTGGACACAAATTAACTAAGTGTTAACTTAAACCGAGAACAATTCAAGTCACTGAGTGAACAGTCACTTAGTGAGTCATCTTCATGATGCTTAAGGCGAATTCAAGAAGAAGGATTCACTACTCAGGAAGGCGGTACTCCCTGAGTAGGACTTAAGCCAAAGAAGAAGATGATGGTTCAGTGAGTGTTGGACAAGAACTCACTGAACCCCAGTCTCCTCAACAACATTAAGTGATTGAAGACTGAAGAACTCAACGCCTGAAAGAAAGGCGGGAAGATCTGGGAAGAGTTTAAGATAAGATCAAATCTTATCTTGTCAGGAAGAAACTTTCCCTAAGACGGCTAAAAGTCATGGAGTGTCAGATCAACCACTCCTAAAGACTTTATAGTCCATTCCCATTGGTTCTTGGAAATGACAATTACTGTTGTAATTGTCAGACACGCTTGCTTCAACAAGTTGTAGTTTTTTAATCACTTTTACTCTTTTATACTTGTGTATAAATAGGTTCAAAAGGAGAGAAGTTAAGTGTGTTTTGTACATTGAAAACTTAGACTTTTACAAAGCAACTTCTCTCCTACAAAGAGTAACCAGTCCCTGTGATAGCTCAGTGAGGCATATTGTTACCACTCAAAGCAAAGCTTGAGTTTAGATAGGAGACATCACCATACCTTGTCTATTCAATCCCAAGTGTTTGTTCCGCAAAACACTTGGGTAATAGATTTTTTGATTCATTTCTAATAAGAATTTAAACGTTGAAAAATACTTATGTGTTTTTACTTTTACGTTTCATTAATCTGTTAGAATTAATCATAACATTGTATTAGTCATAAACACGAATAGATTAACTTTCTAGTTAACTCTAAGCGTGTTAAGGGAACAATAAGTGGTATCAGAGCCTCTGGTTTATAAAATCTTTCAAAACTAACCAAGAGTGCTCAAGGTTTTTAAAACCAAGATCCTACTATGGCTGATATTAATGTACCCCAGCTGGTCGATAAAAAGGGTGGCAGCTATTCTGCTGTTGCACCCAGACTAGAAGCTGGAAAATTTAGCAAATGGAAAAAAATGTATGATTTGCTATTTAACTGGTATGGAACCTTACTACATCACCTGTATCAGGGATGGCCCATTTGTCCCTAAGACTGTTGCAGGGCTAAACAAGCCTGAGGCACAATGGACCATTGATGAGAGGAGGGTAGTCAATCAAGACCAGCGCCTTAAAAGCATCCTTATATCATGTCTTCCTGACGATATAATGAAATCAGTCATCAACTGTTTAACAGCCAAGCAAACTTGGGATGACTTGGTTAATAGCTTTGAGGGCCCTCAGATACCAAGGAAAACAGGGTCATGGACCTGAAACTTGAGTATAATACTTTCAGGGTAAAAGACTCTGAAAGTCTCTCTCAGACTTATACCAGATACAAGACTTTGATAAACGAACTATCAAATGATGGTGTAGTATTATCTAAGCATGAGACAAATTTTGGCTTTGTCAACAGTCTCCCTGAGAAGTGGCTAAACTTCTCACAAGGCCTGAGGAATGCTAATCACATTCAGACTCTTGAGCTCCCTGAAATCTATGGGAAATTTGTCTATGAGGACAACTTGATCTCAAGGAGATATCCTGACTCAAAAGCTCTTGAGTCCAAAAAGGCCTTAACCTCCACACCCATATCAACTGCTTTTTATACTAATGGTGTTGTGCAGGACTTTCAAGAGGATTCTGAGGATGAAATTGATGAAAGGACTAGTGATGAGTACCTAAAAGATCTAAACTTGAAATTCCAAGAGAGGGCACTCCTTGCTAGTTCAAAACGTTTCATCAAAAGAAACCAATCCAACTTTTCTAAAGGAAAAGCAAATGAAACCACTGAATGTTTTAACTGTGGTAAAAAGGGTCATTTTTCTAGGGACTGCTATTCTAAAACTACCTTAGAACCTTCTTACAAATTTTCAGGAAATAGTTCCTCAGGAACTAACAAGTTTCAACCTAGAATGTTTCAGTCGACCCAACAATTTCAAAACAAGGGTCAAAAAGACTTTGAAGCAAAATATAGGAAAGCCAAGGCTAAACTTGCAATTCTTGAAACTAATCCCTCTATGTCTCAGGCTACTCAAACACCCAAACCTGTTCAGGCAAAGAATAAGGTTTTAGTAGCTGAAGCTTATGACTGGGATGATGAAGAGGTCTCCTCAGATGAGGAAATTAGAGTGAGTGTACTGATGGCACTCTCTGAAGGTGATCAGGTGGCTGTTGGGAAAAGCCATGCAAGGAATGGAGAGTGGGTAAACATCACCATGAAGAAGGTCAACACTTTACTTTCTATGGATGCTGATTCTGATTGGCAGTCTTACATGAATTATATTTGTGTAGATCTTAAATTTTTTGAGGAACAAAGGCTTAACATGTGTTCAAAATATAACTACATAGTGTCAGAATTGAATAAATGTAGAGATGAATTGCTTGTACTAAAGCAAGCCAAATTAGAAACAATAACTCTACAAATTCAGAACACTGAAATTTTGAAACAAAACCAAGCCCTACAAACTGAACTTAACAAAGAAAAAGCTGTCATCCAAGGCTGGACCAAAAAGAACCCCAAGGTCTTTGAAACTGTGGGATTAAGCTCTATGAAAACCATTGGGATTGACCCTCTTATGGTTGATCGCAATGTGAGTCACAGTGAATTAACCTTTGTTCCATGATGAGTGTCTAAATACTCATCATTTTATTCCCATTTGAACTGCAAAAATGACCAAAAACACCCAAATTATATTATAGATATCCTTGTTTTTGTGTTTATATATGTGCAGGTACGAATATGAGAAAAAGATAAAAAGAAAAGCAAAATGGACAAAAACCGAGCACGAGATTGGAAAGATCACGAAATTGCGAGTCTATCTTTAATTTTATTTGGAGCATCGAGGCAAAAGAAAAGAAGTTTAAAGATTATTTATTTCAAGGACCAATGAATTAAACATAAAGAACGATGAGGGACCAAAAGTGTTTAATTCATATGAAGTTTTAAAAGACAAGGACTAGAAGTGAAGAAGAGGAGTGTAAATTGTCAAATGAGTTCAAAGTTTTAATTAAATCCATGGGAATCTATGTGGGCCCCACGTGAAGAAGAACAATAAAAGAAGAAAAATTAAATATTTCATTTTGCTTGGCGTTGGATCTAGTGGTAATTGGTAAATGAAGAAGCAAACAAAAAAAAAAAAAAGAGAAGTCAAGAGCACGCTTTTGTGGTTGGACAGCGACAGAAGGAAGAAAAAAAAAAAGAGAAGATAGCTATCTTTAATCAAAGCTTCCACATGAAGCCTCTTGCTTCAGCCAACCAAAAGTGGACACGTGGCCTTGCTTGGAAAAACAAACCGCCTCACAATGCTATAAATAGATCAGAAGTTTTTTGTTAGAAGGATAGTTTTTTTATAAGTAGTAGTAGTTTTTATTTTAGTCAGTAGTTTTATTTTATTAGCAGTAGTTAATTTTTTACTTAATCGTTTTTATTGCTTATCTTTATTACTTTGTCATTTAAATGCTTTCAGGATCTTATTACTTTTTGACAAATTGTAATAAACCTATTTACAGTACCAATTTTTTACTTAATCGTTTTTATTGCTTATCTTTATTACCTTGTCATTTAAATGCTTTCAGGATCTTATTACTTTTTGACAAATTGTAATAAACCTATTTACAGTACCAATTTCAATCTATCTTTATATTTCAATTTATGCTTAATCGTACCTTAATTTTCAAGTCATTTAAATATTGTGCCCTCTAGCTCAATTCAAACATAAAAAGAGATGCATGAGTTTGTTAAGCTCGGCTTATTTTCCAAATAAGCCTTGACACCTCTTAAGTTTGAGAGCACTTAAAATTTAGTTTTTCTGTTTATTTTTAGTTTTCTTTTGTTTAGTAATTATTCTAGTTTTAATACTAGTCCAATCTATTCTAGTTTTAATACTAGTCCGATCTATTCTAGTTTTAATACTAGTCCTAGTAATTTAGTTTTATATATTATTGTTTATTTATTGTCATTTTTTAACATAATGATTATTATCGTTGTTATTAGCATAGATTTTATTATGTACGAGTAGTTTTATATAAGTTTATTTAGAAATCGGTGGTTTCAACTTTATTAACAAATTTGCTTCATAACTCGCTTTTAATTTATATTCACATGTTTTAGCGTAAAAATCCAAAATACACCTTTTTTCTATTCAATTTCACCCGATCACAAATTCGTTTTATTACAGATTTCACGCCTCGTTGGGACTTAACGACCCGGGGAAACACTAAACTCCTTTGGTAAATTGTATTGCGCCCTAGATTATTTGACTCTTGTTGACCATTTACTTGGTCAATATTAGTTGACCGTTTGGGGCCGATCAAATTTTGGCGCCGCTGCCGGGGAGGTGTGCTGCGTAGATCGTATTTGAAGAATCAGTGTTGTTGAATATACACCCATTGTATATTTACCATCTTTGTCCATATTCTCTTATATATATATATAAAACCAAATCAATCGTGAAGTTAATTCGTTTGACGGATCGATTACCAAAAATATTTTTTAATCTATTTTTATCAAAAAAATTACCAAAAATATTCATCTTTACCCTCCTTCCTTTTTAATTCTTTATCCCTTTACCCTCTATCCGTTTAATTCTTTTTCTTTATGTCTTCATCTTACCTCTATGGTTGTCAATGTTGTGGAGGTCCTCATAATGGTGGGAATTATCCCGGTTGTAGCATGGTGGAATCAGGAAACGGGTTTGTTTATGACCAAAATCCTTATTCTTACCATGAAACACCCGACTTTTTCAACCAGCCCCCACACCATGAGATGAAAACATATTCTTGTGACCATTGTGGAGATCCATTAAATGGTTCACTTTGTAGGTGTTGTTGCAAGAAATGTGAATTTTATCTTGAATCTTGTATGTGTGATGCTTCGAGAGCTGAACCTTCATCCACCTCTGATCCTGATAATTCCTTTGGATCTAGGTCCTTGACGGACAAAATGGATCAACATGTTGAAGAAATTAGGCACATGTTAGAAACCTTCATGCATCAAATTTCAAATTTACACAATACCACTATAACCACTCAGGATGATGTTGTTTACAATGAACCCTCGACTTCCACTCCCTCTCCGGTGAGGGAAGTGGAATGTGAAACGTATCCCATCATTCATCACTCACCTCCTGAAAAATCTTGGGGAGAATTTTGGCAAGCCGAAGAGCGAACAGCTCGCTACAAAGAATCTCTTGTAGAATTGTTTGTGGCTGAAAGGCATTCCAAATTTCTCAAGGCTCCCATTATAGATGATGATGATGATGATTCCATTCAAATGATGGACATTGTAGAATATCCAGAGGGTTCATCAGTTGAAAACCCATCAGTCCAAAACTCGCAGGGAGAAAAGTCTAAAGAAGAACTGATAGCAAAAGAACAAATGGAACTTGTAGAATCCATGACTGCTAGTACTTCTCAACTCCCCCAGTCTACTGTTATCACACCCGAGGTTCCCACTAACTCTCTTATTATGGGGGACGAGCACCTTGATACAATTCCTGCAAAGGAATCGGACGTATTCATAAAGTCTAGTGTTGAGGACCTTGTCCCAATCCCAAGTGAGTCCGAGGGTATTTTCGAAAAAATGTGTGATTTGCCTCCTCTTGATGCTTCAAATGATCATTTTGAGACTTTCTCAGATTCTCACAATGATTGTACTACAAGTGATGACGACTCTTTATCTTATGATAACATCGATTATGTTGAGGCATCACTTTCCCATTTTGAGCACAAGATGGATTCTGACCCAATCTCTCCATCATCTCCTATCCCCGTTGAGGATAGTGACTTTTTCTCGGTTAATTCTTTGAGTGGCAATCCCACTCCATCTTCTCAACCTATCATTTTCGACTCTTCCCCTTCTCTCACTCCGTTTGAGGGAAGTGATGTCATTTTGGAAGAGATCGAGGCTTTTCTCAAGTGTGATTCATTTCTAGAAGGAATTGATAACGCTGAGATTGATCTGGAGGGAGACATTCTTCTTCTTGAGCAATTGTTAAATCAGCACAATTCTTCTCCACTCCCTCCCGTTGAACTTCATAACGAGGAAATCAAGTCAGTCAAAACTGATAAATTTCCTGAGATCGAGTTTAAGGACTTGCCTCCTCCACTTGAATATGCAATTCTTGAGGAGGAAGTTCTTATCTTAATTGCTATTCAGATCTCTCTTCTTCCCTTTACCTACCCGGTGATTTCTTCTATCCTTCACTCCTTCGGGAATGAAGACACTATCTTTGACCCCGGCATTTTTATTTATCATTTGTGAGTCGGGTTTGTGTATATCTCATCGGAGTGGAACTTTCAAGTACTTCAGTGTTTATCCAAACATCTTGAACAAAAGTCCGATGGATATTTTCTCTTCCACTTACTTCCCCATGAACCAATGAATTCGGGGTCGAGTCAAGCTAAGTGACTCGGTGAACAAAAATATTAGCACACCATATGGGTTTTCACCCATATTTCTGTATTCTTTCTCTTTTCTAACACCTAAGTGTGGGGGAGATGCCCCACATGTTGTATATATGTATATTTAATGTTCTCAAAAAGAAAAAAAAAAAGAAAAAAAATGGCTATTAGTATTTCCTTTTCACGTTCTAAGTGTTGGTTTAACAACCGGTACTTTGAATATTGAGGGCAATATTCAGTTCTAAGTGTGGGGGGGAATTCTAGCGAATTTGATCATATGTACCATCTAGTACCCCCATTTTGGCCGAAATTTTAAAATTTTTTTCTCACTTAGAACGCAATAAATGGTTATCAGTCCACCATGTCTAACCCACATAAGGATTGGCTAATCCGAGAGCAAACGGCTCTTGGTAAAGATATATCAAATCCGTTTATGGCTTACAATTTGCCTAAAATTGTATGGTATTCAACTCCCCATATCTTTATAAGTGAAGAGTTGGCTAGCCCGCAAGGTTATGACTTGTGGTAAAGGCAGTGGAAAACCATAATTGGTAATCGGCTCACCAAGATAATAACTGTATTTTATCTAAGAGTTGGCTAGTCCAGAAGCAAACGGCTTTTGGTAAAGACAAATCAAATCCGTTGACAGCTGATGGTTTGCTCAAAATTATTTGGTTATTATTGTACCAAAGTATCACATACTAAAACATTGGCTACTCCAGAAGTAATGGCTTTTGGTAAAGAGACATAAAATCCATTAAATTTTCATAAAAGATTGCTAGAGACTAGCAATAGTTTAGTGTGGGGGATTGATGAGTGTCTAAATACTCATCATTTTATTCCCATTTGAACTGCAAAAATGACCAAAAACACCCAAATTATATTACAGATATCCTTGTTTTTGTGTTTATATATGTGCAGGTACGAATATGAGAAAAAGATAAAAAGAAAAGCAAAATGGACAAAAACCGAGCACGAGATTGGAAAGATCACGAAATTGCGAGTCTATCTTTAATTTTATTTGGAGCATCGAGGCAAAAGAAAAGAAGTTTAAAGATTATTTATTTCAAGGACCAATGAATTAAACATAAAGAACGATGAGGGACCAAAAGTGTTTAATTCATATGAAGTTTTAAAAGACACGGACTAGAAGTGAAGAAGAGGAGTGTAAATTGTCAAATGAGTTCAAAGTTTTAATTAAATCCATGGGAATCTATGTGGGCCCCACGTGAAGAAGAACAATAAAAGAAGAAAAATTAAATATTTCATTTTGCTTGGCGTTGGATCTAGTGGTAATTGGTAAATGAAGAAGCAAACAAAAAAAAAAAAAAAAGAGAAGTCAAGAGCACGCTTTTGTGGTTGGACAGCGACAGAAGGAAGAAAAAAAAAAGAGAAGATAGCTATCTTTAATCAAAGCTTCCACATGAAGCCTCTTGCTTCAGCCAACCAAAAGTGGACACGTGGCCTTGCTTGGAAAAACAAACCGCCTCACAATGCTATAAATAGATCCGAAGTTTTTTGTTAGAAGGATAGTTTTTTTATAAGTAGTAGTAGTTTTTATTTTAGTCAGTAGTTTTATTTTATTAGCAGTAGTTAATTTTTTACTTAATCGTTTTTATTGCTTATCTTTATTACTTTGTCATTTAAATGCTTTCAGGATCTTATTACTTTTTGACAAATTGTAATAAACCTATTTACAGTACCAATTTTTTACTTAATCGTTTTTATTGCTTATCTTTATTACCTTGTCATTTAAATGCTTTCAGGATCTTATTACTTTTTGACAAATTGTAATAAACCTATTTACAGTACCAATTTCAATCTATCTTTATATTTCAATTTATGCTTAATCGTACCTTAATTTTCAAGTCATTTAAATATTGTGCCCTCTAGCTCAATTCAAACATAAAAAGAGATGCATGAGTTTGTTAAGCTCGGCTTATTTTCCAAATAAGCCTTGACACCTCTTAAGTTTGAGAGCACTTAAAATTTAGTTTTTCTGTTTATTTTTAGTTTTCTTTTGTTTAGTAATTATTCTAGTTTTAATACTAGTCCAATCTATTCTAGTTTTAATACTAGTCCGATCTATTCTAGTTTTAATACTAGTCCTAGTAATTTAGTTTTATATATTATTGTTTATTTATTGTCATTTTTTAACATAATGATTATTATCGTTGTTATTAGCATAGATTTTATTATGTACGAGTAGTTTTATATAAGTTTATTTAGAAATCGGTGGTTTCAACTTTATTAACAAATTTGCTTCATAACTCGCTTTTAATTTATATTCACATGTTTTAGCGTAAAAATCCAAAATACACCTTTTTTCTATTCAATTTCACCCGATCACAAATTCGTTTTATTACAGATTTCACGCCTCGTTGGGACTTAACGACCCGGGGAAACACTAAACTCCTTTGGTAAATTGTATTGCGCCCTAGATTATTTGACTCTTGTTGACCATTTACTTGGTCAATATTAGTTGACCGTTTGGGGCCGATCATTCCAGCTGGCATATCTTTTGAGCAAGAAATGCTTCCCAAGTCTAATGACTAGATTGTCAGGGACAACCCAATCAGTAAGTTACCAAACTTTGAGACTGGAAAGATCTTGTTTCCTGAAAGTCAGGCTTTGAAAAATATGCTTGGACTTACTGAACAACTCAGTAAGCTTGAACTCACTGAACAACTCAATAATACTGAGTCAGTGAATGAGTCTGAATCAGAATCATACCCACCACTTCCTCCACTGAATACCCTTCAGGGTGCTGCACCCAACTTAGGCCTCCCACCAATGGTCTTCTCACCACACTCTCCAAAGGAGAGATCAGGAATGGGAACAACCATCCTGAAGAGACCAACCCTTGAAGTCTCAGTAAA
Source organism: Artemisia tridentata subsp. tridentata (assembly GCA_021014915.2). Taxonomy (NCBI): domain Eukaryota; kingdom Viridiplantae; phylum Streptophyta; class Magnoliopsida; order Asterales; family Asteraceae; genus Artemisia; species Artemisia tridentata. The sequence goes on along the minus strand of CP139504.1, from coordinate 292,212,541 downwards.
TACTGATGATTCATCAACTTCAGTCCCTTCTGAAGTAACAACTCAAAGCCCTGACTCAAAATTTGATCAGTTGGCTGAAATGGCCAGGAAGCTTGGTGAGAAGATTGCATCTTCATAGAAATCTTCTCAATCCAAGAAGGAACAAAAACAAAATTCCTCAAATACCAAACCCAAACCCTCAAAACCCCTTAAAAGATGTGAACTGTGTAACTATACTAATCATGTCACTGACGATTGCTATAGAATCCTTTACTGTATGGTTTGCAAAAAAGATGATCACAGGACCTCTGATCACAAAACACATTCAGTCACATCAAACACGGCAAGTCTTAAAGCTCAGTCTTTAAACTATCCTTCTGATTCTAAACAGAAACATAAACAAAAGGCAAAGCCTTTTGCACCTTGCCCTTACTGTGGGTTCAATGACCACCATCCTAAGGATTGTCAAATTGACAATTGTTGTGAAAATAGTGGAAGTTCCACTCATAACATCTCAGGACGTGGTAAGGCCATTCAGTCCAATAGAGGTATGACAAAGTCAGCCTCTCAGTCCACTGAGTCTACATCAGCAATCAAATGCATAATATGTGGTAGCTCAGTTCACTCCACCACTGACCATAAATCACTTGAAAATGTTAATAAGACCCTCAAAGCTAAGCCCTCCAAGAAGTGGAGTCCTAGAAAGAACTGACCCAGTTTACCATTTGTGCAAAAACATGCCAGGGATCCTGTTTGACATCTTGATAGTGGATGTTCAAGGAGCATGACTGGTGTGAAGGAGTATCTGCACAAGTATGTGGATGAATCAGGACCCAATGTGATATTTGCTGATAACTCATCATGTCTCACTGAAGGTTATGGTTTAGTAAACTGCAATGGTATAGTCTTTACTAGGATAGCTTATGTAAATGGTCTAAAATACAATTTGATAAGTGTCAGTCAACTATGTGATGCGAAATACATAGTTCAGTTTGATGATAAACAAGGAATCATCTTCAATGCTAATAAGGAAGTTGTCCTTATTGCACCAAGAAGGCATGATGTTTATGTGTTAGACATGTCCAGTCTGACTCAGAATGGAACTTGTCTCTTTACCAAGGCCACTGATACTCTCAACTGGCTTTGGCATAAGAGACTCTCCCACCTAAACTTCAAAAACATAAACAACCTTGTAAAACAAAACAAGGTCCTTGGCTTACCATCTCTTGTGTTTTCAAAGGACAAACCATGCTCAGCTTGTGAAAAAGGTAAACATCACAGAGCATCCTTTAAAACCAAAACCAACTTTTCCATCAGGAACTGCCTTCATCTTCTCCATATGGATCTATTTGGACCAATTAGTCCTAGATCCATTAACCATGAGAAGTATACTCTGGTCATTTTGGATGAATACTCAAGATACACTTGGGTATACTTCCTGATCAAAAAGAGTCAGGCAGCTGAAACTATTATGTCCTTTTTCAGGAACATTGAAAATCAGAATGACATCAAAGTCAAACAGATTAGAACTGACAATGGAACAGAGTTCAAAAATTATGAACTTGAATATTTCTGTGATGAGAAAGGCATTTCACAAAAAATTTCCTCACCCTACACACCTGAACAAAATGGGGTGGCTGAAAGGAAAAATAGAACACTCATTGAAGCAGCTAGGACAATGCTAAATGGATCAGTCCTTTCCAAACACTTTTGGACTGAAGCAGTAAAGACTGCCTGTTACACACAAAACAGATCCATCATTGTCAAGAGACATAGCAAAACTCCTTATGAGTTATTCAAGGGAAGAATCCCTGACATCAGCTACTTTCATGTCTTTGGGTTTCCTGTGTTTATTCATAATAACAAGGATCACTTAGGAAAATTTGATGCCAAAGCTGATGATGGATACTTCCTAGGATACTCCCTTGTCTCAAAGGCCTTCAGGGTGTTCAACACTAGGAGACAGCATGCTGAGGAAACATTTCATGTTACCTTTGATGAGAGCACTGATGCAATCAGTGTCTCTAACAACTCAGTGGAAGAGATAGGTATTGATGAATCATCAAGATACCCTCCTGATGAACATCATGCTGATAATGGTCCTTCCACTCAGTACCATGCAAATGCTGACATCTCCTATTACATCATTCCCCACAACCTTCCTTACCCAACCATCACTGAGTTTATTGAAGCACAAAATACTGATGAATTCATTCAGTCAGTACAAAGTGCTCAGGTTCTAAACAATCACAGTGATGAGTCAACCCACTCAGACACTCATGATGCTGAAGAACATCATGTGTCTGATCCTGATCCTACCCATCAGGCCTCTACAAGTTCTAATCAGTCTCCAAGACCTCAGGACAGTTGGACTAGGTCTCAGGATATAGAACTTGTCAATATAATTGGTGAGCCTACTGAAGGCATGCTCACAAGAAGCATGGCTGCTGAACTGAGAGCAGCCTCAGCCAATGAATGCCTATTTGTGGACTTCATTTCCACAATTGAACCCAAAAGTGTTAAGGAAGCACTAAAACATCCAAGTTGGGTTCAAGCCATAAATGATGAACTGGAACAATTTGACAGAAACAAGGTAATGACCTTGGTCAAATGTCCTGAAGATGTTTCAGTCATTGGCATGAAATGGGTATTTAAAAACAAATCTGATGAAAATGGCATAGTCATTAAAAACAGAGCCAGACTTGTAGCCAAAGGCTATAATCAACAAGAAGGCATTGACTATGAAGAAACATTTGCACCAGTTGCAAGGATGGAAGCCATCAGGATCTTCCTTGCTTTTGCTACATACATGAACTTCAAGGTGTACCAAATGGATGTTAAAAGTGCATTCTTAAATGGCTCACTGAAAGAAGAAGTTTATGTTCAGCAACCTCCTGGATTTGAAAGCCATGAGTTTCCTGACCATGTCTGCAAGCTTAACAAAGCCCTTTATGGACTGAAACAAGCTCCCAGGGCATGGTATGAGACTCTTTCAGCCTTCCTGATCCAAAACAAATTTGTCAGAGGCAAGATAGACAACACATTGTTTATCTACAAGACAAATAATGATGTCATACTTGTACAAGTGTATGTTGATGACATCATCTTTGGCTCAACAAATTATAAACTTTGCAAACAGTTTGAAAAACTAATGGCAAAGAAATTTGAAATGAGCATGATGGGAGAACTGACTTACTTCCTTGGTCTACAAATCAAGCAGACTGATAAAGGAACCTCTATCAGTCAAGAGAAGTATGTCAGAAGCCTACTGAAGAAGTATGAGCTCAGTGACTGTGCCTCAGTCAAGACTCCCATGGTACCCCCAAACAACCTTGGTCCTGATCTTACTGGAAAACCAGTGAATCAAACTCTTTTTAGAGGAATGATAGGATCACTGATGTATTTACTTATGTGCCAGATATCAATCTGACCCAAGAGAAACTCATATCACTGCTGTGAAAAGGATATTCAGGTACCTGAAAGGTACTCCAAACCTTGGATTATATTATCCAAAATGTTCAGGCCTTGATCTTAAAGGATACTCAGATTCTGACTATGCTGGATGCAACATGGACAGAAAAAGCACCTCAGGCTCTTGCCAAATTCTTGGTGGAAAACTAGTCTGTTGGAGTGCTAAGAAGCAACAATCAGTTGCCATGTCCTCAGCTGAAGCTGAATATGTTGCAGCAGCAAGTTGTTGTGCAAATGTACTCTGGATAAAAAGTCAACTCAGTGACTATGGAATTCAGTACAAGATGGTTCCCATCTTTTGTGATAACACAAGTGCAATTGCCATTTCAAATAACCCAGTTCTTCATCAGAGAACAAAACACATTGATATTAGATATCACTTCATCAGGGACCATGTCATGAATGGTGACATAGAATTACACTTCATTCCTACTGAATATCAGCTAGCTGATATATTCACCAAGCCATTGGATGAACCAACTTTCACCAGACTGAAAGCTGAACTAGGAATGTTGGATATTGAGAATCAGTCCGCTGATTGACTCCATCCAAATATGTGTAAATTCTGATAAACCCAAGTCCCTGACTTAATATGTTCTTCAGTGAGAAAGGTCACTGAACTTCAGGAACTAAACCCAAGTTCCTGAACCCTTAATCCTCAGGAATTAAACCCAAGTTCCTGAATTCTTGGTCCTCAGGAACTAGACCCAAGTTCCTGAAGCCATGAACCTCAGGAATTAAACCCAAATTCCTGAACATTAGAACCATCAGTGACTAAACCCAAATCCTGACAATCAGGTTCACTGAATGAAAAGTCATTCAGGGTCCTCAAGAGACATTAAATACTAACTTAAATGCTCTAAGTATCTAGTTAATAAATGTCCGAGGTTGGTAACTGAACTCATATTTAATTTAAAAATATTTGTTCTTTTGCCTTTCTGGCTTCCACCTCTGGGCCCCCACATTCCCACTTGGCATTAAATGCCTGATGCGTATGCTGTGTCGTTGCGGTTTAGCAGTTTTAATGCCTACTCAAGTTTTAAATTTATATTTAGCCGACTTATCAATAACACACACACTTAACGAGCAGTGTACCCGGTCAGTATGAAGATAATGGTAAGTAGAGTGTCGATCACTAAGAGTGGAATGTATTATCTCGTTATTCTAATCAGTATTTTAATATCCTAACGCAAGGGGGTTTCAGCCTGAGAGACTGGCACGGTTTTGTTTGCAATTAAATAATAAAATAAACCAATAGGCACGAATCAGCAAGTAGCACACACGTACACAGATAGATACTCGAGACAATAAGAGGGCTGTCCTTATGATTAAGTAGATTGTCACTTGTTTTATTGATAGCTTTATATGAAGTGTATGTAGTTAACCCTTTCTCGTTGGTCCTAATCTTATCGGCGAGTAAACCCTTAATGATTACTTATGTCTAAAAGTTATTCCTAAGTGATCAATTTAGTAATAACCGTGGGAGCCACATTATGTCCCGCAGTCAAATGCCCGCAAGCCACTAATAAACACAGAGGTTATCAATGCACTAATAAGTAGTAACCAAAGACATCAACATATAAACTTTAATTGATGGGAAAGCAAGTATTAAAGGGAGTGCAATCTTTCGTTGTCACATTACACAAGCCACCAATCCTGATGAATTAAAGTTTGCTAACACAATAAAACAAAACTACTTAATGAATTAAACACATGCAGCACCTTCTTACAGCTCTTGTATCTTTGATTTGGGTGTGTCTTGTGCTGCCTCCTTGACTGAATTCGTCCTTTTGTTCTTCTGTTCGAACTTAGGTTATAATGTTCGGAACTTGTAATTCGTCTGGTCTACGGGGTATTTATAGTTTCTGTCTGAGGGAAGATGCGGCGCATCTACTAAGTAGATGCGGCGCATGTACTTAACTTCGCGTGGGGTCCAAGATTATAATATTCAGGAATATTCGTACACCGCCAGAAGATGCGGCGTAACTCCATGATTAGATGCGGCGCATGTCCTCTTGTATCTTGGATCGTATCTGGTGATATCTTGATAGAGATGCGGCGCATGTCGAGAGTGAGATGCGGCGCATCTGGAGCAGATTAGTCTTGATCTTCTTCATTTCAGTAGACTCTTAACTTTATGCATGTTTTGCTCCATAATCAGTCCAAAATCGCTAAGTTTCACCAAATGCTTGTTTTTACCTGAGAATTACAAAAGTAAACGATTAAGTATCAATCCTCATACATAATATAGTAAAACAAGTCAAATTAATAGGATAAATGATAGTAATAAAATGTACTTATTTGAGTTCATCAAATATCCCCCCACTTGAACTTTACTTGTCCCCAAGTAAACCTTAGAATTTCTTTTATGAAAATGTATCCTAAAAGATGTTAGGATTTATTTTTATATTTAAGCATGTATTCGTTTATTTCATAATCACACAACTAAACACTTTAACGAATTAGAAGTATAATAAAATGAGTCGATAAAAGCAAATCTAATCGTTTAACTGTCCAGTCGCGACGAATATTCTATCATAAGCTTGGCAAGTATACACATCTCCACCACTAAAGCTAAGGAATAACAAGTCTAAAGCGGTAAAAAGGGTTTTTAGGCTTAAGGGCTAATTATTCTTGATCACTATCGATCTCAAATTCCAGAAAAGGCGACAAAATCACAAATACATGATCGAATCCACGAACACGATACTTGCAATTGCTCAAATCCTTAACTCGAATAGGCTAAAGATAGGTCCAAACTTCACCAATAATAATATATCAAAAAGGGCGACAAAATCATAAATACATAGCCGAATCCACGACTACGATACTTAAGATTGCTCAAATCCCTAATCTCAATAAATCAAAGGTTCGGTTGGATAAAGAATAATAAAGGGTATGGATAACATTTGGGATATAAATTGGTGTAAAAATAAAAATAAACAAAACAAATAAATTAAAATCCTAAGTGTGGTTAATCACTATCCCAACCATCCCATGAATAAGACTCATATCATCGAATAACTCACGCTTTAACACTTGAAACACACGCTTTAGGTAGACACGAATTACACTCAACAAGATCTTAATCAAAGAATAAACCTTAATTGGCGTTCCCATAACTGCCAATTCCCATTCAATCCATAGATATAGTACAACAAATAGTGGTGATATCGACCACTTAATACAAAACTTTACATCGTTGGTTAAAACTAACTTCCAACTTTTCTTTCTTTCTTTTTCTTTTCTTATTTTTTCGAATTTTTTTTTTTTTTTTTTTTTTTTTTTTTTTTTTTTTTTTATTTTATTAAACATAAAGATAGATGTGTAAAATTTCACCACATCACTATAATGATAATTCTGGATAATTTTTCCATACTTTTCATGACTTCAGAAATAATGGTAATAGTGAAAGTAGTAAACACACGAAAAATAAACTCAAAGATATACAATATTTACTTTCACTCCTATTGCATTGTGCAATTTCCCGACCTAACCAAAGATAATGAATTACGCACGCGAACACAGGTAATGTAAGGAAACACACTTTGCCTATAGCAATTAACCAACCACAGACTTTAATCTACAAGGTAGGCTAAGGTGTAAGGGTGTAACGAAACATTTTAAACATAGGTGTAAGAAACGAAAGGAATGGCTCTGAGTGTTTTTCTAGGGGTATCTTACTCTAAAAATGAGAGTAACAAAAGGGTTTATACGGGGGTTAACTAACCAGTGTAGTCAGTTAATAACACATAACAAATAATAGGCTATTTGGGTGTAATCCTAGAATTTTACCAATTTAGACAAGTCATTCCAATTATATAAATAATACTCATTATGGTGGTCTCGAATAGTATACAAGCCAAGTTCTAAAGTTTACAAGTCACCGGCACACTCATAGATTTGTGAATTTTGAAAAATCACAATTTTTTGAAAATAACGTCATGTGTGCAGTTATGCAACTTAGATCTTAAACAAAAACATGCTAAAAATAATTTTTAAGTTTGATATATTAAGCACATTTTAAGCATAATTTTTGAAAAAGTTTAGGACAAGTAATTGTTAAGTGTTCTAATTCTCCAATCCCCCACTTAAGTTAAACAACGTCCTCGTTGTTTGTATAAAAGGTTAAAAACTGGAAAATAAAAGAATTAGAACAGAAAAACTCCCCTGAGATTTGCTCGGTATGATCCTCCATTTGTATTAGAGCAAAAATCATCTTTCTTGTGGATTAGAACGTTAAAGCTTCATACTTGATGTATCCACAGGAAATCCAGGAAACTATAATACCACCAATGCTTTAAAACACACCTAAGATAAGAAAGGTTCAACTTGCATAATACATTAGTAGTTAGATAAAAATAAAACTTAAAAATTAAAACTGAAAATCATCAGGTCAGTCGATGCGCCGTATCTTATTGAAGAAGATACGCCGTATCGAGCCTGGAATTAATACGGATCAGAATAAAAGATGCGCCGCATCCTTAACCAGGGATGCGCCGCATTAAAAATAAACTGATAAATAGTTTTAAAGTCGAAAATAAAAATGCAGAAAAATAAAATAAGATATGACCATTGCAGGAGATGCGTCGCATCTCAGAATTGAGATGCGCCGTATCCTCATGCGGCCTGGACTGACTCGACACAGAAAACAGAATAATAAAAATTCTCCGGGTTGTCTCCCGGTAAGCACTTGTCTTTATTCCAGAGTCTTCAAGTTAGACTCACGTTCAGCTCTTTAGTATCGATCATTGACTCCCACATTGCTTACGTAGGATCCATTTAGCAACTAATTCGTCATGTATATATTCAGGTCCCAACTTCAACACTCCATTGTAGAATCCTTCCATCAATTGGTATGGGTACTCAATCCCTCTCTTATTGTCATTATCACTAACAAAAAGAAATGGAGAAAATTTGTAGCAGATCCTATTAGTAGCATGTTTAAATCCAGGATGAGTTCGGGGCATCATATAAGTGATAACGTCGCTTCCACATTGAAAGGTGATCTTTCCTTCAAATCGTTTTGCATTAATAGTGATCTCCCTACAAAATGGTTTTCCAACAATCACGTCACCCATATTGCTGTCACAATAGGCATTCATGTCTTCAACAACGGCGAACTCAGTTACAATAGTAAAGCGTCCCACGAATATCGGGACATTAATGAAGGCACCAACTACATTCTTTCCCTTATACTCTACTTTATTTCTCATAATGGAATTGTAAAACCTTCTTGACATGACATTGATTGGTAAAATAGGAAAGAAATTGGCGTCAATACACTTGTACCCAATCATGCATGTGAATTGCAAATTGTAAGCACAATCGGCGTGGATCCTTCTACCGTAATCCCAAGAACCATCATATCCCTCAAATTCATCGTAATTCCTAGTAGTAATAACGTTGACTTTTGGACTATCTAGGATTTCTCCATCTTCCAGCTCAGATTCCACATCATCCATGAACAGGTCACTGGATTCTAATGGTCCATTAAGGTCATTAAGTTCAATGTAGTCCCCATTGTAATGTTCGGGTGATTTTTCATGCACTAATACTTCATTCATAAAATTGGCTTCGAAGTCTAAGTCAATCAGTTCTCCGAACCCTTCCATTATCCTTCTGAAACAATCACGAAAAGCATCAGTAGGATTTGTTCGCTAGAAGAGAAACTAATGAATATAGAAACGGATATATGAATACAAATAGCTGATATCTGCAGACGATGCGCCGTATCCAAAAATTTGGATACGCCGTATCTTATAATCGTTAAAATTAAATCAGACTTTATTCAGAAAATAGATACGCCGCTTTAGAATTTAAGAATGCGCCGTATCGAATTAATTAATCAAAAATCAGCTTATCTAATTAAAATTAAATGCGTCGTATTAACGAAAGTTAATGCGCCGTATTTTCGTTACGTTTAAAAAAATAAATATCGATTTTTGATTCAGAAAGATGCGCCGTATCGACAGAGATCGATACGCCGTATCTGTTTAATAATTCGCAAACTGTTTTTAATTAAAATAATAGATACGCCGTATCTGCTAAAGCAGATGCGTCGTATGGCGTTAACGTTTAGAAAAAAAAATTTATCAAAAACAGATACGCCGTATCTGCTAAAGCAGATGCGTCGTATTACTTTATCGCTTAGAAAAATTTTCTTATTAAAAACAGATACGCCGTATCTTGGGGAAAAGATGCGTCGTATCGAATTAATTAAACGCGTTGTATTTTTTTTTTTAAATTAAACGCAATACGCCGTATCTGAGAGATCAGATGCGCCGTACCGTTTGATTTAGCACAGTACAACGATAGCAGAACAGAAAAATACAAAAAAAAAAAATAAAAATAAAAAAAAAAAAATTAAACACACAAACAAAAATAAACACACAAAAATAAAAGAAAACAATTAACACACAATACAACAAATATGCAAAATAGTACAATGATGCAATTAATCTAATAAAAAGAAAAACCTAATTAAAATACTAATCAAATTAACAGATAATAACAATTCACTCCCCGGCAGCGGCGCCAAAAACTTGATGCGTATGCTGTGTCGTTGCGGTTTAGCAGTTTTAATGTCTACTCAAGTTTTAAATTTATATTTAGTCGACTTATCAATAACACACACACTTAACGAGCAGTGTACCCGGTCAGTATGAAGATAATGGTAAGTAGAGTGTCGATCACTAAGAGTGGAACGTATTATCTCGTTATTCTAATCAGTATTTTAATATCCTAACGCAAGGGGGTTTCAGCCTGAGAGACTGGCACGGTTTTGTTTGCAATTAAATAATAAAATAAACCAATAGGCACGAATCAGCAAGTAGCACACACGTACACAGATAGATACTCGAGACAATAAGAGGGCTGTCCTTATGATTAAGTAGATTGTCACTTATTTTATTGATAGCTTTATATGAAGTGTATGTAGTTAACCCTTTCTCGTTGGTCCTAATCTTATCGGCGAGTAAACCCTTAATGATTACTTATGTCTAAAAGTTATTCCTAAGTGATCAATTTAGTAATAACCGTGGGAGCCACATTATGTCCCGCAGTCAAATGCCCGCAAGCCACTAATAAACACAGAGGTTATCAATGCACTAATAAGTAGTAACCAAAGACATCAACATATAAACTTTAATTGATGGGAAAGCAAGTATTAAAGGGAGTGCAATCTTTCGTTGTCACATTACACAAGCCACCAATCCTGATGAATTAAAGTTTGCTAACACAATAAAACAAAACTACTTAATGAATTAAACACATGCAGCACCTTCTTACAGCTCTTGTATCTTTGATTTGGGTGTGTCTTGTGCTGCCTCCTTGACTGAATTCGTCCTTTTGTTCTTCTGTTCGAACTTAGGTTATAATGTTCGGAACTTGTAATTCGTCTGGTCTACGGGGTATTTATAGTTTCTGTCTGAGGGAAGATGCGGCGCATCTACTAAGTAGATGCGGCGCATGTACTTAACTTCGCGTGGGGTCCAAGATTATAATATTCAGGAATATTCGTACACCGCCAGAAGATGCGGCGTAACTCCATGATTAGATGCGGCGCATGTCCTCTTGTATCTTGGATCGTATCTGGTGATATCTTGATAGAGATGCGGCGCATGTCGAGAGTGAGATGCGGCGCATCTGGAGCAGATTAGTCTTGATCTTCTTCATTTCAGTAGACTCTTAACTTTATGCATGTTTTGCTCCATAATCAGTCCAAAATCGCTAAGTTTCACCAAATGCTTGTTTTTACCTGAGAATTACAAAAGTAAACGATTAAGTATCAATCCTCATACATAATATAGTAAAACAAGTCAAATTAATAGGATAAATGATAGTAATAAAATGTACTTATTTGAGTTCATCAATGCCTCTCCAATCACATTACAGATATGTGATGACTCATCTCTGCAAATTACACTTTTGCATAACTGCTCAACTGTTCACCTTGACTGTTGCGCCAAACTAGGGAAAGTGGAGTGTTGGCATTAAATGCGGATCCCAAAACATTTTATTCAAAACAGTTTCCAAATTTTTTTTTTGAATAAATAAAATCCGCTTAATGCCTAAAATACCCTCCACTTCACTTCCCTATAAATACCCCAACCAAAATAACAACACACACGTCTATTAAAAATCTTAAGCAAATTCTGCCCATTTTTTTTCTCTCAAAACTAATAGTGTGTGTGTTCTTAGGCTTTAGAAACCCAGAATCATTTGTAACCCAGACCTACCAATACAAATGGCTTCTTCTAATGCTATCACATACGCCCCTAATGTGGATTTCATATTAGAGGGCGTAGACCTCACAAAGAACAATGTGGTGGGAAACTTTTCCTATCCACAAAAGTTCCATGCTTACAAGAATGTGATGAAATATCTTCAAAACTGTTTTCTTGCTAAAGCATTTACCAAGACCCCTTCAGTCATCTACCATGACTACTTGAGGGAATTCTGGTGTACTGCTGTGGCTACTAGCCCAAAAGACACCAAAGAATCCATCATCACATTCACAGTGATGAATGGGAGAAGGACCCTCTCCCTGGGTTACAATGACTCCATCAAGGCCACTGGTCTTGATTTCGCTGAGGCTTTTGAGCCCAATCCAACTGAACAAGAGGTCAAGGGAGAGTTGATCTTCTTAGGACCTCATGACCCTAAACGTCCTAAGGAGTCCGCTGGAGCCTTATTGGAAAAGGCTCCAATTGTCAAAACCTGGTTCTACCCAGTCTGGAGGATCCTGATGACATTCGTCATTCAGGTCCTTGGGGGGAATAAATCCTCCACTGAGCAATTGAACTCATCACAACAATTGATGTTGTTCAGTCTCTTGGAGGGTACAAAGATAGATATCGGAGGTATAATCTTCCGTGACCTTTTTGCTAAGCTCTCAGGAAAATCTAGGCAAAAACACTTGTCTTATCCTAGGTTTATTTCCTGTGTCCTACAGGACCTTCTTGGTTCTGACTATGTGAGGCCTGACGTCGTTGGTATGAAACCTGACGTCTTACATAAGACCAATTTCACTAGTGGCATCACTGAGGTACAACTCATTGCCCTGACTAACTATATGCTGGTGGTTATTCAGGGGGAGAACGCTATTTCTCCAGTACCTTCACCTACAAAGAAGGTGAAGAAGACAAAGAAGGGTCAGTCCAGTAAGGTGGTTAGACCCAAACCACTCGCCACTAAGACTGATGCCCAGAACCAACTCAACCTTAAAAAGAGGTTGAATGTGGCCCAGACCTCTGAGACACCCACTACAGAGACCCCCTAACCACAAAACAAAGGCCAACGGAGGGAACTGAGCAATCATCCTCAGTGTCCTCGGGCGAACCTTCTCCACATGTCCCTACTGACATACACAAGTTAGTAGGGTCAAGAACAACCACCCATTCACATTCCGATGAAGGAACTGACAAATCACAATCAGTTCCTGAGGGAGAAACTGGTTCTAAATCCTCGGTGGGGCAGCACTACTCCAATGAGAAAGGGACCCATCACCAATCACATCCCGCTAACGTTCTTGAGCAATCACACTCAGGGTCTCAGGGAGTAAAGGTCCCTGAATCCCCAAAAGGGCAGTACAACCCTGATGGGAAGGGGGACCATCAACCATCACAATCAGTTCCTCATGATAGTTCTGAAAAACTCCCGTCAGGACTTGAAGACGCTCAGGGGGACAAAGACTCAGAGGGATGTAAACCACCCGCTGATACGGAACCCATAACCACCTCAGGCGGATCCCTTCACTCAGGAACTGCCCCCAAAAGCCAGGCTGGGCAAACCCCCCCAGTTATTATGGCTAGTCAGGCTGAGCAAACCCATTCAGTTATTATGACGGGGTCACGACCTGGCCACAACAAAGGTGAGCCCTTTTTTGAGGGGGAGCCGGATACCCTGAAGGTTCCTTCTCTGGCTGATCTTGAAATCTTACTGAATGAAGAGTCAGAAGAGGAATTAGTGGATTTTAGTGATGAAGACGACGTTCTGGGTATTGAGGAGGAAATGGAAACTGAGATAAGCCCTCCTCAGCACCTTGAACTACAACAATCTTCTCCTCCCCCTGAGGATCAACAACCCAGCTCCCCTACATCATCATCATCATCATCAGGTGCTTCCTCTCCCGCCACTCCTCAGTGGTTGGCGAGATATGATAACGTTCTTCCGTTGACTGAAAGACAACTGGTTAAATTCCTTCGCAAAGCCAACGAGGGTCTTTACACTGAACTCACAGAAGAACAATGGAATCAGCACACTGAAGTGGCAGCCTCCTATGCCGACTTCAGGGATTCTGTTGAAGAATCTCAGGAAAAAGTGCTTCAGGTCGCCAAACTTACTGACAAACAACTTGGCGACCTGAGAGAGACCATTGATGAAATGGACACTGAACAGCACAAGGAACTCTCCAACATTCTTAAGGGTATTGAATCTGTTCAGGAACAACTTGGAGATGATCCCATCCTGATCAAAAGACTGCAGGAGTACATGGATACCCAGAAGTTCACCTCCAATTCCATCATTGAGCTTCTCAAGCTTCTTCAGGGGGTGGATTTCAAATATATCAGGTCGCAGCAAGATTCTATTCATCAGGCAGTCACTGATACCAAGGGGCACCTGGAAAGGATATCCTCAGACTTTGATCAACTCTCAACAAAACATAATGAGCTGATCGACCACTATACCTCCCATGTCACTGAACTTACCACGACCCAAAAGACAATGGTGGCTGAAATTATCACCCTGAAGAATGAGTCATCAGAAGCTAAACAGATGGTCTCTAGTATCCTCACCATTCTTCAGGCCTCTCAAGTAGCTCCTCCTCCTCAGTCAGCAGGTACATCCACTGAAGTTCCAATACCTGCTGAGGGGGAGAAAAATGATGAACCTATTCCTGATCCTTCATCGGCTATCGTGGTTGTCCCTGAAACTTCCACCAGTCAACCCCCTCCCACTTCCAAAGAGAAGGAAATCATGGTGACTGACAGCTCTCTTCCAAAACAATTTGTTCAAGTCTCAACTGAAAGGCAGGCAGATCCTGATGCACCATTTTATGTTGATTTGGATGGAGGAAAAAGGTTCTTTGGGACTCCTGATGAAGTGGCTGAAGTATTACATCAACAAGATCTCAGGAGGGCCCTAGAAAAGGACAAGGAACTCAACAAACTATTAATTGTTGAGGTTGCCAAGGAGGAGATCAAGGAGTCTGATAAAAACATTCAGGGGGATGAATTCATCAGGCTACAAGCTGAACTTCTTCAAGAACACAACAAACAAGCCAAACTAAAAGAAGAAAGGAGGCAAAGAACCTATAAGAGGTATGTGTGGCACATGACCAAGACCAAAGGAGAGGGCACAATCACTGACATAACTATTCACCCCACCAAGCCCATAAGCATAACGGTTCGCAGGGGACCAAGGAAGTCTGAGGTTAACCAGCCCATTAAATTCTCAGACTTTGGGCTAAGGGAATGGGATATGATGATGCCCATCCTGAGGAAGAAGACACAAAGCAAGATAGCCCCATCTCTTATCAAGTCCCTGAACGCAAAATATGAAGAACTTGAAAGGGTAGCTAAGAGTCTTGGGATTGATCATGAGAAGGCGCTTGCTTCTCAGGGACTGACAATCCCTGAACCTACTCAGAAGTCCGGAAGGAAGAGAAAAGCAGTAGGTCAGGAACCTGAACAATATATAGCTGCCTTGCACTGCAACAGGATTCCCCCTGAGGGAGTCAAGTTCATTCCTAACCGTGTCATCAAGAAACCTGAGTATGGTATCTTCTTCATTGATGAATTCGCACAGCCAGCCTTCCAAAGAGTAAGTGACATTGATCTAGTGGAAACGACAACTCTCCTCGCCTACAAACTGATGGCGCTTAGAGTGAAGAGTCCTGAGAACGAGGAGTTTGTCAAGATGCTGGACAAGATGATGAATGAAAGACCTGACAAGGAGGTGTTAGTGTCTAAGAAGGCAAAACTTAAACTCATGGGTTATGTACAAGAACCCTGAGTATTTTGTACTTAGTTAGTTAGGACCTGTAATGATATTAATAAGATGATGTTTTTATTATTTCAGTGTCCTTGTTTACTTTCTACTACTTTCAGTATGAGCAGAAGTCATTAGCTCACTCATTACTAATCAAAACACTTAGGAATAATTTATATCCAAATAGGGGGATATTGTTGGGTCCATCAGTACCCAAGAATACTTAAAACAAGAATTGGACACAAATTAACTAAGTGTTAACTTAAACCGAGAATAATTCAAGTCACTGAGTGAACAGCCACTCAGTGAGTCATCTTCAGGATGCTTAAGGCGAATTTAAGAAGAAGGATTCACTACTCAGGAAGGCGGTACTCCCTGAGTAGGACTTAAGCCAAAGAAGAATATGATGGTTCAGTGAGTGTTGGACAAGAACTCACTGAACCCCAGTCTCCTCAACAACATTAAGTGATTGAAGACTGAAGAACTCAATGCCTGAAAGAAAGGCGGGAAGATCTGGGAAGAGTTTAAGATAAGATCAAATCTTATCTTGTCAGGAAGAAACTTTCCCTAAGACGGCTAAAAGTCATGGAGTGTCAGACCAACCACTCCTAAAGACTTTATAGTCCATTCCCATTGGTTCTTGGAAATGACAATTACTGTTGTAATTGTCAGACACGCTTGCTTCAACAAGTTGTAGTTTTTTAATCACTTTTACTCTTTTATACTTGTGTATAAATAAGTTCAAAAGGAGAGAAGTTAAGTGTGTTTTGTACATTGAAAGCTTAGACTTTTACAAAGCAACTTCTCTCCTACAAAGAGTAACCAGTCCCTGAGATAGCTCAGTGAGGCATATTGTTACCACTCAAAGCAAAGCTTGAGTTTAGATAGGATACACCACCATACCTTGTCTATTCAATCCCAAGTGTTTGTTCCGCAAAACACTTGGGTAATAGATTCTTTGATTCATTTCTAATAAGAATTTAAACGTTGAAAAATACTTATGTGTTTTTACTTTTACGTTTCATTAATCTGTTAGAATTAATCATAACATTGTATTAGTCATAAACACGAATAGATTAACTTTCTAGTTAACTCTAAGCGTGTTAAGGGAACAACAATAACACTTCAAGATAACTAAAAAGCTCCATCTTCTTCCCATCTCCTTTGTGGTTCGGCCAAGATCAAGAACAAGGAAGAACCATACCATTTTCAAGATATAATATTTTCCTAGCTCCATTAGTGTTTCTTGTTTGGGTTTTGAAATAAAAACCTAGAAATAACTAAGCCACTAACCTCAAAAACTCATCCACCTCAAGTAAGTGTTCTAAATAATTTTTCTACTCTTTCATACTTCCATTTGATCTATTTTGATGTTCTAGTAGCAAATCATACAAATATAGTTATGTTATATACCACTTAACACTTATTTTGTCACTAAAATGAATCTAAAGAATTTTATGAGTAATCTTGTGAGCTCCATCATTTTTGGTAAAGATTAGGAACCCATAACACCCTAAGAAGGTGTATGGTAGGCTTAGAATAGCATTGGTGTTGATTGGAAGGATTGTGTACAAGTATTGAGCTAATAAAAATGGTTTTAACAAAATATAGATGAGGTTCTGTCCATTTTTGCGATTTCTGGAAATCTCAGTAGGTCATGAGTAATTTTGGCTTACATAATTAGAAAATACACTAAAAAACGAATCCGTGGCCGCTGGAATGAGCAAAAACGAGCTTACGACGAAAAAGATACGTTAATTCTAAGTTTGACGACGAAAACTATATTTTCTGGGGGTAATTCTACAAATAGCCTAATTACACTTTTGAAACCACTTTTGACCTCAATACTTTTAACCTAAATCTGCCCCGGTTTAACAGCTTGGACACCTTTACTTAGAAAAATCGTTTGACGGACCTCCCGACCTCGAAATCAATCATGGCCAGACTTTTTGGAAAGTACGTTCTCTGAACTACAATTTAGAATCAAGATTCATGCAATAAATCATCTCCATATATTAAATATCTTCGTATCTTTACAGCCTTATGAATCTGTCCAAACCCTAACTCAATAACTAACATGTTTTATAGCCTAATCTCTTCACCAATAATCATAATATTACTAATTATTGATCCCAACATGTTATATATCATTAATTTACATAAGTAAACATAAACCCTAATCCATCATATTCTTGTTACATGAATTATAATAATTAATTGAACACATGTATTGAAAATTGTACCTTGATCTTGATTTTTAGGCTTCAATAATAAAACCCTAATTTTTTCTTCTTGTTTTCTCCCTTGGTCGACCGAATTTCACAAAAGAGAGGGGTGAGGGGTTTTTGTTTTGTATTTATAATACCCTATGGTATATTCTAGATAACCCTTACTATTAGGAATTGTAATTGGGATCAAATTTGGTTCTCTTTTTCCCTTCCCCTACAATATTCGGCCGCCCCCCCTATAATATGTATTATTATTTTTTTATTAATTATTACACTTAAAACCTTGTACTCTCGATATTTTATAAGAACCCATACGAAACTTAACGTCTTACGAGATAAACTTTCGTTTTTTTTACGACGATTCGGAAAATTATCATTTCCAAAACAAAGTTTCCAAAAATAGCATTTCACACTTTCTATAAATATAACCCCATAAAATAAACTCCACATAACTTACTAACGCTCAAATACTTGAACGAAGACTTGTTACGCAAAACCACAAAACACCAAAACTACACAAGTCATTTCTACACCACCAAGGTAATCAAAATGAACTTATCCCAAAATCAATACTACTCAACTCACAACCATAAAATCTCACAAAGGGATTTAGCGTCAACACACACTCATATCACACCTATATCACACATACATCGCATATACATCACGCATATATCACTCATATATCCCATCAACACCTAAAACACACCAAACAAATGTCAAATGAATCGAGACTATCAGTTAAACTAACCTGCAAAAATCACGGTTGTTACATCATCCCCCACTCAGGGAAATCTCGTCCCGAGATTTAGCTACTTGTCTCACCAACCATATCAGCAAACAAATTTGGGTACTTAGACCTCATCTGATCCTCGCGCTCCCAAGTAAACTCAGGACCACTGGTATGTGCTTAAACACATACCTTTTCTTGACCAAATTAAGACCAAAAAATGACCAAAAACTAACCAAAATGCCAAAGATATTTGTGTTTTTATGTTTGTTTATATGCAGGTACGGATATCTCGAAAAAAAAGGACAAAATCAAGAAAAACCCAGAAAACGCGAGCACGAGAATTGGAAGAGATATTTAAAGTCAGTGCCGGGGATGAAATCACAAAAGGAAAAGATATTTGAAGAAAAGCCCTTGGATCATTGCAAAAATACAAAATCAGACCTTGAAGATAATTTCAGCTTTTGACAAAATTAGTCCCTAGAGTTTATCCCATTTTATCCAAAAATCCTTAAACTAAAATAACTAAATCCTAAATAAAACCAACCCAAATCCTATCCTAGCCTACCCAGCCAATCCCTTCCCCTCAGCCCAACAAGCCCATCTTTTCTTTTAACTAAATCACAATTCGGATCAATCAAACCCACACCCGTTTATCTAATATTTAACCCGAAGTCAAACACAATAAAACCCGGTCAACCCTGAAACAACTTTTCCCTCCAAAAATTACCCAGGTTACTATTCATCATCATTCCCACGATTTACCCTGCTCCTAAATATTTATTACCCTCCTTAAATGATTCTAGAAGGTTGCTGATGTGACAAGGAATGTCACGGTGGCAAAACCCAACTCTCTCATTGGCTGAGTGTCACACCCCCAAAATCGGGTTTAGCGGAAGCTTTCACATCGTTGGGGTGCAACTCAATTGGTATCACAACACAAGTGCAAAAAACGGTTTTCATTTCAATTATTTAGAACAACCTTGTTTAACAAAAATGTTGAATTTACATTGTTAAAAGTAGTGCGGAAATAGGCCCTTTAAAAATAGGTAGAACGGTCCCAAATGTTTGTCAGAGTCTTCTATGACCATGCCATGCCCTGCCAAAAGCCTCCAGTAGCGTGCTATTGCTTTATACCTGAAAATACATGCTAACAAGTGTCAACACAAGGTTGGTGAGTTCATAGAGTTTATTGTAAAATGTAATGCCTTTGAATGAAGATTTTCCCAGCAAAGGCATTGTAAATCCACCCAGTTCCAAGTCCCGCCCATAACAAGACTTGCAACCTGTGTGTTTACAACCCATTGCCAAATATGATTTGGTTTATGTGAACGTCAAATGATTTATGAACCACAAAATGTAATGTTAAGTGTGACAATGTTTCAATGAAAAATATATAAGTGTGATAATATAACCATGACAATGTCGTCATAAGATAAATTCTGACAATGATGTCATGTAAATGAATCTGGCAATGTCGCCTATGACAATGTCGTCATATAAATGAATCTGGCAATGTCGCCTATGACAATGTCGCCATATAAATACATCTGACAATGTCGCCATATAATTAACTCTGACAATGTCGCCATATAATCAATTAGGAATAAAAGACAAGTCACATTTCAAGTAAAACAAACATGGTGTTTTATTGTATAATGAACAGTGTGTTTAAATGTAGAACAAGCATAAAGTTTAAATGTAAAACAAGCATGGAGTTTAATTGTAAAACGAGCATGGGATTTAATTGTAAAACGAGCATGTATTCTCCCCCAAAACCGTTACAAAACAAGTAAAAGGAGGGGCTATGAAACTCACCTGATGCGATAGCAACAATGAAAGATATGAATATGCTGAAATGAGGCTCGGTCTCTAACCGCGACCTAACATGAATGATGTGATCTATTGTAAGCAATGAAATGATGCTACACATGCAAATACGTATGTTATCGATACCACTCGATGATTTTGGAAAATAATGTTTATCGTCGAAAAGTACATTTTTGACGTCTTGATAAGTTAAATACTACTTTTCGTGTAAATATGTTGAAATGGTACTCTATGTTCCTCGTTTGGTGTTCTATAGTCAAATATAATAGTTTCGTCGCAAAATAACTCTTTTTGATAACTTGTGAAAATGTGACCAAACGGCCTCGCAAAACTAGCCGTAAAATATTGTACGTTAAGAGTTAGAAATAGAACTTGACGTTTTTGAAAACCTTGTAACATGATCTCACAGCCGTCTCATTTGAGTTTTGGTCATACGCGTCCCGTTCATAAAGAAAATCGGCTTTGAATATGGTTACTTGAAAATATAATGTTCAACACTTAGAAAATTCTATTATAGTAAAAGCTGTCAAAATGATAACTTTGAAAGGATTTTTGGGTAAAAAGATGAGGTCGTAGTTTATTCGTTATAAGTCTATTCGACGAACGGCCAATTGATTTAAAAAGCTTGCTGGGAGATCTTGATTTCATATGATGACGGCTCGGACCCAAACCATACCAATCATGGATAAAAACAGTAGTGAAAATGGTGTCTCGCAAAGACAGTTTTGTGGCAAGTTTATATTAGTAAAAGCTGATGGAATTATATGTTTTTCGTCGGGTTTCAAACACTTGTATCTTTTTCGTTATAAGCTCGTTTTCTATGTTCTTTATATCCCCGGAATCGTGGGACAACGTATTAACATATTTTTGATAAGTCGGGACGGCTAGGTGACGGCTAACGCCTCAAAACAGCCCTTGAAAATTGTGACAGCAGTGAGCTTTTTTGAAAATATAGTTTTCCTCGTTAACTCGTATTTGGCATAACTTTCACGTCGTAAGGGCTCTTTTAGTGATTCCAACGGCTACGGTTTTGTTTTTGAAAGTATTTTCTGAATATCTAACCCAAAATTTCCCAGAAACCCCTGAAGTTTCCACGTTTGGCAAAAATGGGCAGCAACAATATTTTCCAAAAATACTTTTCGTCGTTAAACTTCGGAAAACCATATCTCCTTCGTTATTAACTCGTTTTTATCCCCGTTTTCGGCCATAGTTTCGTCTCGGAATGTATTTTCTAAATATTTGGTCCAAAGTTACCCAAAACCCACTGAGTTTCCCACGTTTTGCAAAAATGGACAGTAGGTATATATATATTGTTCAAAACTTGGTTTCCTAGTTACTAGCTTGTACAAAAACCTTCCAATCAACAACCAAACATCTCTTGATCTACCATACACCTTCTTAGGGTTTCATGGGGTCCTAGACTTCACAAAATATTGTAGGATTCAAGGGGATGATCATAGGATTAATATATATTCATAAAAACCATAAAACTTGTAAAGTGGTATAAATAACATATGTAACTTGCATGTTTAACCAATATAACTTGAAAATACATGATGTTAATGATCAAATGAAGGTATGAGATGATGAAAAAGTTCACTTGAAGCTTACTTGAAGATTGATGAGTTTGGATGAAAAAGATCACAACCTTGGAGTTTTTATCGCAAAACTCTAACAAGGAAGATAAAAGGAACTTGTATAACACTCGATCTTGGAAAAATTACGGGATATCCTTGGTCTTTGTGGTGTGCCGTGGGAATGAGGAGAGAAAGAGATGAGTTTTGTGATTTTTTTGAATAAAATGTGCTAGTTTATTCTTTTTATAGTCCAATGGCATTTTGGTAATTTTGATGGAAGGGTAAAATGGTAATTTCACTAAGTCTTTGAAATATCTAGATATTTTTCAGAAAATATCTATATATTTTAGGCTGGATACTTATCTTGACTTACGGAGTGAGTTTTGGTCCCGTTAATTGCTAACTGTAAGTCGTAAAGTCACAAAACTTAAAACCGGGTATCCTAAAATTCCTAAATTCATGAAAATGTCACGGAAGGTGGAAAACATATATTTCTCTTGTTGGTAATGTTGTTTGGACATATCGGGATGCCTAAATGATGTTTAAACCTTAAAGTAAGTCTCGGACACGGTTTCGTGATTCTTGCAGAAATTATCCGACGAGTGCCAAAATTTCGGGTTATCATTAAAATAGTTTAACTTACGAGAATATGAAATAAAAATTTTGGAAATGAATAGTGCCAGTGAATAGTAACTCGTGAATAGTAAATTGTCGAGGTTCGGAAAAATGGCCTGAAATTACGAATTGTCACACTGAGACAACACCTCCCATGATCCAAGGGTCGATATTCAAGGATTGGTCACCAAGATTAATCCAAGGGTTATAAGATAATTTCCTGAAGGTTCCTAAACCCTAGAAGACCCTCCCTTCAGCCTATAAATAGGAGCAGCTCCTCACAAAGTTGGGTGTTAGAATTTTAGAGTCAAAATTAGGTCTTTTATTGTGTCGTTTTTATGTTTTTAGTAGTAAGTTTTAATTAAGTCTGTTTAAGAGTTGTAAGGAATATTTGTACTCAGAATTTTAAGGTTTAATGAAATTTTAGTTTGATTTTGTCTTATGATTAATCCAACTGTTCTGTTTTTATGTGTGTTGTTATAAGCTAATCTTAGCTTGTTTTCTGTCTTATTAAGCTCTCATTAGGCTCTTTTCAAGTTTTCCTTAAAATATTTTAATAGCTTCTGTTTTTAAACCAAAAATCCAAAAAAAATATAAAATACTTCAAAAATAAAAATAAAAAAACTCAATCTCAGCTTCAATAAGCTATTTCTATATTAGATTAAGCTCATTTAAGCTCTCTAGCTTATTGTGAGTAAAAGAATAGGTTTAAAACTGTTTTTGTCTCAAATATTCAAAAAGTCAACAAAAGTCAAAGCTATGGTCAAATAACCTATTGGAGGAATAAGCTGTTCTAGATAAGCTTGGTTGGTATATATTGGCTTGTATTAACAAGCCTGGGTTGTTAGATCTTTGGTCCATAACTGTTTCAAGCTAAGGATCTTAGTAAGCTTCATTCTATTTCAAAGTTTTATAGCTTATAACTGTTCCATAGCTTATTTCTTGCATTTCAGTACTTTTTTAGAATAGTAGTAGCTTATTTGATTATATTTGTGCTTATTTGATATTAGTTAATTGCTAGATTTCATTTTGCTCTAAAAAATCATAAAAAGCTAAAAATAGTCACATAGGAGCTAGCTTATTTAGTGCTTATTTAGGTATTAAAAGTTGCTTATTAGTTGATACACAAGTTAGTTAATCAGTAGTAATCAGTATAATAGCTTAAAATCAGTAGGTTCTAGTTCAAAATAGCAAAAATAGATTTCATAAGTAGTGTTTGGATTAAGTTGATCTTAGGTTAGAATATCTTAAGTACTATTCATTTGCTTTTTCATGAGGTTTGATTGAGCTTATTCAAGGTTATATAAGCAGTTGTGATAAGGATTTAAGCAGTATTGAGCTATCTTGTAGTTTTGCATCAATAGGTTCTAAGATAGAAAGAAAACTGCTCATATAAGCTCTTAATGAGCTTGAGCTTATTTGGTCTGTATATTTGGCAATCTTAGGTGCATATTGGTGGTTAAAGTCATTGTTTAAAGTTTGGTTAAGTTTCCTTAAGGTTTGAAGAATTTAAGTTCAAATTAGTATCACTGTTGCATCAGTAAGTACTGATGCATCAGTTATAAGAATTGCCCAAATCAGTTTAGTTGGTGATTTTTAATTGGCTTATTTTAAGATAGAACAGGCTAAAATTTGGTACAATCAAACTTGAGTAGTTCATCTAGTAGTGCATATTTTTAAAAAAATTTTTAGGTTAGCTTATTGGTAGCTTATTCAGGCAGCAAATCCACCTCAGTACCCCACTTTAAGGACTGCTCAGTTTGAGTTTTTGCTTATTGGGTTTAAATTAGTGCTTATCTGTTATTGCTTATATCTTTTCTGGAATATTTGGCTTATTTAGATAATATAGATAGCTTATTCAGTTTCCTTTAACTTATTTTAAACTTATTTGCCTTCTTTTCAAATTCTTCAATTTGCTTTCTTCTTTTTTAATAGCTACTGTGATAGTTAGATAAGCTGTCACTCAGCTTATTTTTCAGTTTTAAGAAAAAGCTGTTTTTGTAAAAAAGTTCTTATTTTCTACTTATAATTAAGTTCCAAAAAGAAAAATTAAAAAAAAAAAAAAAAAAAAAAAAAAAAAAAAAAAAAAAAAATTCCAAAAAGCCAGACCTGGGACTCGAACCCAGGCCTCCTCACTCACACACACACGCGTTTACCATTTATGCTCTAGTTATGCTTGTGCTTTATGTTGCAACATTTTATTCTTAAACCATTATTTTCCTTTTAGCTTATTACTGCTTATCCAAGAGAGCTTTTTCAAACCTTATATTTTTCTTACAATTAGAATAGCTTAATATACTTTCCAGAAATATTTCATAATTATCTAAATAGTTTTGCTATTTTTCTTTATCTTATTTCTTCAAAATAGTTTTTAATTCATAAAAAATTAAATAAAAATCAAAAAAATATAATTCTATTTTCTAAAATTTTCTTTTACTGATTAGGACTTAGGAAAATTTTCATTTCATACCTAGGGTTTATATTTCTTAGACTTTACGTTTTAGGCTCGGGTTTTCCCGGTTTAAACTCGTTTTTAGTTTTTCTTTGCGTTTTTGGCCTCGTAGCTTTTAGTTTTATAATTTCTTTGCTAGACTAGTTAATTTTAGTTTAAATTTCATATTTGTAGTGTAAAAACCAAAATATCTTTCTCTTATCTCACATTCACAACACAAATCACGATCCCGAATCACATATTCCATTCAATCTTCAATCGGGACAACGAACTCGGGGTTTTGCATATTTCCTTTGCAATTCCTTGAACTATAATTGATAAATCAATTACGCTTCGAATTCCAACGCACCTTTATTAAAGCTATCTTACCACGCTTCAAACTCTTGACCTCTCGGTCCATAATCTCAACAGGTTCTTCGACAAAATGAAGGGTCTTGTCAACCTTAATCTCATCTAATGGCACATGCAGACTAGCATCCGCCAAACATTTCTTTAAATTAGATACGTGAAACGTATCATGTACACCACTTAACTCCTCAGGTAACTTCAATCGATATGCCACATGCCCAATCCTTTCCGTAATCTCAAACGGTCCTACATATCTCGGTGCTAATTTTCCTTTCTTACCGAAACGCACAACACCCTTCCAAGGGGACACTTTCAGCATCACAAGATCACCAACACTAAACTCTAAAGGCTTACGGTGATTATCCGCATAACTCTTTTGGTGATCCCTTGCTGCCTTAAGTCTTTCCTTAATCTGAAAAACCTTATCCGTAGTCTCTTGTACTAGTTCAGGACCAATTAGTTGGCTTGTCCCAACCTCTGCCCACAGAACAGGTGATCTACATTTCCTCCCATACAACATTTCAAACGACGCACACCTAATACTGGAATGATAGATGTTATTATAGGAGAACTCAGCTAAAGGTAAATGAGTATCCCAGCTTCCTCCAAAATCGATAGCACATGCTCTAAGTAAATCTTCTAAAGTCTGAATTGTTCATTCATTTTGCCCATCCGTCTGTGGATGATAAGCTGTACTCATATCCAAACGTGTATCCAAAGCCTTCTGTAGCGACTGCCAGAACAGCGAGGTAAACCTACTATCGCGATCAGATATAATAGACACTGGCACACCATGTCGTGCCACAATCTCATTGATATAAACTCTTGCCAGCTTCTCCATCTTATAATCCTCACGAATGGCCAGAAAATGTGCAGACTTCGTCAGCCTGTCCACTATGACCCATATCGTGTCATGCCCATTACTTGTTCGAGGCAACTTGGTAATAAAATCCATTGTTATATTCTCCCATTTCCACTCAGGGATCAGCGGTTGTTGTTGTAATCCAGAGGGTTTCTGATGTTCAGCCTTAACTTTCAAACAAGTCAGACACTTACTAACATACTCGGCTATTTCCCTCTTCATTCCTGGCCACCAATAAGCATCTCTAAGATCGTAATACATCTTGTCAGATCCTGGATGAATTGAGTATCTCGTTTTATGAGCCTCGTCCATGATCAACCTTCTTACATCTCCCACCATCCGAACCCATATCCGATCCAAGAAATATAATCCGCCATCCTCCTTTTTCTCCATTTGTTGATCCAACCCACGCAACATCTCAGCTGTTGCGTTTTCATCCTTGAGGGCTTCCTCTTGTGCTGCCAATATCTTCCTCTTGATTCCCGATTGCAAGGTCATGCACATAGCTCGCGCACGCTTAGGCTTAATCCTTTCCTTTCTACTCAACGCATCAGCCACCACATTCGCCTTTCCAGGATGATAGCGAATCTCACAATCATAATCACTAAACAATTCAATCCATCTTCTCTGTCGCATATTCAGCTCCTTCTGACTGAAGATATGCTGAAGACTCTTATGATCCGTAAAAACAACACTCTTTGTGCCATACAGATAATGTCTCCAATTCTTGAGGGCGAACACTACCGCACCAAGCTCTAAATCATGAGTGGTGTAATTCATCTCATGAATCTTGAGTTGTCGGGATGCATAGGCTATCACTTTCCCTCTCTGCATTAGTACACATCCAAAACCTTGTTTCGACGCATCACAATATACCACAAAGTCATCTGGTCTGTCTGGAAGCGCCAGAATAGGTGCATTGCACAAATTATCCTTTAATGTCTGAAAAGCCATCTCTTGCTCCTCTCCCCAGACATACTTCTTATTCTTCTGGGTCAACAATGTGAGGGGTTTGGCAATCTTCGAAATTTTTTGGTAAATCGTCTGTAATACCCTGCCAATCCTAAAAATGAGCATATCTCTGACGGCGTCGTAGGAGCCTTCCAATTCTTGACCGCTTCGACCTTTCCAGGGTCTACATGTATACCTTCACTATTAACTACATGACCAAGAAAATGTACCTCTCTAAGCCAAAACTCGCATTTTGAAAACTTAGCGTACAACTTCTCCTTCTCCAGCAATTTAAGGACCAACTTCAAATGCTCTCCATGCTCCTTCTCAGTCTTAGAGTAGACTAATATATCATCGATGAACACTATCACAAATTTATCCAAATAAGGCTTACAAATGCGATTCATTAGATCCATGAATACCGCAGGTGCATTTGTCAACCCAAATGGCATAACCGTAAACTCAAAGTGTCCATAACGAGTCCTAAAAGTAGTCTTCGGAATATCCTTCTCATACACTCTTAACTGATGATAACCAGAACGTAGATCTATCTTCGAAAAGAATCGAGAACCTTGCAGCTAGTCAAGGAGATCATCGATTCTAGGAAGAGGATACCGATTCTGAACAGTTAACTTGTTCAATTCCCGATAGTCAATACACATCCGGAATGAACCATCTTTCTTCTTAACAAATAACACAGGTGCTCCCCACGGAGAGTGACTGGGTCGGATAAACCCCTTATCATGAAGTTCTTGCAATTGCTCGAACAACTCTTGCATCTCAGAGGGTGCTAAACGGTATGGGGATTTTGCCACAGGTGCCGCTCTAGGAATCAATTCAATACGGAATTCAACTTGACGGATTGGAGGCAACCCAGACAAGTCTTCAGGAAAGACGCCAGGAAATTCACACACCACAGGAATCTCTTCTATTTTAAGTTCTTTGGCTTTTGCCTTCTTAAGGGATTTCAAATCATTCCCTAAGCATTCTCCTTGTATCCGAAGTATAACGCCACTCTCTAAAGGAATACGAACTACCTTTTCATGGCATACAACCTCGGCCTTATGTTTAGACAACCAGTTCATCCCTATCACCGCATCAAAACTCCCATGTCCAAAAGGTATCAAGTCAATCATAAATGGAATGCCCTCTAACACTATAGTACACCCACGAATAATCTTGTCAACCTCTACCTCCCTACCGCTAGCTGTCTCAATCACAATACTAGACCTAAGTTCACTAGGTTCAACATTCAACAATTCAGCAAATTCAGCGGACACAAAGCAGTAATCCGCACCCGTATCAAATAAAGTAGTAGCATAATGACCATTTAGAGAGAAAGTACCAGTAACGACGTGCGGGTCTTGACGCGCCTCGTTTGCATTTATGGTGAACGCCTTTCCTCTAGGTGCATTCTTGTTGTACCCTTGCCCTTGGCCTCCTTCAATGGACAACCTATTTCCCGCCTGACCAGGTGCCCTGTTCAGCTTGGGACACACATTTCGGAGATGATCCGTACTTCCACACTCATAACACGCCCTACGATTATACCTTGCACCAACCGAGTCGATTGGAGTCACTTGAGTAATCACCGTACGACATTCTCTAGCAAAGTGTCCAGGTTTGTTACACCTGAAGCACGTACGACACGCAGCCTGCTCACGATGATAACCATTGCATTTAACACATTTGGAAGCAGAACTAGTGTACCCCCTTTTGTCTGTGTTTCCTGTCACGGTCGGAGTAGCAGCCATCGCAGGACTCGCTGCCACCACAAGATTCACCGCTACGAACCCTCTCCCATTCCTTGTTCTCTTATTGTCAGCACCAGAACTAACCTGCTTACCTGCTTCAGTCTCCTCCTTCCTCTTCTCACTTGTCTTCGTGAGTACCCCACTCCTAACCGCTTCATCAGTTAGTGCTCCAGCCTTCTGAATAGCACTCTGTAGTGTCATGGGTTCTGTAGCCCTAACCATGCTACGAATATGTGGAACCAACCCACGAATGTATTTATCGATACGTTTCGACTCAGGAGTTACCAAGTGAGGGACCAACTTAGCTAACTCATGGAACCTGTCAGTATACCCCGCGTGATTAGCTCCAACCATTGCATGGTTCCAAAATTCTTCCTCTAATTTCTGCATCTCATTTCTTGGGCAAAACTCCTCCACCATCAAGGCTTTGAAATCTTCCCAAGTTATTCCCATCGCAGCAACTCTACCCCTAGCTTGGACTTGAGTGTTCCACCAAGTCAAAGCCTTATTGATCAGAGAACTTGCTGCATACTTGACTTTTTGGGCTTCAGTACAGCCACTAATATCCATTACTGCTTCCATCTTCTTTATCCATCGAGTGAGCGCTATCGCACCACCCTTACCATCGTACTCTTTGGGCTTACAAGCCATAAACTCTTTGTAGGAGCATCCGTTGTTGCCACCCCCACCACTTCCAGCACCATTAGGTTGAGCACCATCACCCATCTGTGCGCTCACATGGCTAACAATCTCTGGCAGTAGAGCTTCCAGATGTTGATTGATCATTTGCTGGAAAATGGGGTTACTCTCTCCAATAGTGGGCGTCTGCTTTCGCTTCTTCGGTGTCCGGTAGGCTCCACTCATTGGTGACTTAGTAATAGGGCGTCTCGGTCTTTTTGGTGCCATTTCCTGAACATACAGAACGTTGATACCATCAGGCGCCGTTCACGAAGTTCACGAATACACATTCATACTTAACACAAGTACTCCCATCAAATGGGACAATTAACATAAATATCAAGGTTAAACTTAATCCTACTACATGTAAGCATGTCATCATTGGTCAACGTAGCATTGGCCATAAGTCCACATGTGTCGTGATACATTTATAATTATGTTGGCCACCCATAATTATAGATGTATCCTTTCACATGTGTACTCGCTTCCAATACCACGCCTAACAATAATAACACCTCACAATTATAGATACACAAACTCAAAAATTAATATCATATAATACACCCATTAATCACATATCACACACATAAAATATTCAAACTCGCTCAAGCCTTATTATTAGTTACTTGGGTAAAATCCCAGAATTCAAAGGAATTCGCGATCCAACATAATACCAAACATCAAAAGTCAACAGAAGACATCCCAAAACATAACACTAAACCAAACAGAATCGCACACGGCTCGAGCTCCACCCTAACGTTTGCCCCTCTCATTCAACTCGGATTAAATCTACTACTTGCCGTAGACTCTAGATCTGAATCCACTTCGTACTCTTCCTCTTCACTTATCCATCCATTCCGGTTTCCCTCGTTCTGTGGTAGTGGACGACTGGCAAAACCACTCCTGAGGTTCCTTTCTTCCTCCTCTATACGGTCCACAAACCCATACAGATTATGAGGCTCAGCCCAAACCTCTCCTCCATCTTCTAGGAATTTGGGACACTTTCCAGGGTACCTAATAATGTAGCCGTCTTTATTGGTCATCTTTGTCTCGTACCTTTCTATCTCATGTCCACCCATGTTCACTAAAGTCATCTTCTCCTCGATCTTATATGGACACATGCTAGCAGGAACTAAGATCCTCTTGCTAGTCCGTTTCAAGCTACCAATCCTCTTGCAACCAGTAGCGACAACGATAGTCCAACGAAACTTGCTACGCGCGAGAGGTGCCATGCTAAAAGTGACATATATAATACTAAGTATAGGGGTTCAATAGGCATCCAAAACTCGACAAAACCTCTCATAAACTGAAGAGAAAAAAAATAGACATATAAAATACCATACTTATACATAAGCCCTAAATGCAACTATATGAGGGACTCCTAGGTTATAGTCTAGGTTCAACCACCTACTTCTCTATAACCAAGGCTCTGATACCAATCTGTCATACCTCGCCAAGGCGGAAACGCGAGTGTAACTTCATGGATATCATCACAACACATGGTGTCTAAATAGAGAATTACTACATGCACATAAATAGAGCAAAGTACAGACACGAAGTGTCGTAACAATACCCCAAAAGAAAATAACTGAAACAACTCTCCAAATGGTATCTTCAATAGAACATAAAGTACTAGTCGAAATACATTAAAGTATCACAATCAAAATCAAACATATTCAAATCAAAACTTAAAGATAACTCGTTCTCAAATGCAACTAAGTCTCGTCTAGTCGCTTCCCTCTACCTTAGCCTTAGAATGCTCACCTGAAAATGATGTTTAAAACGTCAACATAATGTTGGTGAGGTTCATAGGTTTAAGACACACAATATCTCAGGCAACCAGTTCACTGTGATTATAAAACATAGCAGGACAGTAAGACTAGTCATTATACTAGATAGCATGCAAACTCAGTCACTCAACCAACATAAACCACTTAAGGGACATAAGGGACGGAACGTGCCCACGATCCAAGTTCACAATAATGGGTAAACCATACCCTCTGATCAGACCACACAGAATAATAGTGAGTAGAACTCCTACTCTCCAATTGGATAATGGAAGCATAGCTACCCTCCAAATAGACCACACGGAATCACCACACAATAATCTTATAACATGCAATACACGTATAATAACACTTACAAGTCCATGCATTTACGACCACATAATCACAGTAACTCAAAAATATTTCAACACAAGCATCATTCCCATCCCAAGTTAAAACAAAGTAAAAATGGGACTATGAAACTCACCTCAAACTTTGCAGCTTCCAAATTATCAATCACAAATCTATACAACAAAATAAGATCACATTACACGCGACCAAGCTAAATGCTATAGTCCATGTAGCACACATATGATGGATGTCTATGGTTCATGTAAACCACCATGGATAAACTAGACTCCATACTAACCACTACCAAACACTTACACTCACTAAATCCCTTGCATACACTTTTTCAGAATACGCAGATTTTTAGGGTACTTCTACCCACATGAAATCACAACAAAATAAGCTCTACAACTTACACCAAAAATTCATCATGGTCTTTCATGAGCATAAAAGCTCCTACCAGAAGGCCATGCACTAAAAACATACACAAGTGCTCTTTGAAAAATCAAACATGAAAACTATCCAGATTCGGATCTGAACACACACCAAAATGTTTTGACCTAACAAACATATTTGCACAACTTATTAACACATACCCTTCGCGTGGAAGTCAAAGAGAATATATAACTCAATTTATCCAGAAGGGCTAACCCTAATTACACTTTTGAAACCACTTTTGACCTCAATACTTTTAACCTAAATATGCCCCGGTTTAACAGCTTTGACACCTTTACTTAGAAAAATCGTTTGACGGACCTCCCGACCTCGAAATCAATCGTGGCCGGACTTTTTGGAAAGTACGTTATCTGAACTACAATTTAGACTCAAGATTCATGTAATAAATCATCTCCATCTATTAAATATATTCGTATCTTTACAGCCTTATGAATCTGTCCAAACCCTAACTCAATAACTAACATGTTTTATAGCCTAATCTCTTCACCAATCATCATAATATTACTAATTATTGATCCCAACATGTTATATATCATTAATTTACAGAATTGAACATAAAACCTAATCCATCATATTCTTGTTACATGAATTATAATAATTAATTGAACACATCTATTGAAAATTATACCTTGATCTTGATTTTTATGCTTCAATAATAAAACCCTAATTTTTTTCTTCTTGTTTTCTCCCTTGGTCGACCGAATTTCACAAAAGAGAGGGGTGAGAGGTTTTTGTTTTGTATTTATAATACCCTATGGTATATTCTAGATAACCCTTACTATTAGGAATTGTAATTGAGATCAAATTTGGTTCCCTTTTTCCCTTCCCCTACAATATTCGGCCGCCCCCCCCCCCTATAATATGTATTATTTATTTATTTATTTATTAATTATTACACTTAAAACCTTGTACTCTCGATATTTTATAAGAACCCATACGAAACCTAACGTCTTACGCGATAAACTTTCATTTTTTTTACGACGACTCGGAAAATTATCATTTCCAAAACAAAGTTTCCTAAAATAGCATTTCACACTTTCTATAAATATAACCCCATAAAACAAACTCCACGTAACTTACTAACGATCAAATACTTGAACGAAGACTTGTTACGCAAAACACAAAACACCAAAACTACACAAGTCATTCTACACCACCAATGTATCAAAATGAACTTATCCCAAAATCATACTACTCACTCACAAACCATAAAATCTCACAAAGGGATTTACGTCAACACACACTCAAACACCTATATCACACATAATCGCATATACATCACGCATATATCACCCATATCCCATCAACACCTAAAACACACACGAACACAAAGTCAAATGAATCGAGACTATCAGTTAAACATAAACCTGCAAAAATCACCGGTTTCTACAGTCATGAAGTGGCATAAATTAATCGGTGTAATATGCAAAATTTGATGATATATTGTTACAAGCTTTCTAAAAACACGGAGATCGTTTCCTAACACTCAATATTCACCAACTTACAACTAGCTTTGCGAGGCTACTTAGTCATTTTCTAATAGTTGTTGAAAAATATTAAATTACGACGGAAAACTCTATTATTTTGCTATAAATCACCAAACGACGATCGTGGGATATCGTTACAACGTATTTACACGTAAAATGTTTTATGACTTAACAAGACGTCAAAAATATATTTTTTGACGATAAACGTTATTTCCAAATTTCACGAGTGGTATCGATAACATATGTATTTGCATGTGTAGCATCATTTCATGAATTACATTAGATCACATCATTCATATTAGGTTGCCGTTAGAGATAGTGCCTCATTTCAGTATATCCACTATTGTCATCATTACTATTGCATCAGGTGAGTTTTCATAGCCCCGTTTTCAATTTATAATTTCATTTCTAAACTTGCGGGGGAGAATACATTGCACATCATTTTATTGCGAGTTCAAGTACATTAAATTCATTTACATTGCTTAAGTTACCATCATTGCCTTGTTAAAGTCCCTTTTTATTTATCATGGACCGTTAATTGACAGTAAGCGAGGGTGAGTGAATAGATCTATTGAGGGTGACTCCTCCGTCCGGGTTGGTCGCTCCAACTTGACCGGTTAGGCAAACAGACGTATTTCATTTGAATTATATTAGAGTGTCTGGCAAAACACTCAGTTGGGGCATACATTATTAGTCTAGCTTCGGGGTCATGAGCTTATAGCAATTGTATTATTTATATGGCTACATTGTCATACTTAACTTTTTACATTGTAGATATCGTACAAAACATTTACATAAACCTGTGATTCTCACCAACATTATTGTTGACCGTTTTTAGCAATGTATTTTAAGGTAATTAAGGCATTCGCATCATGGCCTGCATGTGGACATATCATAGAGTCGCGGTGACGACGCGTCTCACTTGTATTTATATACACTTTAAACTATCACTTGATTTTAACAAACTTATTTTCGCAAACTTGAATCATCTTTTGGGACCTATCTTTTGTAAACTCTAAATGTTTTATGAAATCAAACGATGTATTTTTAAAACGACACTTTAGGTCGTTCAATGTAACTATAACTGTGATGCTATGGCTGTCACGCTCCAGGTATTCCATTCCGCTGCAACTCAGGTATTTGGGGGTGTGACACTCTCGAGTTGGGTACTCAGGGAGTGGAGTAGGGTGAAGAGGAGCTTCGTGACCGAACCACTATAAATTATCGTGTCCGGTTTGCGCTTTCTTTACTTACCTCTTTACGTTTATTTTTACATTTATCGCCTTATATTTATATTTGCATTGCGTTTATGTTTATGTGGTTTGTTGCTTATATTATGTTGATTATGTTTGTGTCATGGTTTGATGTGTTTGTATTGTAGTTTACTTTATACCATCTCTAGTTGTTGCATGACCATTGTTGACACTTGTCATATTACGTCATACTTGATTGGGTGTTTGATAAAAAAAGATTAAAGTTTTTAAATGAAAACGTATTCACCCCCCCCCCCACGCTTTTCATAATTGGTATCAGAGCCAGGTTGCTCAAATTTTGAAAATAACTCATTTTCAAAATTGAGTACGATCCATTTATCAAATTACCCATGAAGGGGATAAAATATGATAAGTGTGTTTAGTTGCTTAACACTTACAAGTGTTGTTGTTAAGTATACTTTGTCATACTAGCTTGAAGGTTTTCTTAAACCAATAAAAGAATAGAGTTTGTAAGTGTCTGATAATGTCTATAGAACGAGTCGTAAAGTGATGCGGTTTTGAAATGAGCATTTGGGACAACTCCTTAGTTTATAGTAAATGTATTTTCATAAATGTCTTTCTTAGTCCTAAACGTGGAAATGTTACTTAACCCATATATATTTTATATGTTTGGTATCTAGTTTATTAAGTTTTACATCTTTTCGTTACGTCAAATACTTGTTTGCGATAAAAAAAATGGTTTTTTGACAAAACTGTAATAACAGGTCACGGTACCGTTAAATATAACAGACGGCACCATTAAATACGGAAGGTACCGCTAAATTTAATGGTACCTTCGCCTGTTTTTCAGAATCAGGTAATTTTCAAAAATTCGTGTAAAATCAACCGTAAGTCCGTAGGAGTCGCGCCACCTATCGTTTTAAACTTAATTAAGTCTACTTTCATTTAAAAATACTTTTAGGAATTGATTGTAAAGTGAAATCTATCAAAGTCTTTGATTCGTAATAGAAAGTCTAGTCTGGTCATGCCAATTGCGCAAATTTTTTGTCAAATTACAAAGAGAACATCTCACGTTGATGTATTTGTATTTTCAAAGTGTTGAAGTTGATCAAATTTTGAAATGAGGAGTAAAATTATTCATTATTAAATAAAATCAAGCTAAGTGTACATTGTTATACTTAATACACAAAATGACGATAAATATTTTTGTGTGTTATGCTAAATGACTATTTATTTTTCTTTGTATCTTAGTATTGTTAGTTAATATTTATGAATGCTTATTGTTATCTTTCATTGAGCTAATAGTATCTATAATCATAACTGCGTTCATGCCTTGTTACTATATGTTGATTATTAGTTTTCTAGTTTATGCGTCAATAGGACTTAGACTAGTTTTCTTGCACTATGTTGCGTAATTGGTTTTTCATTGCATATAGGCATATATCACTTTTCTTGAATATGTGTTTTCGACATCTTGCAAGTTTTAAATTGCTTTAATAACCTTCTTAGGAATGGAAACTAAGTGGATTGATCATGTGTGTCGAAAGATATTGTCTTACACAATTATCTTTCCAAAGGTTTAAGTGTAAAAAAAATATATCACCTCAAAATATTTAACACTTTAATCAAACCCCTAACATGATCTCTAAATCATTACAACCTCTTATCTTGTTTGACCATGGGTTGTCTAAATAAGATAAAAGATCATATTAATACATTAGTATTTAAGTAAAAGAAAATGTATTAAACTTGGATTGATCTAGCACACACACACAAAATGTAAACATTTAGTATTTTACGTATGTTGTATAAAAATGGTTAAGATAATTATTTTTATACTCATGATATGTCAAAAATTAAGAATATTATACGTAATAATAAATAGTTTTTCGCACATTAAAATAAATGAAAATCTCGAAGTAGCAAGTTAACATGTCATTATTATTAAGCTCATGCATATAACTATTATTAGATTTAATGGAACACATTCTATAAATCTTTATTTATTTTCTATTAAAAAGAGTGATCGTGAGAGTCAAGAAAGATTTCGAGTATATATCAATTCATTATTTAAATTATGATTGATATCATTATCGAATCTAATTGACAAGTTTTCGAGTATAGACATGGAATTGGAAGTCATTATTTGTCTAGCTTCAAGATTACATCAAAATATAACTAAATATATTATCTTGAACCTACATACTCAATCACACTCGATTGTTATGAAAATAATGACATCCTTCTCAAGACGAAAAGAATATGCATCGGATCATAACTCACACTTGTATTGATGATGTCATATTGAGTCTTCTTATCCAATAGTTGTGTTTCAAATATTAAACTAATATGTTTAAAAGAAGCATAAAATACACAACGAAGTAGGATTGACGACTTGGATGTTTCATACGAAATATTCAAGCAATTTACTTTGCAACGCAATTTGTAAATGTGTCATTTCCGAAAAATCAAACACGAGCAAACAAACAACATATGTAAAGTTTGCTCATTAACGACTCAACACTCAAAATCACTAACTATTATGTACGTCATCAATCTTCGAGAAGATCACATGTATTTATCTTATCAAAAGATTGACAAAGGATAACTTATATCCTATGCATCTTTTTTTCTTTGTAACATGAATGGTTATGTTACAAGAGAATACATTACATCTTGTTTGAAAAATATAGTATATTAGATTTGAAAAATAACTCCATACAACGTGTGTCATTACATAAACAAGTAAAATTCGTTCATACACTAAAATACTTGTTTTTCTAAGCATTCATAAGAATGATAATTTTATCCTCTTAGATAAGCATATTTGTTGAAAGATACAATATGTCTCATTTCGGTCATACATCATATAACATTCACAAGATCTATTGAGGTAAGTAACCTTTACTAGATTCTTTTCCCAAGATATGCAAATGAGCATTCTTGAAACACTCTCGATGCAAGCATATTCTACATTGTTTCACATTAGGGCATCTTTTGGTTCTAGAAAACCAAATCATGTTAAAATAACATGTAACAACTCAACAAACAAAGATGGCGTCCAAGAGATCATGAAATGCACTATCTAAACCAAATAACCTCTAAATCTCAAACACGAAATTGAAACATTGTGCTTGCCTTTGTTAGGATATTGAATAAGACATGTCATCTTCATTAACCGGGTTCCAAAATATGGTTAGTTGAGTCATATTAGGCCATGTATTAGCAGAATAAGCTAATATTATCTTTGCTACACTTCGATAGGCAAATATAGGAATTTGAATGTTTCTAACATGAGAATGACTACTGGAGAACCTATCGCACTAGAAATTCAATTTGACCTAACAGTTGAATTGCTTCCAGGAGAGAAGTTGGGTTCGTGGTATAACCCGTAAAAATGGTCGTGTTTAGCCTGAATAGAGCACCACTATAAACGGTGATGTATTCATTGTAAACTTTTATAACCCGTTACTAGCCGCACTTGTTGCTTACTTAAATCTTCGTATCAACTTCTTTTTTTTTTTTTTTGGTAGTTTATGAATATGTTCGTGTTTGTGAAATCTGTTAGCAGTTTATAACATAACTATGGAATCTTCACTATTTCAGATGCCTGACTCCCGTAGTACAAAAACACATTACTTAAAATAAACGTGATACACAAACTCAAAAAAAAAACTTTATAAACAACTCCCATGACTCAAAAACAGTGACAAATTATAAAAGAAAAAAGTGACTAAAAAACAGTGACAAAATATTAGTACACAAAAAAAACATTAGTACACAAAGAAGAAAGAAAAAAAATAAAACAAACAAACAAACAAAGTGACAAAAACACGGAACAAAAAAAACATAAGTACACAAATAGGGGGATTTTGGGCAGGGGGTTTTTATAGTAGGGTTATACTATAGGGACACCCCTATGATGTGACATAAGGGGGGTTTGGTCAAAGATGCCTTTTGTCTCCCCTTTATTTTCAGTATAACATAATTTTTTGTCAGTTTCTATTTCGTATTTTTGACAATTTTAAGCATTTGACTTATTAAACTTTATATTTTTTTGTTCCGTACTTTCAGGTTTATAGTTTTTTGATATAAACAAAATTTAAAAAAAAAAAAAAAAAAAAAAGAAAAAAAGAAAAAAACAGAGGGAGTCCCCTTTGTAAAAAAGGGGGTCCTCCAAAAGGTGAAGAACGGTGTGATCACCCTGGTCCCATGCATCCTAAGGATGCCAACCGGACCCTCCCCCAAGGACCCGGCCCAGACAATGAGCACCTGTCCCAGTAACTATACTTATCAGGAGGTGGGCTTTGAACCCTTGCCATTTTCTCCAATAGGCCACTCGTTGAATAGTCAATCTGAGAATTTGCGATGGGGGGATGGTACCTTATAAAAAAAGGGATCCTAATAACTTGTCTCTTATAGTATGACCGAAAAAGAAAAGGGAGAGGTTATTGAGACCCCCCCCCCCCAAAAAAAATACAAAGAGGACCCTCCATACTAGGGGGTTTTGTCCTTTTGTTGTCTTTTTTTTTTTTTTTTTTTTTTTTTTTTTTTTTTTTTTTTTTTTTGTTTTGTTTTGTCCTTTTGTTGTCTTTTTTTTTAATGTTTTTTTTAGTATTTATTTGTTATGTTTTTTCGTATTGTTTATTTTTTATATTTTTTATATTCGTCTAATGTGTTTCTATTTAATTAAACAACAACAACAATAACACGTTAAACATTAACACATTAAACAACTACAACAACAACTGTTACTATTCAATTAAACAACAACAACAACAACATTAACACATTATTTAAAAACAACAACACCTACTACACATGAACATTATTTATGTCATCTATAAACTCATGGAGTATTGCACCCAACTGACATGCGTGATCCACGGGATTCCTTTTCATTTTAAGTGATGCCTCCAGCGTCTTTATTCTTGTCTTCAACATTGTATTTTGAGACAATAACATCTTGTTTCTTGTTTCAAGCATGTCAATCTTATTATCTTTAGCTTCGCAGTTTGAGCACTGCGTTGAAGAAGAGGCTTAACTAAAGTACTTTTGTTCAAAAGCATCATTCCACATAAAGTATCCACACCCATGATCCTCTGTTCCTGGCTGTTACATGTTAAGAAAATTATAAGAAATGTATTCTTAACAAACAATTATTCATATATTTACGTAAATAAGCAAACGTATGATTATTTACCACTGAAAAAGGACATGCATAATACTGTTGACCATAAGTAGCGCTTGTATGGGATGTTCTTTCTATAATGAATCCTCTCCGACAATTACACGAGAAAGGATTATTTCGTTCCATCTGGCCAAAGAATTTGTATAATTATTTACAACATAAATCAGTAATATTGTTATTAATTTAAATAAATTTTTAAACATTTACTATGTTTTGAACGTGTCAGAATACAAACAGTTATTTACAACATAAATCAGTAATCATTTACTATGTTTTGTCAGTATAATTATTTACAACATAAATCAGTAATCATTTACTATGTTTTGGTGGTATAATTATTTACAACATAAATCAGTAATCATTTACAATGTTTTGTCGGTATAATTATTTACAACATAAATCAGTAATCATTTACTATGTTTGTGTTCTACTATTCTTAGTAATTTCAGTATACATGCGTTGTCGATCAGAATATAAAATTTCCCATGCGGATGCATTGGGAAGTTTGTACGCCCCCCATTATGGGTGAGTATTGGGGAGTGGCAAATTTTCATCCAGCGTCACATAAATGTAGTGAGTACAGGCGTCGTGCCCCACACGGGCAATCACA
Source organism: Artemisia tridentata subsp. tridentata (assembly GCA_021014915.2). Taxonomy (NCBI): domain Eukaryota; kingdom Viridiplantae; phylum Streptophyta; class Magnoliopsida; order Asterales; family Asteraceae; genus Artemisia; species Artemisia tridentata. The sequence continues at coordinate 292,172,000 of CP139504.1, read as the reverse complement.
AGGGGGTCACTTTCTTGTGATAAGCCTGGACCGGACAAAAGCGGAAAACACATAAAACTTTGTTGTGGGGATATAGATATAACTGGCCGGTTAATCAGTGAAGCAATAACCAACCCCGTGTTTGGCATACTCATCCAGTAGGCCTGCGGTGCAAATCCAGGACCGACCCATTCTACCGAGCTTCGAATTCGGTTAAAGCCATCATGCCACCACATACTTGTGTAATAGTCCCTGCGAGTGTCTAAATCTTGCATTAAAAGAGCTCGAATTTCGGACCACCTATCTTCGTGGAAACAAATACCTACGGCAACGCACTGAAACCCACAATTTCCATCACCTAGCACATTATAAATACTTATAATGTATCGATGGAAAAGCTCTGGAATTTGCTCCATCAAATATTCGCTAACTCCATCTCTGTTGGGTCAAGAATTTGACCCAAGTACCCTGACAAGATTTGAACATAAAATAGCCTAACTCACTGATAAAATAGTGGGTTACTCACTGATAAAGAAATCAGTGAGTGTTGTAAAAAGCCCGTTGTTGAAGAAACACTTTACTTACTGATACGGTGTCAGTGAGTAAAGTATACGAGCTACAAACAACACCAGTATCACTGAGAATTGACAAATGTATCAGTGACCCTGAAGATACTATCTCTACAAGCAGACTGATAAATATGGACGCGAACTTCTGCAAGAAAAGATAGAAGTAAGACAAAGACAAAAGAGGAAGAAGAAGAGGGACCACTTGGTGGATGACAACTCACACCAAGTGGATGATAACTCACAACAAGTGGATGTCTACTCATACCTACCCCACATGTCTTAGTCTAGTTACCTGTGTATATATTGTCTGTGTTGTAATAGAGATAGTATGCATTCCTAAACAAACAAAATAATACACAATGTATTAGTTGATAGGAACATCCTCTCATTGAATCATCAAGCATAGCTTGGATCAATGAGAGTCTATTTGTCACCCAAAGGGGATACCATACCGAAAGTATCCCCTTTAAGAAGTTGAAGATGTTATCATGTAATCTAATAGGTTTTGAGTAATCTTTGTAACATTTGTTTCATTATCAATGAATCTGTTCTTTGTTTACTCAATTTCATGGACCAACAATCTCGAACGTATAACCTATGTCTTCTATTTGTTCAACTCTGGGACCCATGTATGAACTATGTCTCGCAGGTTCTTTGTTCAAGTCCAGGACTTTTGTAGATCTTGAATAACTTTTTCGGTGATCTGCGGTTGGTTCTTTATTCAAGTCTGGGACTTTTGTAGCCTGGGACTTTTTGTCCTTTGCGCTCGGATGTCCACGAGTACTTTTGTGAATATTAGTTTCACGAGTTGATATAGATTCGGGATCGTATATCCCTCTCACCTTCTTTAACATATTTTTCTTGACAAACGACGACATTGTGCTAAAAACATTCTTGAATTTCCGTATGTAAGTTTCACAAGAGGACCATCTTCAGGCGTAGGAGTACTGATACTAGGCCACGGAACAGTTAGGGTTCTCCAAAAAATATCAATCATCTCCAGTGGAATGGTCATTTCTGCATTCATTAAAAGTGACTCATATAAATTACTGGTATTAATGGGGAAAATAACTTGATAGTCATAAATTTAATATAATTACTGTAAATTTGATAGTAAAGCAGTTCGTGAAAGCATGGTAACCCATAAATTGACCGCAACTGATGACCACATTCTTCTGCGGTGATCGACCGTTGGAGTTCTTTGAAAATGAGTTCCAAAGCATAATGGGAAACTTTATACCACAATTCTGCAAATAGTGGTATAATACATTTATGCATTCTCGCGTTTTTGCTTCTATTAAAAGTTTCTTTTATCGCAGTTTCTTGCGCAATGATAATCTTATCGATCAAACTCAACAACGTGTCCAAGTTGGACTGTGTGGTGCCCAAGTATAATTTCAACAATGCGTGTTGACTCTCAACTCTGCATGTTGTTGACTGGCCGCAGCTGAGATATTGATTGGTAATAAATGCGAGAAACATGTCTGGATAACCTTGCAGCCAGTTATTCAGATACGAAGAAATATCTGAAAAAACAATGAATTAATAAAGTAGATAAATTAATAAAAAAAGAGTCATTCAGGTACTTATTTATTAAATAATAAAAACAATGAATTAATAAGTAAGTACTTGAATGTTCGACCAATAACTGTTGTAGGTGTTCATAATAATGATAGAATATTTCACGTGTCGGAGCTTTAACCATCCAATCCCATGTTCCTTTAATGGACTCATACTCCTTTAGCGTACTGCATCTTGGTCTGCAATACTGAAGCACATTTTGTGAAATATGCAATTGACAAAGTAATTTGTTAGAAATCGGGAATTCTTCTCTGCATGCCCCAACCAACGCTAAATCTCTGTCAGTGATGATAACATGCGGGTAATATTCTTCGTCTATCACCTTCTTCACACATTGCAATACCCATTGAAAATTAGGTCATTTTTCTTTGTCTAAAAAGCAAAACGCCATTGAAAATGTTTTGTTTGCTGAAGTAACTCCGACAATTTCAAAAAATGGCAATTTAAACAACGTGGTATTGTATGTGGAGTCCATTAGAATGATTTCTGGGAATGTACACCATAGAGCATATGACGTGAGGTGAACAAAAAATAATTCCTCAAGCTCATTATGCTCATTTACCATCTCGTAATATGCATAACCTGAATGCATCAAATGTGACAAAATGACTTGGATTGGAGTTCTGTCACCTATTATGGCTCCACGGATCTTATTTTGTGCGTTATATATAGTTCTAACGCTAGACACGTTATCCGGATTACACTCCTTTATTGACAAAAGTATATGACATGGTGCTACTTTATACTCTGTCAATTGTTCCACCAAACTGAACTCATCATCCTTTAATTGCATTGTATATAGGAAACCATGCAACGACTCTGCAAAATCATGATTATGCGTATCACGCTTCACCCTCAACCTCCAAACATTTTGTGTTTTAGAATATTTTGCCACTAATTTGAATGGACAATCGGTTTTAGCGGTACTAGTTTGCCGTTGAAGTTCATCTTCTAAACCTTCACGTTTACACTTCCTACTTTTTAAACACACATAATCGATTTCGTACAAATACACCTTCTGTGATTTGCTTCTTCTTTTAACAATAACAAAACCGATCGCTCGAGCTATATTTTGCACCCAATCAGTTAGTTCCTCGGGAGAACTGAACACCTAAAAATATGCAAAATAATGTAGCGTAACAAGTATTTCGTAAACAATAATCATAATAAGTAAATAATATCCTCGTGAGAACTGAACGCCTGAAAATACATTACAACTTTATTATTTTTAAAAAAAATTACAACTTTTATTTTTTTACAAAAAAATTACAACTTTTATTTTTTTACAAAAAAATTACAACTTTTATTTTTTTTTACAAATAAATTACAACTTTTATTTTCTTTTTACAAATAAATTACAACTTTTATTTTTTTTCATAACAAATAATAACAACTATTTAAAAAATATACTTTTTGTTACAACTTTTTTCTTACAACTTTTTTTTATAACTTTTTGTTACAACTTATATTATATATATAGTGTAACTTTCTTTTCAGAACCACCTTATCTGCGAGAACTGCGAGAACCACCTTTGTACTCCTAATAATGCATGATATATATCATGTCAATGCAAGATGTCATTTTTGAAAATATCTTTAACTTATTTTGAAAGAAAAAATTAAATTAGGGGCAAATTAGGTATTTCCATTCTCCATAAAAATAGCATCTTATACCCTATCAGTTACAACTTTTAACCCTCTCTCTCTCTTTCTAGTAGAACGGCAGCCACCCTCCCTATCTTCTCTCATAAAACGAAAAAGATGAATATCAATAACAGCGTATCTATGTTTATTATCTAGCATAACAAAGGTAAAGGTTTGTTGTTTAAAAGTGTTTCTTAAGCATCTTTTGAATTTTTTTTTAATTGGCTTCTTTTGCTATATATTCCTAGTTCTTTTATCACGATTGCTGTTTTGGTTTTTCAAGTTTCATAAGAACCTCTATTACTGGGTCCATTCAAATTGATTGTTTTCTCTTAAAATTGAAAAATGGAATAGAAGACTAAAGAAACTCGATCCATTTTTAAAAGAATATATGTGGACGCAACTTGTGTTAAAGCACATGCCTTTGTTAAGTCAAGATTGTTTAGATCTGTATATGCTTGATGATGTCATGATTTTTCAGATTTGAAGGTGTTGGACTCTAGGCCTATTGGTTCCTTGTTTATTTTGCTTGTGCATGAGTCTAGATTTCTTTTAATATCCATTGATCAAGTATTTATTTGATGTTTATTGATTATTTTATCGTGATCCGTAATTTTACTGTGATGTGCTCCTCTCGTATTGTAATTGAGAGGTTGATCGATACACTATAAGGTGGTTAAACCTTTGTGACTTTGCGTATATGATATATTGAGTTAATATGATTAAGTATGCGGAATCTACTTAATCACACTTAGAAGGTTATTTTGGTAATGGAAATGGAAAGTAATGTTTTAGTAACGAACAATGAACATGCAATGTTAACACCAAACGATTCAATACTATTCAAGATAATACGAGTGATCTTCACTATCACTAGGGTTACAAAACCTTGAATCTTATTGTTTATATGACTTGAGATATTGTTCTAGCTAGTTATTTTAAGCATATGAATTAAGCACTTAATTAGTCACACAAATATCTAGTCTAATATCTTTCTTTTATATTCCAATAAAGATCTTTACAATATTGTTAAGTCTTATTGAACACATGCTAGCTTATCTTATGTGTGTCAGTAACATAGATACAACATGTATCTATGTACACAACTTGTTACTGAACACTTTGTCCAAAGATATTATCTACCGTATATACTTGACTTTAGTACACAAATATCTTTTCAATACTTATCCAACCAGCAGTAGTATACGTGACACTTATCCACTCAGCAGTATCGACCAGCAGTACCTTCTTTGTACTATCAGTACTAACTTCAGTTAGTACGGTTAGTTATAACTTGAACAGTCCTTAGATATACACTAGCAGTTGGAACTGTTAGAGTATTCTTCTCAGCAGTACTAACCTTCAGCACATGTAATTCTTAATACTTAATCTTCAGAACATTTAATTCGCAACAGTAATCATGATCCGTTCTTTTCCGATCTGGTATTTTAATTTGTTACTCTATTAAACTTGAATAAAGTAATTCAAGTAGACGTTTACTCTCGTATTGATTATTTTATTAGATGTATTGATTATTGATTATTTTATTTGATGTATGTCTTGTTAATTTTCACATTTGATGCATCTCTTGTTAATTTTCACATTTGACTCTCGTATGTCTTGTTACTTTATTGAAATCTTGATTTGCTTTTATTGAAAATGATTACTTATATTTTAGAAAATGATTACTTATAAACGGAATGCTTAAAACATGTATGTTTTAAAACAGGTATGTTTTAGAAAATGATTACTTATAAACGGAATGCTTAAAACATGTATGTTTTAAAACAGGTATGTTTTAGAAAATGATTACTTATAAACGGAATGCTTAAAACATGTATGTTTTAATAAAATTATTGTTGCTAATTTTTGTACTTTTCTTTGTATCAGGTGTAATTACAAGAATGTTCACGGCTACGAGTGTGCATATATGTCCGAATTTTGAAAAAATGTTGATGGCTACGCGTGTGCACATATGTCCAATGTTGCAAAAATCGGCTGAATCGGCCGATTAATCGTTAATCGGCCCAGTACCTTGTAGAATAGTGAAAATCGGCCAAAAAATCGGTCAGGCAAAAAAATGGGCCAAAACGGCAAAAAATCGGCCGATTCGGGCAAAAATCGGCTGAATCGGCCAAATCGGTCAGGTTTAAAAAAAAGAAAATTTAGGCATTCTACTTAATTTGGGGATCGTTTATATCACTTATAATGAACAATGAGCCTCATAATCAGAATTGGAGCCTTTTATTGAGGTTTGGAAACATAGTAGGCTTGTAATCAGTTACGATCTTTAGTTTGGTCTCCAGAAATACCCAAAACATGAAAAAAATGCCAATCCGATTAATCACCGATTAATCCCGCCTCGGCCGATTACTCGCTGCAGGGTGGTCGACCGCCCGGCTACCGATTCACGATTTTTGCAACATTGCATATGTCCATTTTGTGTTGAATATTTATTAGTGCTCACGTGTATAGATCGATTAGATTCATGTATTTATGCTTTCGAGAAATTTGTATTTTTATTGTGTTTCAATCGATATCGAAGTTTGTGTATGACATTTCTGTTCTTGGTTTGTTATAAATTTCATTATATTAAAAAACCCATATGCACCTAACTATTTCAGAAATTATATATTGTAGCACTAAATCTAGAAATATGCCATCTTAAAGAAAACATATATGCACTAAACATGCTAGCTTAAAAACATGTATGCACTAAATTTAAAGGAAAAAAAAAAAAAAAAAAAAAAAAAAAAAAAAAAAAAAAAAAAAAAACTATTATACCCTTTCGGATTAAATAAAAAAGTTTAATATTAAAAAAAATGTCATTTTGCATTCATATGTTGCACACTATGCATTATTAGGAGTACATAAGTGGTTCTCGCAGTTCTTGCAGATAAGGTGGTTCTGAAAAGAAAGGGCCCCTATATATATATATATATATATATTTGTCAAAACCGGTTATCAAAACCACTCCCACCCACAGTTTTTGTTATAACCCACCCCATCCCACCCCATTTGTCACTCTGATAACCTCTCTCTCTTTCACTCATTCACTGATAACACACACACTCTCTCTCTCTCTCTCTCTTCTCTCTCTCACACACACACACACACACACACACACACACACACAACACTCGTTTCTCTCTCTTAAACGGATCTAAACTATCTTTAGATCTTAATCTAATCGATGTTTAGATCTTAAACGAGTGGTTGTATGGTTTGTTGGTTAGATCGTATGATAGATCGTATGGTTTAGTTCTGTGGTTGTTTGGTTTGATGGTGATACTTTTTAGATCTTTTGTAGATCTGTGAAAACTTTTTAAAACTTTTGTAGATCTGTTAGATCGTATGGTTTCTGTGAAATCTTTTGTAGATCTGTGAAAAAAAGACCTTTTGTAGATCTTGTAACACCCCCAAATCTGGTTTAGCGGAAGCATACATGTTTGGGTGCTACTAAATTGGTATCACAACACGAAGTATAAAGAATGATTTTACCTCAACCATTTAAAATAGATTTCATTTTCAAAAGTGATTTGTTTACAACATTTCAAAAATAGTGCGAAAATATAAGCCCATAAAAGAATTTAAGTGGTCCCGAATATCAGAGTCTTCTATGACCATGCCATGCCGTGCCAAAAGCCTTCACAACTAGTTTATCGCCTTAAACCTGAAAATACATGCTAAAAAGTGTCAACACGAGGTTGGTGAGTTCATAGAGTTTAGTGTAAAATGTAAAGCGTTTGAATAACGATTTTCCCGGCAAAGGCATCGTAAATCCACTCAGTCCCAAGCCCCGCCTATACAAGACTTGCAACCTGTGTGTTTACAACCCGCTGCCAAATAAGATTTGTAATAAAGCAGTAATAATACTGTGAGTTCCATAAGAGTTTTTGTGGCCATTGTGTCGCTCACAATGTCCTGAAAATAGTGTTTACCTTCAAGTAAAGTTTGTGATGTGGACCAAGTGTAGGGTATGCAACCCAAAATTAAATAGTTTATTACGCTAGCTCTAAGTTCATGCAACCGAAGCTATAACAGTGTGCATGCCCTAGAAGCATGTTAAATACAAAGGCCCGGCAAGTGTTTATCCCAGACACTTGTGTTTCGACATGGTATACGTTCGTTTGCCTATCCGGTCAACCCGAACGGGGACGTTACTCCCAATAGATCTATTTATAACATTCGCGCTTCCCAGCAGGAATTGACGGTTCATGAGTTTGGGCAATTTGGGACATAATAGTGCTTAGGCTAATCCGCGTAATAGTTTGGTAACAACAGTGTTGGTCCATAAAAATAGTTTTGCATGTTTCTTACCCCGATTGTAAAACAAGTTCAAATAGAGTGGGGTTACATATCAGTCAATCACATAATGCGTACAAAGAACCAATTCAAATAATTCAGCTCAACAATCAGATATTGAGTAAACAGTTCGCAGATTTCAAAAATAAACAGTCATTGAGTTTAGTTAAAACGAGCATGTATTCTCCCCCAAGAACAGTTTAAAAACCAGTAAAAGTAGGGGCCATGAACTCACCTTAGCCACAGCAATGCAAAGATCACGACAGACACAACTGGCATCTAGCTATTCACAACGGTCTCAAGACATACGACACAACGGAACACGGAGGTGCAAGCACAACGGTTCAGGATCGGCACAACCTAATACGTATACGGTTATCTCAAAATACGTCTCGCAAGATAATAAAGTCTATAAAAGACAAAGTGTCGTAGTTTTCGTGGATTACTCAGTTTTCAAAACTTATCAAAAGCTTAGTTTCAATGTTTCGTGTGGTGTGGTAAGAAGACATAGACTCGACATACAACTCACGCCAATAAGAAAAGACATTGACATAGTCGAAAGAATACCGACAAGAACTCAAACCAAAGAAGAAAAACCTAGAAGTTAACGGCAATTAAACCCTCAAATAAAATAAATCAGTTTGTACGTTTCGGTATTTACCCCGATATCCCAAATAGTTTGTATAAAACATAAACGTCTTATAAATAGAAATAAGTTTAACTAATAAAATCAGTTTTCCTCAAGTCGTCGAGGCTTTAATAGAAATCAATTTCCTCAAAACAATTTAATTAAAAGGTATTCAGTGGATATTAGACATTATTGCCTTATTGTGTAATTGTTGCGAATCAAATATATTAAATTCGTCGCGAGTCTAATATATTGTATTCGTTTCAAGTTCAATAAGTCCAGAATGTCCAATTGTCCAAATCATAATCAGTATAAAACCGTATCAAGTGTATAATTCGATAGTCCAAAGTAAATCCAAATACAAGTCCACATTATATCCAAAACGTACAAATATACACCAATAGTTAAATAAATCAATTTCGTTAGTAGAGTACACGGTAACTAACGTATATCACTCATAAGTTTAATATACCTTATACTTATCAACTTTTATTAACTCAAAACACACTCATGTGGGCTATTGAGCCCATGTGCTAAACCAACACAACCTTTAATGATCTATGGGCTTAGGCCCGACACATAAACAGCCATAACACACCCATATTGTGTTGTTTATACCAACAAACAGGAGACCACCCATGTGGTTGTTTTTCTGAGTTAAACCAAAAGCAGACTCAAACAAAGGTGTACAAACACTCTTAGTGTAAATCAAACCCGAGACCAAACAAACCACAAAACCAAACGATAAAAAAAATGATTACTAGTTTTCAATACATCATAACAATGAGGGCAAGCATATTAAACTAACACCTGTTAGTTTTCCGAATCCAAATCAAAACGTAGACCAAATAAAACTCAAAACCCAGCAACTGATCGGTTATGACATCGAACCAAGACTCAAGAGTAGTCAACAAACACCATTTTGATATTAAATCTTACCACACGAATTTAGTATCAAAACAAGTTTTAATCAATTTTTAAACCACAAATTAATAGTCTCGTCCCATAAAAGTTTTTAAATCCACGAAAATTATAACAATAAAAGAATCGGTTATAAACAAAAATGAGTAAACGGGTTCCACGATTTACCAAATCGAGCAGAACAAGGAGAACAAGATGGCGGAGATGGTGGCGCAGCAGCACATGGTGGCTGGAAAAAGAGAAAACGTGGCGGCAACAAGTGGTGGAGATGGTTTCTTGGCGCGTGAATCACATAGGAATGAAGAGAAGATCACAAGGTTTATTTTGGTGGTGGTTGTGAGAGGTGGTGGCCGGCGGTGGCGGCTCTACTGGCCGGAACAGTGGCCGGATATTGAGAGGGAGGAGAGTGGTGGTGATGTCGGCTGGGAAGAAAGGAGAGAGGGTTTTAAACCCTAAAAATGATAAAGGTGTATTATAAGTTGGCTTATATAATACTAGGTTAGGTTAAATAAACTCCAGGGACCAAAATGTCATTAACAAAAGTTTAGGGAATGAGGAATAACATTTACCGCAGGGACCATAGTTGTAATTTGTGTTATCTTTCATGAAACGTGACTCGGGGCTCGTTTAAGATAACAAACGATCGATTCAAAATACGGGAATTTCACCATCGCGCTCAGAATAATTTTTCCAATAAAAACGGTTATTCATACGTCTCATTTCTCACGAATAATAAAATAGTCAAAACAATTCGTCGGTTGTGCCAGTACGCGTTGTGTACGAATTTCACGTTTCGTGAGATAAATTTCACGTTTTAGAGTCAAAAGAGTCCGGACAGGTTCATAAATGAAAAACAGAGATAATCTCGTATAGAAATAAATCTGGAAAATTACGAGTTGTTACAGTCTCACCTCCTTAACGGAATCGCGACCTCGCGATTCAATTCAAGTTACTCGTTACGGTTGAAAAGAGATGAGTACATACACACGAGGATTCGTCATCACGTTCTCACGTGAATTCAGGACCTTTTCGCGAGCTTCGAAGAACTTTGTCGATAAGGATGTGACTTTACTAAAGTCGTTCGACTTCACAGTTCATGATTTCGATAGGTTTCTCAACAAGGTTTAAACATTCATCAATTTGAATCTCTCCCGGAGGAATAGCGGTTGCCTCATCGACAAGTCATTTCTTCAAAATGCGCCTAAAAACGTTGCGAATACTGCTGAGTCCTGTCGGTAGCTCGAGCCTGTGTGCTACCGGTTCAACTCTAGCAAGGATTTCAAAATGATTGATATAGCGAGGATCTAAGCTTTCCATGTTTACTAAACGAATCACCTTCTCATGGTGAATTTTTTTTTTAAGCATAATCTAGACTTTAACTGGAAATTCAAGAGGTTACGTCATTAGTAAGCATAATTGTTCTGACGATTTGCGAGCAATTTGCAACTCGGTTCTGATTCTGAACGATCTTCGTGGTAGTCTCATGAACAAGTTTGGGTCAGTAAGTTAGGTATCCGCAACTTCCACCCATCAAGTCGGCGATCGGCACTTGCGACCATAAAGTGCCTCGTACGGTGCTGTTGAAATACTGGGATCGTAAGCATCGTTATAAGAGGATGTGGCCAACGGAAGGTGTCTATCCCAACGATTGCCACACTCGATTACTCAGGTGGAGGTGCGGGATTCGCTTCTGAAGTCTAGTTTCTGATATAGTAGCAAAAACAGCAATTCAACTTACAAAATGATTTGTGAAGTGAATTTGTGAAGCAACTTATAGGATAATAGGAAAACAATTTCATCGTTTATAAAATTTGTAGTAAAGTCAAAGTTTTGATTTTTAGGTTTGATTCGTGACATCGTAACAAAGCAACAAAACGTTTTATGAAATAGTTTTGCTAAATGATTTGTAGAGAGTTTACGGGGCAACAGGAAAGCAGCTCGCCATTTATAAAATGGTAGTAAGATCAAAATTTTGATTTTTGCAAAAATAGTAGTAAAACATTTTGTAGGATGACCGCAAATGGTCGATGGAAAAAAAATCAAAGGCAGTTTGTAAATTAATGGCAAAACAGTTTATTATCCTATAAAAGGTTAGCAAAGATAACTGGTATTCCCGAGGGACGAGAGAAAAGTTGAGTGATTGCAAAAGAGTTTATAAAATGACTTGTAAAACAGTCCATAAGGTACTAGGAAAACAATTTATTATTAGTAAATTAATAACAACTGTGGTTTAGCTTGTGATATAGTACTGAGGTAGCAAATTGGTTTATAAAATAACTGTGATTTGATTTGTAAAATAGTTTATAGAACGAGAACCATTCGTTGTTTAAAATAGTTGTAAGGCCGAAATTTTGATTTCATAAAGTAGGAGTAAAACATTCGTAAGGTGACCGCGAGAAATCAGTTTGTATGATATTAGCGACATGGTTTATTATATTATGAGAGGGTAGCAAAAATAGCCGATATTCGCGAGGGACGAGAGGAGGATTAGGTGATTGTCCCAAGGAACGCGGTTCAGGTTATTCCTTAGGGTCTTAAGGTTTCTGTCGGGCGCAGAATCTCTGCCGAATGGGAAGTTTAGCGAGTTCAGAGTACGACTCTGATGAAGGATGTTGATTGCTATTAGCAATCGGTTGGCTGTCTCAGTGGCGTACTTAGTGTTTAACGCGGAAAGTACAACATCATTTGAGTGTAGGGTTGAGGTGGAGGTGACTGTAACGAAAACAAAACATGGTTCAGGTTTAAGCTGAATGACAATTCCAAATTCAGGAATGAGGTTCAGATTTAAACATGGTCAAAACCAATTCTGATGCTCCAATAAGCTAAAATGGGCTTTTTACAAATAAGCAATATGGGTCCAAACGATGCCAATCGGGTCTAACTGGCCCGATGCAAATTACAATCAGACGGTGACAAATAGAAATTCTGTATAAATGGAGGAGTATAGCGGTGCCAGTGTATTACGGTTCATAAGGTGTTGTGATGCCAGTGTGTTGTGTGCAGATGTGAATGTTCATGTTAGGCAGTGATTATGTACACACACATAAATTTTAAAACTTTCAAGTAGAAAATCAATCCGGACATAACTCTAGTGTAACTATTCTGAGTATTGCAAAATTTACCTCTGAGTCAGACATAGGTGATCAGGCTATGTCCCACTGTCCCTGGTCGAATATAGGTGATCAGTCTATATTCCACCGAGGTTCAATAAATTTTGGAATAGTCAGCTTAGTTACACCAGTAATATATCCCTTATTTTTTTAAAGTTTCTTAAATAATTAAGGCGGATGTCCACACTCGCGGACGATTGATGAGATTGCGTAAAGAAAAGGCATACTGTTACGACGAGTATGATGCGTGTGTATAAGTATGTAGAAGATACTTATAGTAGATAGCGAAAATAGATAGATACACTTATCCGATAACAGTGTGCGCATCTCATCAATTATATTAGTAATAAAAATCACAATGAGGCATCAGCTTGGCAGGCAGGCACGTGGCGGTCATAGGGTTAAGTTTTCGTAAAAGTGGTTATAGTCTAGGTTTTAAAAATACCCAGTTCTCTATAACCAAGGCTCTGATGCCAATCTGTAACACCCCCAAATCTGGTTTAGCGGAAGCATACATGTTTGGGTGCTACTAAATTGGTATCACAACACGAAGTATAAAGAATGATTTTACCTCAACCATTTAAAATAGATTTCATTTTCAAAAGTGATTTGTTTACAACATTTCAAAAATAGTGCGAAAATATAAGCCCATAAAAGAATTTAAGTGGTCCCGAATATCAGAGTCTTCTATGACCATGCCATGCCGTGCCAAAAGCCTTCACAACTAGTTTATCGCCTTAAACCTGAAAATACATGCTAAAAAGTGTCAACACGAGGTTGGTGAGTTCATAGAGTTTAGTGTAAAATGTAAAGCGTTTGAATAACGATTTTCCCGGCAAAGGCATCGTAAATCCACTCAGTCCCAAGCCCCGCCTATACAAGACTTGCAACCTGTGTGTTTACAACCCGCTGCCAAATAAGATTTGTAATAAAGCAGTAATAATACTGTGAGTTCCATAAGAGTTTTTGTGGCCATTGTGTCGCTCACAATGTCCTGAAAATAGTGTTTACCTTCAAGTAAAGTTTGTGATGTGGACCAAGTGTAGGGTATGCAACCCAAAATTAAATAGTTTATTACGCTAGCTCTAAGTTCATGCAACCGAAGCTATAACAGTGTGCATGCCCTAGAAGCATGTTAAATACAAAGGCCCGGCAAGTGTTTATCCCAGACACTTGTGTTTCGACATGGTATACGTTCGTTTGCCTATCCGGTCAACCCGAACGGGGACGTTACTCCCAATAGATCTATTTATAACATTCGCGCTTCCCAGCAGGAATTGACGGTTCATGAGTTTGGGCAATTTGGGACATAATAGTGCTTAGGCTAATCCGCGTAATAGTTTGGTAACAACAGTGTTGGTCCATAAAAATAGTTTTGCATGTTTCTTACCCCGATTGTAAAACAAGTTCAAATAGAGTGGGGTTACATATCAGTCAATCACATAATGCGTACAAAGAACCAATTCAAATAATTCAGCTCAACAATCAGATATTGAGTAAACAGTTCGCAGATTTCAAAAATAAACAGTCATTGAGTTTAGTTAAAACGAGCATGTATTCTCCCCCAAGAACAGTTTAAAAACCAGTAAAAGTAGGGGCCATGAACTCACCTTAGCCACAGCAATGCAAAGATCACGACAGACACAACTGGCATCTAGCTATTCACAACGGTCTCAAGACATACGACACAACGGAACACGGAGGTGCAAGCACAACGGTTCAGGATCGGCACAACCTAATACGTATACGGTTATCTCAAAATACGTCTCGCAAGATAATAAAGTCTATAAAAGACAAAGTGTCGTAGTTTTCGTGGATTACTCAGTTTTCAAAACTTATCAAAAGCTTAGTTTCAATGTTTCGTGTGGTGTGGTAAGAAGACATAGACTCGACATACAACTCACGCCAATAAGAAAAGACATTGACATAGTCGAAAGAATACCGACAAGAACTCAAACCAAAGAAGAAAAACCTAGAAGTTAACGGCAATTAAACCCTCAA